>BMAU01020046.1:0-97500 GCA_019973935.1 Trichonephila clavipes | reverse complement strand
CTAGACCTACGACGCCGTCTACAGTTATAGATCTAAAGTTAAATCAATAATATCATTGTCACTTAATGCATCATCCACAAGCAATTCATCTATATCATCGTGGCTGAAGGTA
Source organism: Trichonephila clavipes (assembly GCA_019973935.1). Taxonomy (NCBI): domain Eukaryota; kingdom Metazoa; phylum Arthropoda; class Arachnida; order Araneae; family Nephilidae; genus Trichonephila; species Trichonephila clavipes. The sequence goes on along the minus strand of BMAU01020046.1, from coordinate 97,388 downwards.
TTAAAACCATCTCCTCCAATTTCATGTGCCAAATTAATTATTTCATCTGATAGTGTCGATGTTTGAGTGGTTGTATTGTCTGTCCCACATGCTGGCCAAATCTTTTTCCAACAGGCATTTAAAGTTCTAGGTCTTATTTGAGCGGAAGCAGATGCAACATGAATTAAACAATCAAAAATAGAAAATTGTTTCCACACATCTTTTACTGTTAAGGACTCATTTTCTAGTTTATTCAAGATGAATTTGTACGTTGTCTTAATATATTTTTTAAAAGTTGCAGTTATGCCTTGATCTTATGGCTGAATAAGGCTTGTTGTATTCGGCGGAAGAAATACTAGTTGAACATTTGGATGTTCTAATTGTGGATGACTTGCTGCATTGTCAACAATTAATAAAACTTTAAAATCGAGAGATTTTTCCTTCATATAGGCTTCCACTTCTGGTACGAAACAATTATTGAACCATTCTGTAAAAATAGCTGTTGTCATCCAGGATTTCGGGTTAGCATCCAATGCACGGGCAGTTGTTTTAAATCTTTACCTTTAAGGGCGCGTGGTCTAAGAGATTTATTTATTAAGAGAGGTTTCAACATCCGATCTCCTGATGCATTGCTACAAAGTAATAAGGTGACTCGATCTTTACTTGCTTTATGTCCACTTGCAGTTTTTTCCTCCTTTGCGATGTAAGTACGGTTAGGCATTTTTTTCCAATAAAGTCCTGTTTCATCAGCGTTAAATACTTGATCGGCAGAATAGTCCCCATCTTCAATTATTTTCGCTAGCTCCTCTGGAAATATTTTTGCTGCTCCTTCGTCTGCTGTCGCACTCTCCCGTGTTATCTTAATATTATGAAGTGCATTTCTTTTTAAGAACCTGGTTAGCCATCCTTTGCTAGCTGAAAATTCTTTTCCGGCTTGGGAAGTGGAAGTTGATGGTTCTGACTGTTTCATTGACTTATAAAACTGAAGAGCTTTTTCTTGGATTAAATAACCACTTTCAGGAATCCTTCTTTGAACTTGTTCCTCAATCCAAATTACGATGGCTCTTTCCGTTCTTTCTAATAATACATCCCTTGTGTACGATGCAAATTTGGTGCTTAATTTTGTACCAGAAATGACCGATTTTCTTATTGCAGCTTCATTCTTTTTAGTTGCTCTGACAGTAGATTCGCCTAAATTAAAATGTTTTCCAATAGCCGTATAGATCCTTCTCCTTTTCCTAAGCGATCTAAAATTGCAATTTTCGTTTCCAATGAAATTGACTGTCTTTGATGTTTTTTTTTCTCCATTGGGCCAAATAAAATCTTAGAAAAGAAATTTTAAAAAATTACACTTACGATTTTCTAATGAAAAATAAAACTTTACGACACTCACTTTAAATCCAGAAATCAAAATTTGTTGCTTATTATATTGCAACTTAAATTCGCCACTTATTAAAGTAAAACTTTTATAAAAATGAACCAGGCACCGCCAAGAAAAAATATAATTTCGAAATAATGATATCGTATCGGTATACTACTGAAATACTACTGAAATAACGAGTGCGAATCTAAGACTGTCGCAGCCGAGCCGCAGACGTAAGCACCATAAAGATACGGAAATTCTCGGAATACTACGATCTACGTGTCTCAGTATAAAAAAAATAATAACAAAAATCTAGAAGTGTGTGGAAAACAAACTTGTGAATTATCGTCCCCTGCGTGGGCGGAGCGTATCGGTCACTGCGCTCAGACCCACGTGGGGGGCTTCCCGACAAAAATGAAATGTAGCAGATGAAAAAGAATCGAAAACTTGGCTTCAGCGCGTTTGGTCGCTGTTGTTTATCACGGTTATTTTTATTTAAAATCTTGATCTTGGCTTCGGTTTCTAGAAGTGCCGTTGTTTTCTAGAATAATTTCAGTCTAATAGTTAAATTGAGGATTTAATATTTGTAAAATTATTAAGTTTTTGTTTTATTGAAGTTTATCGAAATGTTATTAATAAATCAAGAGAAAGACAAACTTGGACTCCAGTATCTATGTACCACAATACACACTTAGCTCATATTTAATACAAACCGCTAATGTTTTTGAAATACAAACCGCACAACTTCAAAATCGCATAAAAAAATCCGCATAAAACGAGACCTGACTGTATATATATATAATACATATAAATATAATATATATATAAATATAATATATATATATATATATATATATATATATATATATATATTTTTGTTTTTTTCAAAGTTACATTAACAATATGAGAGAGGTTTTTTGTAAAAAAAAAATTACGAGGGTAATTATACTCTTATAACAAGCAGCGAAATATTTATATGATTTAAACTGTGCTTTTACCATGAAATAAAAAAAAATATTTTAAAAAGTACGAAAGCTTCAGCGGCCTTTCATAATTGTTTCTGACTTGTCGAGGTTTTAAATTTTGGCTCCACTAAAGACCCGCCATGTCGAGGGGCTGCTGCACATGAAATATTCAAAGACTCTTAGTCCTCACATTGGCATAGTGTGGAAATTAGGAGAGTGAATTGCTAACGCAAATGTCGTTCTCGTCACTTGACCGTGACTTTTTCCCGCACGTCGTCAACAGCCCCTGTGTTGATTTCGAGTATGTCATTAATAAGCAATTAATCAATCCTGATATTGTAACATTTTTCCTTTATAGATATCAATGAATGTGACGAAGATCCTGATATATGCAAAAGTTATTTGAATAGTGTAAAATGCGTCAACCTTCCTGGTACATACAAATGCGAATGTTTAAAGGGATTCGAACCTGTTGACATGAATGTAAATCCCCAACAAACCGAATGCCAAAAATGTAAGTACGTCTTTTTACTTTACGATATGCATTTGAATGCTTTTTTGTAAATCTCATATTTCACATCCTTTTTGTAAATATCATTTGTGTCCTGGAGTACTACACGTCTTAAAGCACATGCATTCATAAATAATCTGATATCTAAATTGATTGATTGATTTCAAAGGAACTGAGTCCTCTAGAAATGTAAGACAAGGAAAAAAAGAAATAAAGTTTTCAAAATATAACAGTTACTTAAAATCTAGCAGTATCAATGTTAAAAACAAAAAAAGTATGTAAGTGCTTTTAAAATTAGTTAGAAAGTCAAAATCCATAAGTAATTTCAATAATTTGTTGGTGATGAATATTTTTTAAATATGACTACTAAATTTAAATGATTTAATTTCAATGGCTCAAATGTTCAGAATTATAAGCGTTAACTCATTTGAAATGCATTTCGAAGTTAATGAATAATTAATTGCACATTGGAGAGACTTCATGATAATTGGAGATCCTTGTCATGAATTTATGGCTGTTACTTTGTCGAATCGTGGATTCTAGTCCCAATGTCATGAACAAATATCTGTGTAGAGGAACTAATGTTTTTAAAATCGAGTGAGACTCTAAGTCAGATCGGTGCAGTGAGGAAGTTTAGAGATAGTCATACTTACCACTTGATTATAATTCAAAATTACAATTTCTATCACAGTGGGATGTTGTAAACAACCAATAAGTTCTTTTTAAATAAAAAAAAACTGTCTATATATAAGTAAGTACGTAAAATTCGTGAAAAAAAATTATTTTTGACACATAACGTATTCCAGCAGGAAATATTAAGCTAAAATGTGTAATTTCTCTTAAATTATTACTTATTTCAAAATTATATTAAGCTCGTCGCTAGTTCTTGGGGATTATTTAGATAGATTTCTCAGTATTACAGATAGGAATTGCAGAAATAATTATGTTAATGATAAGTTGCCTTTATTCCCAGTACAATGGTGTGGCCGCGGTTGTCTGAAAGTCAAGTTAATGGTCTCGTGGCTAGCATGTCATAAGTTCGAGCTTAGTACCACTGAAGACTCGCCGTGCAGAAGGAGCCGATGCTCGTTAAATATGTCGAGTGTCGAGCGTCTTCTCGTTGGTGTGGTGGGGAACTTAAGAGAATGGGTGCCAGCTCAGGTGTCGTCCTTCTCACTGTACTGCGGCTCATAATTAATTACAAGGTCCATAACCAAAAACCCTCATTTAACTGAATATACCACGACGTTAACATTCACTCACTCAGTACAATGGTATAAAAGCAATTAGAAAAGAAATTCCACTTCTTAGAACGCTTTTATAATCATGTTGATTTCTTAATGCCATTATATATATAGAATAAAAATTTCCTAAAAATCTCTACTAAAAATTTAAGACGCATTAAAATATTTTAAAAGATTTCAAATTGTTGAGTATATTGTGGCAATATAGGTACTGAAACGAACTGGAGTTTATATTGATATTGAATGGGAAATAACCAACAGATTCTAAAGGACTGGGCAACTTTAATTAATCATATAGTCATATATCTTAATTTATAAATATCTTAATGTAAATAACCACACTCATACACACATCTATCAACTGCCGCAAAACCTCTCCAATCATAATACCAATACCCTCCATGATTCAACGTGGCCGTGGTAGCCTCGTGGCCAAAGTAACGGACTTGTGGTCGGCGTGTCCTAAGTTCGAGCCTAGTGTCGCTGAAGATCCGCCATGTGGGGGAGCGATGCATGTTAAATCTGCCGAGAGCTTAAACATCCTCCTGTTGGTGTGGTGTGGTAGCTAGGAGAGATAATACCAGCTCAGGTGTCGTCCTCGTCACTTGGCCATGGCTCAAAATTACGAGGTCCGTCACCCAAAGCCATATCGATTTCCCTAGAGCAGGGTTGTCAAACTCGCGGCCCGCAACGTACTTTTGGTGTCCCGGCCAATATGACATATTGACACATATTTTCTATATGAGATTTCGAGAGAAAAGAATAGATAAAAAATCTTCATGTATCACTATATTAGAGTCCACGGTAGCCCAGTGGTTATGGTCGCAAGCTCGTGGTCAGCGTGTCATGAGTTCGAGCCACTAACAAACTAGGATCCACCGTGTGGAGGGGACGATGCACATTAAATCTGTCCAGGCACAATGTCCTTTTGTTGACATGAAGTGGTAGTTAGGAGCGACAGATACTGGTTCAGATGCTATCCGCGTAATTTTACTGAGGTTCAAAATTAAGAGGTTAATAGCCCTCAAGTTGTTTTATAGTCTGACGTTAATATAACTGTCACTCCTTCCGTTTTTTGCTCAAAGCTTCCAGCTTTTCCAAGTACCAATCCTCTATATGTTGTCCAATGAACATTTTCAAAGTTTCTGATTCGTCAATTATTTCCTTCAAATTCATATTTCATTACAATTAATACTACATGCACGTTACGATAGCTTTTAATCATCAAAGGTTTCTGGGGAATCATGTCCACGCACACCAAAAGTTTCCACACATACCATATTCTGCTCGATTAGTAAATGTCGCAGGAAAATGATGAAATTAGGAATTCCATCAAATTCCTAAAGGAGATGATCAATTGACGGGAGATGTTAAAATAACGTCTCTTCAAGGGCATTTCCCTGATAAAAGTAAGGGATTTGAACAAGTGCTTGATCTGTTTCAGTGAAATGAGGAAATAATATTGTTAAGAGATTAAAAGTGTTTATTTAACAAATAGGGTACATTATTAATTGTAGAAGAAAGTAATACAACAATAGTTAATGAAATACAAATTATTTATTCGAAACTAATTAACAAATAATTAGAAAACTAGGCTTGATTTTTTGATGGGTAACATATTTCCTCTCGGTTGCTTACGCCCTAAAATAACAATCCACTTGTTAATCCTATGGTGCAATTTTTTAAAAAGATATGGGGTTGATATTTAAGGTATCAGAGTAGTACTACCTATATGGTTAGGAAATAAAGGGTGTTTTTTATAGGTATAGAACTTTAAATTGCAATAAAAAAACGATGTATTATTCGATTGACATGAATGTTCTTTTATTCGAAAGATAATCTTGTGGCATTACATTTTAAATATGATTTCTGGCATAGGACTGCCACGGCTGGCTCGGATGTAGTCCAATCTGTACGTCCAATTTTCGATGACTTCATAAGAGAATTTTGTTTAGCGATGAAGCGCACTTCTGGTTGAATGGCTACGTCAACAAACAAAACTGTCGCATTTAGAGTGAAGCTAATCCCCAAGTGTATGTCGAAACACCGTTACATCCAGAAAAACTGACTGTTTGGTGCGCTTTATGGGCTGTGGAATCCTTCTTCAAAAACGATGAAGGCCACAACGTTACAGTCAATGGTGATCGGTATAGAGCCATGATTACTAACTTTTTCATTCCTGAATTGAACAATCGTGATGTCCAGGAGCAGTGGTTCCAACAAGACGGCGCAACATGTCACACAGCTCGTGCCACAATCAATTTATTGAAAGAAACGTTTGGTGACCGCCTAATTTCACGTTTTGGACCTGTGAATTGGCCTCCAAGATCAAGATCTTCTGATTTAACACCGCTAGACTATTTTCTGTGGGGCTATGTAAAGTCATTGGTCTATGCGGATAAGCCACAAATGCTTGACCATTTGGAAGACAACATTCGCCGTGTTATTGCCTATATACGGCCACAAATGTTGGAAAAAGTCATCGAAAATTGGACGTCCAGATTGGACTACATCCGAGCCAGCCGTAGCAGTCCTATGCCAGAAATCATATTTAAAATGTAATGCCACAAGATTATCTTTCGAATAAAAAAACATTCATGTCAATCGAATAATACATCGTTGTTTTATTGCAATTTAAAGTTCTATACCTCTAAAAAAACACCCTTTACAAGGACTCACCCCCCCAGGTATCCCCCCTTCAGGAGAGCATTTTGCCAATCTAAATTCGGACTAGTCCATTTCACTGAAACAGTTCAGGGATTTGATAAAATCACTTACTTTCAATAGGGAAATGATCTTAAAAAGGAGACGTTATTGAAACATCTCCCGTCAACCGATCATATCCCTTTTGATGAGATTCCTAATTTCGTCATTTCCCTGCGATATAGATAACCGATCAGCTTTACTGAGTTATTCTTGGTGGGATATATAATATTCACTGACATTTTACTAATCACTGTTCAATTTATTTATTTTTTTCAACCGCGTAAAAAGTAATTTTTGAAAGAAAATTTGGAAGAAAAAAAAAGAAAATCTTTATTTCATTACTTTGCTTCTTTTAGATGAGGAATCTTGGCTACCTGTAGGCATAGCTGTCGGGACAGCAGTCTTACTTATAATCATATCATTAGCATTGTTGAAATACATGGATTATAGGTATGTACTAATAATTTTATAGTTCGGTTTATTGTTCTGCTTTATATGTGTGTTAAAAATCACGAGTTTGATAACTAATTTCTATGTATTATGGATTATTTTAAGTAAATATCCTTCTATTAATCTCTTTGCTGATAAATATTTTTTAATAGAGAATTTCCTTAACAATTTAATTAACTTATTTAGAGCAATATATTAAGGTGATCTACCACAAGGCTGACAAAAAAAACTGTCGAAAATAGTTTGTTAGTTTAATTATCTGTCCATGTTTAAAATTCCTTAATAAATGTTCTTAAATGAACATGAAAAAAATTTGTTTCTTTGGAATTCCACTCTTTCTTTTCCATTTGTAATATTTGTTTGTCATTGACTAGAGATTGTAATATCGGACCAAAAGTTCAATACCGGTATTTGATATTTTTTAGATGTTAATAGCGGTAGTAGAAATTTCGGAAAGGAAGAAAATACACACAGGTGTTTCTTTGCTTCAATATCCAGTTTTATTAGAGAGTGTAAATATCCCTAAAAATAATTTTTAACTTATAAATTATAACAGTATATAAAGAATCGCAAAAAAAAGTAAAGGAATATTTTATTTATTTAAATTACAAAAATGTGTAAGTATCACTATTCAGTCTGTGACAATATTACAGATTTTTACAATGCGATCTTAAATCTTATTAATTATTATCGTATTATCATTCCTTATTATGGATTATTTATGAGTATATATATAATGAATCTGAAAAATATTTTGCAACCTAAAGTATGATATGCAAATACAATGTGAATAACAAACTCACCAATTTAAAAAAAATATCGAAATATTACTCACTTTCTTCACAACTACAACCTTGTATTAACATATTTGAATATAAGACTCTGAATCCTACGCGTGAGCAGTATCGCTCTGATCTGTAATAGAATAGTTCTGTCCCGTCTCCGTGAATGATTCACATATTTTTATCACTTCTCTTAATTGCGCAATGCAACTTTATATTCAGTCGAATTAATTTCGCCCTTTAGGGAGACCTAAACACAAAAACGTGTACTATTTTGCTATGTTGGCGATCCCTGAAAATATAGTGGAGACAGTTTTAAAAAAAAATCTCCAGTAAATACCGAAAAAACGGTATTTTAACTTGTCAATACTGGTATTACAAAACTGTACAAATGGTTCAAAATACCGGTATTCGGTATTAGGGTATATCGTTATTGCAAACCCTATATTTGTCAGTTATAAAGAATATAATTTATTAACTTTTAGATATTAAAAAAAAACATTCAGATATACAGGGTGGCCCAGGATTATTGGGACTAACTTTAAGCAGAGGTAGGGGACATCACAAGGATTCTGATTTGCTTAGCAACCCATAGTCGAAAACGTCATTTGAAAGTAGTATGGAAGGTACAATAAACAAAGAGGAACAAGACTAAAGGCTGTATCACACGTACACGTTTGAAGCAATTTTTTATCCAATTCGTGCAATGTTTACTCAGTTGCTATAGCAACGGCTTTAGAACAACTTTTTGTTAATGAGCTCAAAAAAATGTTCAAAATGAAAGTTGCTTGAAATTCTAGCCAATGATGTTCTTCGGCACCCCACGTCATAAGCAATATGGCGGCTTCGGTTTCGTCTAACACATCATGATATGTCATATATTATTTTAATGGTGTATAATATTTTAACGGTGTATATTTTTAAACAGGATGGAGCTCAATTTCTGTTTACGCCCCTCAACAAAAGCGCAGGCGAAATAAAAGAAATAATTTTGGATGTCCGTTTTCCGAAGCAGAAAAATCGGCGAGTAATTTTCAATGTGGAGATTGAGCGCGGCTGACGTCAGAACATCTAGTTTTGTTTACGGCAACCCTTCCCCCTCAGATTGGGCCAAAAATTGGACGAAAAAGTTGCATGGAAAATGTACGTGTGATACGGCCTTAAGATCATCTGAAATATTCATTGGCTTGTGTTGTGACTGTACTATTTGAAGATGGCATGGGTGTCAGTCTTCAAGTTGCAAAACACAATGAGCACTCTCTGAAGACCTCTTACAGCAGCAGCGGTGGCTCATACTGTGGTACTCGGATTCCTTCGAACGGTATTCAACACATTTTATTCCATGCAGCATTTCGAATCACTCGTGGACCACTCTCACTATGACTTATCACCTTAAAAGAATTCATATTCATACAAATTATGTTACAAGTTATTACAGTGTTTCTCAAACTGTGGGGTGTGATCTCCTTAGAGGGGCATGATAACACTATGAGGGGGGCGAGCATGTTGAAAAATCGAAAACAAAAGATTATTTAATACAATTATTAATTTACTGAAATTAAACAAACAAAATACATTCTCATATAATAAAAAATAAAATACACATTTACACCAAGTTTATTAATTATCAGTGTGACCTCTGGGCTACTCAAATATAAAAATTTATGTAAAAATTAACACTTATATCTTGACAATTTGTACGGTTTATAATTAGTACCTCAAATGCCGATTAAGAATCAAGCTATCTCCCCAATGGCATCGTTTAACATGTAAGCGAGCGTATGTGGTGAATTGGGAAGGGGTGGTGGTGGAAAAGGAACAAATAAGCAAATCCTCTTAAAGAAGTAAATCCTTCGTAAACACTGCCAAGGCGGTTATTGCATTCCAAAGCATTCGGTATAATTTTATGTAGAGCAGGTCACAGAAAGGATCGTACTTCGAAAAAACGTATATGTACGTCAGGGGCAATTAACGCACTGGTTGAGTGAGACGTTTATATACGTTGGCGGCAATTAAGAGGTGAGAGTCGTGTTGTAGGTTTAGTGTCAAAATATAGTAGTCGAAGTTTTTCATTAAATTCAATACATTGTTATGTATGAAGGAAGGCGCTATGAAAATTGTGATTGAATAACGGGTCGCAAATATTGAAAGTTTGAGAAGCACTGAATAATTAAACATCCAAAGGTTCGGTGCATCTCTCTGTGGGTATCTTTCGCGATACAGTATCTTTGCTGCTCGGACATTTCCTTCTACCAATCCATAAATCAGGTGCATATCTGCCAGCTCGGTGTTCGTGAAACGTTCCATACTCTTCTGCAGGTGATTCCAGTTCAAATGATTGAGATGATACAGGTATGTTTCATCCAGTTCTTTTTGGAGCAACGTAACATAATGTCAAACGTAGAAGTTTCCGACAATGAGTTGCTATAGAAATCCGAATCCTTGGAATGTCCCCTACCTTCCCATGAAATTTGTCCCAATAATCCTGGACATCCGTAATTTTTAAAAATTGGACGAAAAGCATATAATTCCAGGGAAATATTCATCACCGTATGTTCTTTCGAATAAAGGGAAGTGCATTCGAATCGATAAGTCAGTTTAGGTATGAGGCGGAAAACAGAATTTTCGTAGGATCCGCATGTTCATGAATTTAAAATAGCTTTAAGAATATCTTCAAATAAATAAAGTTTTAATATATCTTTAAAAATGTATTCTTCTCTTATTCTTTCGAAATTTGTTTGTGGTTGATAAAAATTTTCAGCATTGAAATTTAGTCTTAAATATCTATGAATCTGAAGACAGTTGCTAGTATATTAAACTATGAAATATCTGAATTTAAGCAAGTAATTTAATTTTAAAAGAGCAGGTTTATTGGTCACATTGCAGTACTGTGATACTGATTATCGGTATTTTGAGCCATTCTTACAATTTAGTAGCATCGGTATTCACAAGTTTAAATATCGTTTTTCTAGTATTTACTAGACATTCTCTTAAAATTGTCTCTATAATATGTCCAGGGATTGCCAACACAGCAAAGTGGCATACGTTTTTGTTTCTATGTCTTTCTAACGGGTGAAATTAATTAAAATGTAAATATATAAAGTTGCATCTTACAATCAAGAGAGAAAATAAAAAATGAGAATCATCCAAGGAGGTGGGTCAAAACTATGCAATTAAAGCACAGAGTGATACTGCACACGCTGAGGATTCTTAGTCTTATATTCAAATCTGTCAAAACAAAGTTATAGTTGTAAAGAAAGTGCGTAATACTTCGATGTTTATTTAAATTGGCGAGTTTGTTATTCACACTGTATTTGCATATCATATTCAAGAGTTGAAAGTATTTTTCATATTCATTATATATATATATATATATATACCTCATAAATAACAACCCATAAAGATGAATAAGAATAACTTTAAAGAACATAAAAAATCAGTTGATAATACTTCGGTTTGGTTTAATTATTTATATGATGAAAAAAATATGCTGGCACAATGTAAAAAATGTTCAAGAGTTATTAAAGTGAATGGAGGAAGTGTACAAGCGGACTCCATACACATTTAATACCGAAACATCATACATATTTGTTTAAGGTATTCGACTACGTTTGGTACCGTGATTCTCATAAGTGTATAAATGGATAATTTTCATGATATTTAGTATCACTTAGATTAGAATATATGCATAAAATTGTTTTAAGGACATTTTGACAAAAAAATTTATTTAAATACTCGTACAATATTTTGGCAAAAAATTAACTTAGAATAATTTTTTTTCCAAATGTTCTCTTTTTGTGAAAAATGCTTCTATTAGAATAATATTTTGCCTGCATATAGCTCAGACCTCTTTTCAGAGGCTCAACTAGAATTTTTGAAATATATAACTTAGAAGTGGGTTTATTCATATTTTACGACAACAGAGGGGAGCAATTTTAAGAAAAAAAACGCGAATAATTATTTCAATTAGTGGTAACTCTTAAAATAATGGAAATTTTCAAAAATTCTAGTTGAGCCTCTGTAGAGAGGTCTGAGCTATATACAGGTAAAATATTGTTCTAATAAAAGCATTTTTCACAAAAGGAGAACATTTGGAAAAAAGATTACTCTAAGTTAATTTTTTGCCAAAATATTACATTTAAATAAATTTTTTTTGTCAAAATGTCCTTAAAACAATTTTATGCATGTGTTCTAATCTGAGCGGCACTAAATATCATGAAAATTTTCATTCTATACACTTTTTTAAAATCACGGTTCCGAACATAGTCGGATACCTTAAGAGGAAAGAACCTGGTTGCGATGAAGATACAAATTTAAACACAGTTTCTAAGTTCAAACTATCAGAGATTTTAGATTATTTTGAAAATGAAAAGAGAATTTGGATGAAATTATTGCACAAAATTACGTTCCAGACTCTTAATGACAGTGTAATTGATGCATTGTGTTTTTTTAAAGATAATACTGCAGTCGTCCATCCTACATAGGGGGTTAGCGACGCTGACTACTGTGCCGTAGGATGACTACTGTGTTTGAGCCCCGGAGAAGACATGGATATTTAAAAATGTATAGCGCCATCGTGGCATGGGGGTACCATAAATAGCCGTCGTGCCGCAAATCCACTACTGATGTTAGTGGAAAGCGAAGTAAGGTGGGAGGCCCATGGCCACCCCCAAGGTGTCCTCCCTGAAAATTCGCTTCCTGGGGTGGAAGCGAACCAAATTGTTCTGTCACCTGTATGATGCTCAAAGCTACGGCTATTGACAGGCATCACTTAGTCCTTTGCCATGATAAATTTTGTGGCCTCTATCTGGCCTTGGTCAATCAGGGGGCATCAGTAACAACAACAGCAACAAGATAATATTTCAAAATTTTTTATTCCAGACTGAACACTAATATTTACCTTTTTTTGTAATTTAAATAAATAAGAAGTTTCTTTACTTTTCTGTGATTCGTTACGTACAAGTATAATTTATAAGTTACAAATCATTTTTTGTGATATTTGCACTTTCTAAGAAAGCTTACCAATATGAAACAAAGAATTGCATGTGTTTTCTTTCTTTTTCTAAAATTTCTACTACCGGTATTAAAATCGGTATCTCCCGGTATTAAGATCTAAAAATACCAAATAACGGTATTGAACTTTTGGTCCGATATTGCATTTCCCTAATTACATCTGTTAAAAGAAAATTTATTAAAAATTATGAAACTAAGAAAATATCAAGAAAAAAAATTGCGATTTTAAAAATTTTGTTTCTTTTGATTTTGATTTTTAATAAAGGGAACCTAAAATCTTTTTTGATTCATTGGATCTAAATAAATCTACAGTTAATTTTTTAGAGCTTAAGTTATTTAGATTAATAATGGGAAGTTGATGCAATTAATAATTTGAATGTTTTCTTCTATTTCAGAGCCAGACGTTAAATATCAAGAACAATGAAATATTAGGAAATAAATATGTGATCTATTTAATATACTGTACGTATGAATTTGTATTTGTCCTATTTGTGTGAACTTTTCCCACATGCATCTTGAAACGAATGTAGATTACAAAAATAAATAATGTTTATACTTCTATAAACTGTTTTCTTACTTTTAAATTGTATTATGCTTTCTTTTTACCAAAAATTGCTTTCTTGAAAATAAAATAAAATAAGAGTTGTGATTGAGAGGGAGTGATAAGAAAGAGTTTTCAAAAACATTAAATCTACATTAAATTTTATTAAATTATTATGTATATACAGGGTGTTCGGAAAATAGTGCCCAAACTTTGCGCATCTAGATACCTTGTTCAGAGTACATAAAAAATGCCCAAAGAACTGTACCTGTACTATCCATTGTTTATGTAAAAAAAGTATGACGTCACAATTGCATTGGAGGCAGGCTTAAGTGTGACACGGAATCTGGAGGAGTGCACATATCACTACAGCGCTGTGTCCAACGAAAAAGCAGCATGAACACAAGAAACTGAGTCCGTTTGTTTTGTCAATACTTCTGTGGCGGTATCTAAAAAAGCCAGTAACAGCCTCCAGACCGGAGTAATCACTTTTGTCTAGTGGTATGTTACGTGCTTACGAATCCATAGGTTGCTGGATATAATCTACTGGTGACCTTTGCTTAAAAGGAAAATGCAAACCTTCTGATCCGTCGTGGCGCCATCTATCCGCAAGAACAGCAACCAAAAAGTCGTCATACCCTCTTGACGCAGCAAACAAAGTAGCCATACCCACTTGACGCAGCAAACAAAGTCGTCATACCCACTTGACGCAGCAAACGAAGTACTCACTTGACACAACACCCAAAGTCGTCAGACTCACTTGATGCAACAGTAACACGCTCTCCATAACAACAAATATCTCGTTTGCTCGTCTATCTACTGATTCACAGGTAGGGAGAGAACTGTAGTGGTATCTAAATAAGCCAGTAACAGCCTCCGGACAACACTGATCCCTTTTGTCTAGTGGTATGTTACGTGTTTACGAATCTGTAGGAGTGGGAAGGCCCATTGACACCAGCTAAAGGGGAATGGGTAGTTTCCCCTCCTTGGAATGTGGAATGGCAAGTGGCAGGCATTCGGTCTTTGGGTACGACGGAGTGAAGTCATGTCCGAGTGTTGCTAACTGTATAATAACCGTTTTCTTTAAATCTTTTTTTTAATAAACCTTAATTTTTAAAATTTAAATGCCAGGTTTTTTTTTTCTTAATTGTTTCCGTGCCCATTGATTAGAAACAAACTTTACTGGCGCAGCCGTTAATGATCGAGTCTTAGTGAAAACCCCACAGGAAGAACGTTCCAGAAATTTCGGTATTCCCGCGTGGAAATGAATCAGGTAAGAGTTTTTGCTTGCAACTCCCTGTAATGTAAGACGAGAGAAATTTATAAAATTATACTGTTTAATATCCATTTATTAAGGAGAATTTTGATTTTATTTTTTGTATACGTCAGTGTACGTTTTTTTTGCTCTGCATATCCATGCAGTTGTAACTTGTTGAACGCCAGTTCAATTTTGAATTAATTATATACATCAGTATATATATTTTTATTATTCTTGTTCCATATCAATGGAAAGTAAGTTTTAGAACATCCGTTCTAAAAATTAAGAAGCTCCAAAAATCATTAATTCTCTCAGTATATTATTTTATTGCATATCCATGCAGTTATAAAATTTTGAACGCCAGTTCAAATTTCAGTTATTATATATCAGTATATTTTTTTATTATTTCTTGTTCCATATCGATGGAAAATAAGTTTTTAGAACATCAGTTCTATGAATTAAGGAAAACTTCAAAATCATTAATTCTCAGTATATTATTTTATTGCATATCCATGCAGTTATAAAATTTTGAACGCCAGTTCAAATTTCAGTTATTATATATCAGTATATTTTTTTTTATTATTTCTTGTTCCATATCGATGGAAAATAAGTTTTAGAACATCAGTTCTATGAATTAAGGAAAACTTCAAAATCATTAATTCTCAGTATATTATTTTTATTGCATATCCATGCAGTTATAAAAATTTTTTGAACGCCAGTTCAATTGGGAATTATATACATCAGTATATTTTTTTTATTATTGTTCCATATAAATGGAAAGTGTTTTTAGAACATCAGTTCTATAAATTAAGGAAAGATTGTATGTTTTTTTTTTTCTTATGATATTTATTTATTTTGTAATGTACACAGTAATAAATTCATCAGTGAATAGCAATTGGGTTTGTTTAAAAATTAATGTTAACTAATAATACTTATCTCATGTCAATGAAATTATTTTGTGCTTATGTACGCATAGTATTTTTCGATTAATGTCAAAAAAAATATATTATCAGTTAAATTGGAGAAAAACTACCGAATATATTTTGTAGTGTTCTATTATTCCAGCCAGGAATAGATTAAGTGGTGCATGTCGGTTATATTTTAAGTGATTATATTGTGTATATCAGAAATAGGTTAGGAGATTATTGTGTGTCAATAATATTTTAAGTGATTATTGTGTGTCGGTAATATTTTAAGTGATTACACAATAATTTAAGTGATTATTGTGTGTCAGTAATATTTTGGTGATTATTAAATATCGGCAATATATTAAGTGATTCGTGTGTATCAGTAATATTTCAAGTGATTCTTGTGTATTAGTAATATTTTAAGTGATTATTGTGTATAGGTAATATTTTAAGTGATTATTGTGTATCAATATTTTAAGTGATTATTGAATAATCAGTAATATATTAAGTTCTATTTATAGAGTATTAAGTACACTTTTTTTTGGGATATTGTGAAACACATGACTATTATTTTGTTTTCTCTTCCCAGTTCATCAGTATTGAGTTAGCATAGCGGACGTTGTTTGTAAAAGATATATGTGTGGTACTTATAATTTTTGCAATTCCTTTTAGTGTTATTTTTTCGTCCTATTATTGGTTAGTTTGAGTATATTTTAAGAGAAAAAATTTTCAAATGGCATTCTTGGGGAAAGCTAGAAAGCAAGATTTAGTTTTGTTGGCTGAGGAGTTAGGTCAAAAGGTATCAGATAAAATGACGATTATAGATTTAAAAGAATATCATAATCGGTAGCAAAGATTACGAAGAGGAGTTCGTTAAAGCTCAGTTATCCGTTATTTTAGAGGAACGCGTTGAAAGGGAAACAGAGGAAAAAATCGCCAGGCAGTTGTGCTATGAATCAGTTAAATGAACTGCGGTTACAGATCGAAAGTATTCGGTCGAATGTTAAGCGGACGAGTTGTGCAGAAGATCGTAAGAATACATCTTCAAATTACCGAATTAGTATCGGGAGGGCCGGGGAACATATGAGGGAACATCTCCTGCTGTGTTGATGGCTGAAGCTACGATACCAGTTACTACTCCTATCAAAGAAGAAAATGGAATGGACGATTTAAGTCAAGGTCAAGGGTGAGCAAGAAATGGCGAATGCTGTCATGGACACAGGTGCCCAGATGCCCGTGGTAAGACCAGATGTTGTCGAAGGACAAAGCATTGATAATAGAGGGTCAATTCAAATAACGTCTGCATTTGGGGAGCATGAAATGGGTGAAGTAAAAGGATTCCAACATGGAATTGAATGACCTTAGGCACGGTGTTGTGCCTGTCTCTAAAAATTTGGTTAACGACATGTTAATCTGTTCCTCTGATTATGAAGTATTAACAGAAAACTCGCAAATGATTCGCAATCCTGCGAAACTTCGAGAACCTTCAAAGGAAGAAGGAATTATTAATTCGATAAATTCGAAATCAGTTTGCAGCCAAGAAGTGGTCACCGATCTACTTCCTGAGACACAGTCTTTATTGAATGTTCCAAACGGAGATTTGGTTGCAGTAAAAATTAATGGATCGAATGTCCAAACAAATGGACAAGGTATAAAAGAAAGCAAGGGTGAGGTTGTCTTAACTTGTGGATTTAAAAAAGGAATCTTGTATAGTACTAGGCGTGGTTGCCCCCGTAAGGAATGTATTCCTAATTTTATTGACTCAACCCGGGTGCAATGTTGTCGTGATCTCATAACAGGTATTGTTAAATTGGAGTTGAAAGCAGGATTGGAAGTATTTAAGGTTCGCGTGGATGTTTTATGGACAATAACATGCATTTGTTGCTTTTTGTCGCTTTTGGGATTGAAAAGGATTTTTCTTGCTTTCATTTTAATAGAAATTGGAAGAAAAAGAGAAAGAGAATTTTTTTAAATGTTTAAACCTGGTACAATAAAAGAATTAACGTTTGGCTGAAGGTTTAAGCATGTAAAAGTAATGAATTATTCAGGTTGCCTGCTCCTGTTAAATAGATAAGATTAATGCCAATGATTATATATGTACTTAACGTTTTTCAGTACCATAATTTCTGGAAACTTCTAAAGATTAAAACTTTGGCTTCTAAATATGCTTTGCTAGTACATGTTGTATAATTATTTTAGATTTTATGATATATTTTTGGTAACTTCTTTTATATTTTAATATTTATTTTGAGTATTATTTGTGTTAAAACTTGTACGGATATTAATTTTCTAGCATATTAATGTGATTTGTAAATCTATTTTTGGGAGTTGTATTAGCAAAAGCTCTTTTACATGATACCTGAAAAAAATTTCTCTCGTTATCTTGTTTCTTGCCATGTATGTGTGCATGTGTTTTTTTTATAGTTTCTTTTCAGCTTCATCGTCCTGGAATGACGGATGAGCTTTTTAAGGGGGGAGGTGTAGGAGTGGGAAGGCCCATTGACACCAGCTAAGGGGAATGGGTAGTTTCCCCTCCCTTGGAATGTGGAATGGCAAGTGGCAGGCATTCGGTCTTTGGGTACGACGGAGTGAAGTCATGTCCGAGTGTTGCTAACTGTATAATAACCGTTTTCTTTAAATCTTTTTTTTTTTTTAATAAACCTTAATTTTTAAAATTTAAATGCCAGGTTTTTTTTTCTTAATTGTTTCCGTGCCCATTGATTAGAAACAAACTTTACTGAATCCATAGGTCGCGGGTTCTAATTCCAACACTTCTTGATAGATCAATCTTTTGAGATGGCCGCATAGGGAAAAAAACCGAAGAGTCTGAAATCTGGTGATCGAGGTGACCCTACAATTGGTCCCATATGTCTTAGTTAGCGGCCATGGTGTACCATATCTAGCCAATCACGTACCATCATGCATCC
The DNA here is from genome assembly GCA_019973935.1 of Trichonephila clavipes. Classification (NCBI taxonomy): domain Eukaryota; kingdom Metazoa; phylum Arthropoda; class Arachnida; order Araneae; family Nephilidae; genus Trichonephila; species Trichonephila clavipes. The sequence goes on along the minus strand of BMAU01020046.1, from coordinate 78,741 downwards.
ATCGTCATTTGCCGTATTTTTCTCGTCAACTATATATCGTACGAGTACAGTTTTTGGGACATTTTTTATGTACTCTCGAAGAGAAATCTGGATGATTATAGAGTTTAGGTACTACTTTTGGAACACCTGGTAACTACTGATTATGACTGAAATTCCAACTGAGAATTTAGGTTAAATGGAAAAGTATATTTGAATATATTATATATAAACTCAAGTAGTATCTATTCTTATGTATTACTTTCAATACATTTTTGAATTCTTAAACGTAAATTCTAAGCTACATTATAGAGAGGAATTATTTCAGATAAATGATTTAACTAAGCTCTCTTGTTTTTCTTGATCTGAGACAAAACCCCTACTGGTGACATGCTTTGTAATTTAATTTGTTTCATAAGCTTATGGTCGTTCTTGTCGCTCTCTAGGAATACTTAATATTATTGATGTATCATTTAGTATCTCTTATTTTCCCTGCACGTGAGTGCTCAATTTTTTATATTGTAAACAAATCTGAAGAATAGTTTAGTTTTGCCAAACCATAAAGTTTATTTTATTCAATTCCTCATATTATACAGAAATTATTCAACATAGATTGATCAAACAATGTTGAAGAGTTTATGTAAATCAACTGATTCACAGTATTGCTGCAAGTGCAACAATAATTACTTCATTGTTATTCATAAAATTTATAAAGCAAACTATTATGAAATCCCTTTAACATTTTTGCACTTATATTGTTATACTATACTAAACAAATGTTGCAGAAGAATTAAACAGCTAAATGTTTTAATGTTAAAATCTAATACTGTTTTTCAAATTTGAATACCTAAAAAATATTTAAATAAATACAAATTTAAATATAAATACATAATTTCCATTTTACTTCTCACATTGCTCAGTTATATTTTTAAAATAGTGCATTTTTAAAAATCTAAATCTTGTTTAACAGTAAAAATTTAGATTTATGTCACACAATAGGATGCTTTTTCTCCATTTTACAATATTTTTAAGCAACTCAAAGCAGTTAAAAATGTTGTGCATGAATCATCATATATACATCTGTAGATTGGAACCTTTACAATGTTAAAAATATATGAGATAAATAACTGTTACAATGGTTTAAAACTCGGTCACACAATAAATAAATGAATATCGAAACACCTACGCACTCTCCACCAATTGGAGGGGCTGCGATAGCCCAGTGGTCAAGGTATCAGATCATGGCAGGAATGTAATGAGTTCGAGCCCAGTACCACTAAAGACCCGCCGTGTAGGGCAGCGATGCACGTTAAATCTGTCGAGAGCTGAAACGTCCTCCCGTTGATGTGGTGTGGTAGTTAGGAGACGGGGGTACCAGCTCAGGTGTCGTCCACGTCACTTGACCATGTTTCAGAATTACGAGGTCCGTTGCCAAAAGCCCTCGTGTAACTGAACAGTGCGACGTTAATATTCACTCACTCTCCACCAATCGGAGCAGCGTGAACATCCACATGACTTGTATGAGAGTATTGAGATTGATAGTGTCCATTTTACAAACACACAAAGAATATATTGAATAATGGCAAGAATAGATTGTTCTAGAAAATAATTTATTTTATTCCTTTGATTGGAAAAAGTGTTTCCAAAAGGTATCTTATTATTTATAACGATAAACACAATTATTTAATATCACTATATTATTGATGATTTGCTTGTTTATACATTTTTTGCTATAAACTTCTCTGATAAAACTTGATAAAGCTTTTAATTCGAATATCATGAGAAATGGTTACGTCACTATAATATCTCAAGGTAGCTTTTATTCTTCAATTTACAGTTCCTGATGATTTCATGACAAAGGTATTAGCAAGTTGTCATCAGTCTCGTGATGGTTGCTGTACTTGCAAGTTCCACTTATAGGTTTAAATGAAATAATTAGTTAGCGCTAAAATTCTTCCTAAAAAATTCTTAAAGGTAAAGAAAAATAGTATTTCTCTTTTTATCCCCTCTGCAGTGCAGATGCTCTGTATTGAATATTTTTAACATTCCGGGCAAGCCAAAAATTCATAAAAAAAGAAAAAAATTATGATAAAGTACGTTTCGCAAGAAATGGCTGCAACATCGTGACAGGGTAGTGTGTCAAAGATCACCCAACTAATTGACAGAAAAGCCTTTTATTTCTAGAGTAAATAATAAATAAACCATAAATTAAACTTTAAAATGCCGCACTTAACATATTTTGTTACGAAAGTTCTATTTCAATTGCAGTTCTTGCATGCAAACCGTTTCACTGCTGATTCCGGCAATCCGTATTTCACCCTTCGCCAAAGTTCCTCAGTAGGCCCTTGAGTGCGGCTGCGTCCGCGAATCAAAATTTGAAGAGTGAAAATTTTCAGTCAATTGATGGAGATCGAGAAGTCTTGTCCACTTTCCACTTTGACATGATTAAGGAATCGTGCCAAACACCGCTTGGCGCGTAGCATTCCTGTATCAAATTTAGTTACTTTGTGGAGCCACGCATTCTGATAATTAGGTCGATGATATCTCTCTTTTTCTTGAAATGGAAGAAAAATAAATTCAAGAAAGGATATGAAAAATACACTATAAATGAAACAAGCACCCTTGCATGAAATAAATAGTTATTATATAAAACAGCATTTTATACTTGAGATAATCATAGCACTAATTGATAGCAACATGATAATTCTGAATATTAATTTGAAAGTAAACTCACATGATGATGGATTTGAAATTTGCGTATGTGTGGTACACGCTGGATTTTATTTTCAATTTCTTGATATTTTTCCCGGTTTAAATTATAAGAATATCATTATTAAATAAAAGACCAATTCTTATTTCACACAAATATCAGATCTCTTTATTTAAAATAGACCTGTGTCTCAAAAATGCAATTGCGTTCTTTCAATCGTAGTCGTAAGATGATAAGGAATATTTAATCTTAAACTTTGTGAAAAGATAACTGAGAAGCCACAACTTATCAAGGTTTTACCCACGTTTATCAATTATTTTAAACAAAAACTCTTTTATCACATTTCACTTCGGTAACGATTGGTTTTGTCCTTTTTTGAAAGGCCTTTAATGTTTTCGAACTTTAAACAATGAGTAGGGGAAACATCAGCCATTTTGTGGCTGGTGCGTTTTGTTTTATAATTGTAGCAAATATTTCCGTGTGTTATGGAGCTCTAGTAGATAACCTTGAAAAAGAAACCCTTGAATCATCTTTTTTATATGCTTTGAATGACAAAAAAGAAAAGGTTCTAAATTCAAAACAATTGAGTTTTCACGTAGATGGTGAGTTTTTTTCATATATTGTATTTTTTTATATATTTCAAAATTTCATTTAAAACCTAATTGCTAATTATTTTTATGTTACATGCAAATGCATTTACAAGATGTTGTCGTAGCGCCATTTTCTGTCACTAAAAGGAAATGTAAAATGTAAACACTGGGGATCGTTAATGTTACATTGGTTGAACTTCATATGATTTACATTCATAATATTGAAATTCACATTGTTGCTTAGCTACTTTGATGAATATAGCAGCCTACCGCATGATAATGATTGGTGGTAATTTTCATTAAACCTCATATCTCTCTCTCTCTGTGAACAACATTTGACGCTGAAGACTTCCATAAATATCTTAGAGTTTTAACAGCTGTTTAAAGTATTAAATATGGCATAAGATTTAGTAATAAACATAAATATTTATTGGTTTATAATGGATAATACAATTTAAGTATAATCATATTAGGTATTGTATAGTTGATAATAATGTAATTTAAACTCTTAATGAACCAGAATCATAATTCAAAAAGGTATCTGAACTCTTGAGAACGGTTGAGAGTCAAAATACTTTTATTACTCAATTTTTATACTGATTGGGAACATTTATTTAACAGTTTAAGTATTGTCTTAAAAATAGAAATATTTACAATACAGGGCTTTGGGCCATAATTTTTATTTTAAATTAACTCTTGTATTCTTCAAGATGCAGTCATTTTTTAATTGAATTATGCATAAAACATGATAATTAGAAAGGAAACTTATGTATAAAAATTTCACACTCTATGAAACATCACTCACGCTGATTTCGAGTATTGTTATTGATAGATTTATAGGTATATTACGTGGGAATTCCATTAATCCGGTCGATTTGGCAACACTGGCAAAACAAAACGATGCACAAGCGTAGTGGTAGGTGTTGACAATCTGATCGTGCCGTTGTTCAGTTGAGCTTCATTTGTGTTCCGTGTATGTCTGGTTTTACGAAATGCTTGTTTAGTGCGTTGGTTCTTAACTGAGAACAGGAAAATGAATGAACAAAAGATCAATTTTAAGTTCTATTTTAAGTTTGACAAGACACCGACAGAAACTTATTCGATGCTGGTATGTGTTTATGAAGAACGATCACTGCTCATGAAGTGCGTGTACAAGTGGTTTACCCGTTTTCGAGAAGGCTTGGAAAGTGCTTCCGACAAACCCCGTAACAGAAGCCCGACGATCTCCATCAGTGACGTCTACTAATGTTCTGCAATAGTCCCCAAAAAATGATCTCTGCAGATTTTTGTCCTTTAGCCTTTTTGGGAGAGGGAGTCACTTTGTTTCCATCCCATAATTATCTTTTTGGTCCCTATATTCCTTCCTTCCTCAGTAACTCGACAGCCCATGCTGAGCCTTTGCCTTCTGAAGAAGCCTTTTCCAGGTCAGCCTTCTTCCTGCCAGTGTTCTCCAATTCTTATTTCTCAAAACTGGGAAATCTTTTTATAGGCCCTCAATTAATCTAAGATCGGGTCTGCTCTTTCTTCGTGGTTGGGCATTGAAGACTTTTTTAGTGGTGCGGTCTTCGTCTATTCTGACCACGTGACCTGTCCATTTAATTCGTTGTATTTTGATGAAGTTAGCACTGTCAAATTCTTTGTATGATAGATACAGCTCTAAATTTCGTTTTCTCTCTTCGCCACGTTCCATTTTCTTGAATTCCTTCAAAAAGAAATCTTAAAATCTTCCTTTCGTAGGTACTTATCATGTTCTCATCTGTTCGAGACATGGACCAAGTTTCACTTGCATAAGTTAATACTGGTCTTAAAACACTTTTAGGTCTCAATATTAAACTGACCAAATAATCCGCTGCGACTTGCTCCATAAAAATGGACATCTCTCTTGATATTTTGGTTCATGTTTTCATCTAAAAAAGTCAGTAATCGGTGAACCCAGTGTGTTGATACTTTTGACATGTGTAATTTTTCTAGAATAATTTTCTACACACTGCCATAACTAAGATCAATCTCATTCTTGATTATTTTAGAGGTTAATCTTCTTTCTGAAATGATAGTCCTCAATTTCTATGTTTTTATCATTCTTGAATGGGGTCTTCCACTTCTTGAATTGTCCGTGAGAGGCATGTGTCCAGTTTGAAGATTTCCTTTCTTCCTCATGACAGTTTCCTATATTGGGCTATCATTTCCATAAACAGCTATCACTTCATCATAGATTTGCAGGATTCTGTATTCTTTCAAATGGAGGATTACTTTAAGCCAGTGCTACTCAAACTTCCAATATTTGCGACCCAATATTCAAACATGTTTTCATTGCACCCCTTCCATACAATAACAATGTATTGAATTCAATAATACTATAATTTGACATATTAAAGCTACTATATGTACTACTTTAACCTCTTAAATGCCACCAGCGTATATATACGTCTTCCTCAGCCAGAGCATAAGTTACCCCGGACGTATATATATACACTCAAGAGCCAAAACACTATGACCACCTGTCAATAATGACTTGGCCCACCTTTGGCGGGCAACACAGCTTCAACCCGCCTTGGCATGGATGCCACAAGTCCTTGGTAGATGGATGGAGACAGATTGTACCAGATGTTTAAGCAACGGTCACGCAAATCAGAGATATTGTAAATTGGTGGTCTTTGAACTCTGAGCTACCGTCCCATGACATCCCAAATGTGTTCTATCTGATTGAGATCCGGTGAGTTAGGCGACCAGGGCGTTAACTGGAATTCAGCATCATGTTCCTGGAACCACTCCAACACAATTTTAGCCTTGTGACACGGGGGGTTGTCCTGTTGGAACATTTCATTTCCAGCTGGAAAAACACAGGCCATGTAAGGGTGCAACTGGTCCATAATGATGTTCAAATACCCTGTAGCATTCATGGTCTGCTCTACCACAACCACGGGTCCCAGAAACGCCCAAGAGAACGTACCCCAAAGCATAATACTGCCACCACTGGCCTGTGCCTGACCTACTGTACATTGAGGGAGCAACTGTTCGCCTGGAAGACGGCGTATCCTGATACGACCATTGGTGAGATGAATGACAAACCGTGATTAATTTTTGACCAGGCAACTCTCTCCCAGTGATCCATGGACCAGTCGTGATGTTCCCGGGCCCAACTCATGCGCAGTTGGCGATGACGCTTGGTCAGCAAAGGCACACGAGTAGGACGTTTGCTGCGTAGCCCCATATCCAACAGTATCCGCTGAACAGTGTGCTCCGACAGTGTTCTACTTGGTCCTGCATTGTATTGGGCTGTCAACTGAGCCACTGTATGGTTCCGGTTTTGCTTCACCATGCGAGGCAGTCTCCGATGACTTTTTTCTTTGATAGCATGTGGACGTCCAACACCATGTTTTCTACTGCTAATTTCACCGTCATTCATCTACTTTGCATAAGTACTAACAACTGTAGATCGTGAACAACCCACGACTCGTGCAGTTTCGGAAATACTTGTTCCGAGCCTTCGAGTCATTACAATCTGCCCTCTATGAAAGTCGCTTAGATCCGCAGACTTTCCCATCACACACAGAAATAAGTGGAAGAATAATTATTCAAACTCCCCAGCAGCAGTTAAATACCACTTCCACCTGATCATGTGCCTTCCACATCATCCAGGCGAGTTCATTGCAAAATGTAGGGGTGGTCATAATGTTTTGGCTCTTGAGTGTATATATATATATATATATGTGTGTGTGTGTGTGTGTGTGTGTGTATTTCAGAAGTACAATTTTTTTTGCGCACTGTTATCCATAAAATTTTTCCGAAGGCTTGACAGTTTTTGCGAAGGATTTACTATTTCAGAGAGGATTTACTTATTTATTCCTTTACTCCCCCACACACAATACATCCCATGCGCGTACTTACGTGGACAGCGGTGGTACTGGTGAGCAAATCACTCAACTTTTAATTGACAGTTAAGGAATTAATTATAAACCGTACAAACTATCAATTAAGATAAATATTAAATTTTGTTTATAATTTTATATATTACAAGCATACAGGGTCACTAGTAGTTTTATTAATCTTGTTTTTAACTTAGTATCGTTAAATTAATTATAAAATACATTGTGCAGTACTGATGTAGTTATAAGTGTATTATATTAGTGTGAATAGGTATTTTATTTTTTATTACGTCATAATGTATTTTCAGTGTCTGTTTTTCCATTGGGTGCTTGGGGCGGGTGGCCAGGGGCACGGATAAGCTGGACTTCACCAGGTTTTCTCGTAATAAATTTCAATTCACCAGTGCCAAGAGGACCTGTACATCTTTTTCGTCCAGGGCCGGAAATGAACTGAAATTGGCCCTGCGTATTTTGTTTGTTTACTTTCAGTAAATGAATATTTTTTTTAAAGAATCTTTTATTTTCGACTTTTCATTATGCTCGCGATAAGCTTGTACAGCCCCCAGGAGTCGCGCCCCACAGTTTGAGAAACGCTGGCTAAAGCACACTCTGAGCTTCTATCTTTTCCATAGTGTGGGGTACTTAAAAGCTGTAACAGACTTAAATCAAACAAATGGAAATTAACCACTGTATTTCCTACATCGCATCATTATGTACTAAGGTTCATTGTGGTCGCGGTAGCCGAGTGGTCATGGTATCGGATCGTGGCTGGCATTGTCACGATTTTGAGCCAGTACCACAAAAGACCCGCCGTGTAGGGGCGCGATGCACGTTAAATCTGTCGAGAGCTCAAACGTCCTCCGTTGATGTGGTGTGGTAGGAGAGGGGGTGCCACGATCAGGTGTCGTCCACGTCACTTGACTATGGTTCAAAATTACGTGGTACGTCGCCAAAAGCTCTCGTGTAGCTGAACAGTGCCACGTTAATTTTCACTCACTCACTCAAATAATACATTATAAACTTTTTCCTCTCATATTACCATTATATTTCTTATTGATAATTGAAGATTTGATTCCTCTACGCATACATTAATTGGTTTGTGTGTTTTTGAATGTGTAGAGAGAGAACGAGCTCCAGTGAGTGAGTGAGTGGGTGAATAATAACGTCGCACTGTTCATCTACATGAGGGCTTTTGGGGACGGACCTCGTAGTTTTGAACCAAAAACGAGTTCGAAGTGAGTGAAAAAAAAATGATATCCATAAAATTATTCCGAAGATTTTGGAAAGCAGTAAAAGAGCCTTGAGAGTGTTGGCAACTGATTAACTTATTTCAGAGAATTTGCTTATTGATTCCTTTTCTACTCCTCCCCTCAATACACCAAATGCACTCGCCCATGTTTGAAAAACGGTGGAATTGGGCAGCGAATCCCGTAATTTTTTTAATCGGCGTTTAAGGGATTAATTATAAACCGTACATATTATCAAGATAACTTATTTTTTGCATATAATTTTATATATGACAAACCCATGGGGTCACTTGCAATTATTAAACATGCACTTAACTTAGTATTGTTAAATTAATTATAAAATACATTGCGCAGTAATGATATATTTATAAATGGATTATATCGGCTTAAATGTGTATTTTATTTTTTATTATGTCAGAATGTATTTCGCTTGTTTGCTTTCAGAAAAATTAATTTTTCTAAGTAATTTTTTGTTTTCGATTCTTCATTATGCTCGCGGCCCCCTTGGAAGGTTATCACGACCCCTAGAGGGCGCGCCCCACAGTTTGAGAAACGATGGTTTATTAAACTAGTTAACTGATCCATTTGTATCATAATTTAGTTTTCCTTTAAACTATGGTATCATTTTTATATCTTTAAAACAGTGCTTCTCAAAGTTTCAATATTCGCGACCCAATATTCAATAATAATTTTCATCGCTCCCCCCTCATACAACATCAGTTCCAATGCTTAATGATGCTAAGACTACGGCACGACTTTCGTATATAAACATTTCCCTCAGCCAAAGCGTTATTTTCTCCGGACGTATATATACGTCTTTCCAAAGTACGATCTTTTCTGTGCACTGTTATCTATAAAATTATTCTGAAGGCCTTGGAATGCAATAAAAGGACCTCGACAATGTTTGAGAAGGATTTACTTTTTTCAGATTATTTGCTTCTTTATTCTTTTCCCCATACATCACATACGCAAGCCTATGTGGAAAATTGTTGGCATTGAGAATTAAATCGCGTAACTTTAAATCGGCAGTTAAAGAATTTAATATATAAACCGTACGAATTATCAAGATAAGAGTTAATTTTTGTATACAATTTTATATATGGTAATCCCATGGGGTCACTGTTAAATATTAAACTTGTTTCTAAAACTTAGTACTGTTAAATTAATTATAAAATACATTGTGCAGCATTGATACATTTATGAGTGTAATATATCAGTGTAAATGCGTATTTTATTTTTTATTATGTCAGAATGTGTACATTATTTACTTTCGATAATTAATAATTTTTTTAAAAATATTCTTTTGTTTTTCGACTTTTCAATATACTCGCGCCCCCCCTCGTAGAGTCGTCACGCCCCCAAAGGGGGCATGCCCACAGTTTAAGAAATGCTGCCTTAGAATAATAGCTAAAGCGATTTCAAAAAGAAAGAAAATTTTGGATGTTTAAATATGTGTTAAAAGTACTTAATTTATTCTCCAGTGACCTGCAATGCCATCAACAAATGCAAGAACGGGGGAGTTTGCAACAAAGTATGCCAGTGTCCCAAAGGTACCAGTGGCAACTTCTGCGAAGGAGTAGACTGGTGCGAGTACGACAGATGTGGAATCACAGATGAAGTAGAATGTCTGTACAATGAAACATCAACACAAGGTTACTGCAAATGTAAGGAGCCCAAGCATCTGTATGATGATAATACCAAAACATGCCAAGGTACACTTAATTCAATATAAAAAGAACGAGAAATAATTAAATTCGCGGATTGGAAAAGAAAATTAATTTGTGTTCTAATCATTTAAAAAGTTGAAGAAAGATATCCCGCTATTTTTTTATCATGCGAAATCTTTCAAAGTAAGAGTAATCACACACACGGAATGTATCTTCCTTATTTACTTTTGTTCTTTTATTATTAAGATACGTGTGATGTATTCTCAATTACTTTCTAAATCTTCTTAAATCAAACGCAATTATCTTGATTATCACTACAATGAAGCAACACAGTCGGTCGTGTTAAAACACTCCCAAGAAACTCTATTCTTGGTACAGCAAACCACGCGGTATGCGTCGGTTCTCAATCAAATTAACTCTCTTTCCTTAAGACACCAAAAACAAGGGATTCTCTCTCACCCCTCACCGTTCTGTTCGAGGGTCAATCACCTTCTCTTTACAAAACAGAAACCCCTCCCCCGTAGATGCGAGAACGTCGCTAACTCTTAAGGAATCTTCCGCCAAACAGTAGTCAGACACTACAATACTCACACAGAGTTTGATTTTAAATATTAATTTTCGTCACTAATGTTGTCAGGGAGCATTATTATTCTTTAAGGCTGTTTTCGGTTAATGTTAAAGAATAGGACCCAAATTTGGAACATTTTTTTCAGATATAAAAATAATGAAAAATAATATGACATTCTAGCTTCACTATCCTTTAGAGAGCAGCATTTTTTTTTTATCATACTTCCCATTTTTAACCGAGTTGATTCATTTTTTCTGGTATAAAATGTGTTTAGAAATTTTTATCCTATACCGTAATGTTAAATGGGATTTGCTTCGCGTATTAAAACAAAAAAAGAAAGTATTGACGGAACATTTTGAAATTTTTAAAAGCACTATATTGTTAACAGAGGTACGTGTTATAATATTGCAAATTTTCATGGAAATTGGGTCATTATTCTGACTGAAAATGTGCTTCGCGTTTAGTTAGTGCTCTCGTACTTTTACTGAAAACAGCCTTAAATGCAAAATAAACACCTGAAAATATAGTACTACTTGCTGGATATTGGAAATATTTACTATCTCTTATGAGTTGTAAGAGTATCAGTCTTTTGATTTTCGAACCTTGTGTTCATACTTGATAATTATGGAAAAAAAAACACAAGTTGACAAAGCTTGACGATATTTTTTGTGTGTGTTTAGGGAGAATAATGACAATTTTTAGAAAATAAAAACTTATTTATTATGCACATCCATGTTTGAAAAGACAGATTTTAAATTCTTGTACTTTTTAAAAATTTTACGTGGGCTCCTGTGATGATAATTGATCTTAAAATATATTTAAAAACGCCTGTTTCCATTAAATTATTGATTATTATCTAGAATTCTGATTCTGGATTACAATGCTTTTCCACTATATTTTTATAATACCATTTTGAGGATTTCCGCATTTTTTAAAATTATTTTTACATGGGTATGTGCGAAATTAAAAGCATTGTTAGTATATAGTTCCCAAATCAAAGCCAGCTTTCCCAAATTCTTCGTTTTTAGTGGTAAACTAATTATCGAATCTTGCATCCCAGCTTTTTGACGGATTGTTTCAAATTCTGCATTCTCATACTTATAAATTCAGATTGGACCGAATAAAAGCAGAAGAAATATATATATATATATATAACGATACGCTGGAAAAGGAACATAGACGAATATAAAAACAAAAAATACAATGCCATGCTTGGTTGCCATTTATTGATTGATTGATTGAAAGGTTGAAGGAGATATAGAGCAACACACAGGCTATGATCCCTAAAAAAAAAGACAAGACAAGAGAAATAATAATAGATTAGTAGATATTGAAAAATTTCATTCCTTTAAAAAAACTTTGAAAGTTTATTCATTGCCCTTTCCAAAACATCTCTAAATGTAATAGTGGAATGTTGATCAATACGAAGAATAGACCAGAGATTATTACGATATGCCTAGTATATCTAATACAATTTAATATAATGTGGTCCAAATCATTTATACGTTTACATGTAATACACATTGCATTATCCTGTAAATTAAATCTATGTTGAAGGCCTGGAGTAATAATCATTTTACTGAAGATTCGAATGCTTAGGATTTCTTCTCTTCGATTCTCTGTCCCCTTTGAAATGATATCAATGGTTGGAATATTTCCCAATTTTTCAAAATATTTGCTTGAGTAAAATGTTTCATCGATTTTTTGAATTCTATTTCGATATATATTTTTATGAATGTCTTCAAAAGCAATCCAGTCAATGTAAACATTGGACTCCGTGACCGATCTTGCGAGATTATCCGCCTGCTCATTCCAAACAATTTTCGAGTGTCCCGGAGTCCAAAGCAGAATTAACTGATTAACGTAGTTAGATAGCATATAAATTTTGTTAGCATGTCTATGAATTACCTTACGGGATTTGATCGAGAAATTTTGAAGTGCAGAAAGAACCGAAAGACTATCCGACAAAACAAGTAAATTTACATTAGATTCCACCAGATCATCCAAAGCTTGACAAATGGCCAAAGTTTCTACAGAAAAAATGGAGTTATAATGGTTGATTCTGTAAGCAAATGAAGATTTTTTATACCTGCTATCGATGTAATTTGGTCATTTTTTGAAGCATCAGTAGCTATAATGAAAAACTTCTGAAATTCCCGTTCGACCGTTTCATCAAATAAAACACTTATTGCAGGAATCGGTAAATTTTTATCTTGAAATTTAAATCTATTGGTATAAATTTTACATGGAAGGACTAAAAAGGTAGTTAATCTGGGAATTGAAATAATTTGATCACCACCAATATTTAAATCTTGCAGCACACTAATGATATAATTTTTATCTTCTTCCAAAACATTAAGATTCATTGCCTCTGGGCTGTTGTAATAAAGAGGAGAGAAATCACTATTGGAGATTTGAATAATAAAGAACTTGTTTGCCAATCTTCTAATTTTATTTGACAAAATCTCTTGACCAGCCAACTTTAGTGGCACAATATTTGAGGTCCATTGAGGGAGACCTAATGCTATTCGGAGGGCTTTTGTTTGGATAACATTAAAATTTTTTAATTGATTTTCAGACCATTTATTTATTATGTGACAAATATAATAAAAAACACTGCATATGCTGTTATTGACTAAATTAATGAGATCTCTTGATCTCGGCCCATAGTGTTTATATGCCATACCTTTTAGTGCATTGATCCTTGTCAAGGCTTTACTGCTTAGTTGATTTTTAATATATAAATTTTGACAACGTTTAGAAAAAAGACTCCTAAATATTTAATAGAAGTTTGCCATTGTAATAATGTTTGCCATTTGGGAAAACCAGCCAACAAAATATTAGGAAGAGTACAATTTCTTTTATTTGATAATTCAGCTATTGTACATTTCTTTGGGCTTAAATTTAATTTCCAATATTTACACCACTGAAAAATTCTTTCCACAGTATTTTGTATTTTTTTGCAAATAGCATCAAGGGATTTATGAGAGTAAAATATAAAAATGTCGTCAGCATAAACCAGGCATTCAACTTCCGATTCTAAGGTTTCAAAAATATCATGCATGTAGATAGTATACAAAATAGGAGATAGGACACTGCCTTGGGCTAAGCCTTGCGGAACAAGCTTTTTGGGAGAAAAATAACCCCTCCATTTTATTTGGAAGGATCGAGATGTGAGAAATTTATGAATCCAATTTGCTATATTTCCTGCTATACCAATTTGTAAACATTTATAAATAAGACCATCCACATAAACAGAGTCGTATGCACTTTTAATGTCTAAACTTATTCCTACAAAAAAATTTCTGTAATTTTGCATCCATTATTGCTTTATGTACCAGATAAGTAGCACTTCTGCTATTTTTGAAAGGAACGAAACCATAATGTTGGGGATGAAGTTTTCTTTCTTTAGTTAAATAGTAAGATATCCTATATTAGCCAAAATTCTCTCAAAAGTTTTTGAAAATACAGAAGTCAGAGCTATTGGTCTGTAGGAAGATATCTTAGTTTTATCTTTACACGGTTTCGGAATCGGGAGAATGATTGCATGCTTCCAAGAATCTGGAACGATTGCATTATCAAATAATTTTTGTAAATATCTTAAAATTACATCATGTTGACTCTGATCAAGACTTTTAAAGAAAATTGCTGTAACATGATCCGCCCCAGGAGTTGTATTTTTTTGAATTTTTTATTGCACTATGCAATTCAAGAATATGGAATGGTTTATTAAGAACGTTATTTTTGTCGTAGAGAAAATCCAAAAGGAAGTGGTTCATGATAGGCATTTTTAGATGCAAAATAATCTGCAAACATATCTGCTTGCAATTGAGGATGAGTGATAAACCTATTATTAAGCTGAAGAATATTAAGTTTTTGATCCGTGTCAGTAACTGTGGAAAATTTTTTCAGAATATTAAAAAACATCTTGTCCCAGTATATTCTTTTGGCAATTTTAATGTAGAATCTAAGTTTGCTCGCATATTGTTTATATCTGATCCATAATTCAGATGAAATTTCTTTAATAGCTCTCTTCCTAAATATTTTTTAAGCTTATAGAATTTATAACACGCATTATTCCACCATGGTGGGAATGATCTATTCGAGACTTTATAATTTCCCTAATATTATTAGTAATGACCTGCGATATCTTATCAGAAAGATTCTCAGAATTAACTTCTGGATTATTTAAAATAAAATGCGTTTGGTTCATAACTGCTTGCCAGTTTACTTTTTTAAAAATTCGTTTATTTGAATTGAGGAGAGAAAGCTCTGTAATAATTGGACTATGATCACTTTCAAAGGAGCAATCTAAAACATAACTATTGCAGTATCCAGACATGCTTGAAGAAGAAACTGTGAGATCTATCAATGATGCTGCACCTGCTGAACTTCTATAGGTGGGAACAGTCGTGTTAAGAAGAACCAAATTAGAATCAGTAATCCATTCAACAAATTCATTACTACACCATGAAATGTGATCCGATCCCCACATCGGATGATGAAGGTTAAAATCACCAAAAATAATCATTGGAGCCATCAGGGATTTGAGAAAAGATTTGATTATTATATAATATTAAATCCCCGTGAAGCGTAAATATTTACAATATAAAATGAAATATTTCGAACATGTATTTTAATTGCGAGGATTTCTAATTCTCGGGTTTGTTGAATCTGTATAGGAATCTGTTGTGCAGAAATATTGGAAGGAACAGCAATTAATAAACCACCACCTGATATGTCCTCTATCTTTTCTAAAAATGGTTTTATTTGGAAGATTTATATTATCGTGAATTGATAAAAAAGTTTCTTGAAAAATCCAGATATCTGCTTCAGAAAAGGGAAGGATATTTAACCATATGAATTTATTTTTGAAGCCTCTACAATTCCATTGAATTATATTCATAAATACTTAAGAAAAAAAATTAACTAGAACAAACTATCCTCCCTTTGAGGAAAGAAAACCAAACTAATGAAGACAATAATTAGCCCCCAAAACAAAAACTTGAATAAAAGAAACATATTTACAAAACCCATCTTACTTCCGTAATTATCCCATGTCTATGTTATTGGATGCGTCGCTTTCACTAGAAGCACGTGTTTTATGGATTGAGGATTTATTACCAACAGCTTTTTTTTTCCGCAAAGGGGGGAGTGTGACTCGATTTCCCCATTTGAAAAATCTTGCTCAGGTGAGAAAGTACAAATTCCATTGTTTTTGAAAAGCTTCCATAATTAAAGTGGTTTGCTTTTCTAATATGGCTTGAAAAGATGTCAGCATGTTTTCAAGTTTTTTTTCTAGATAGTCTTGCATATCTAGATTAACTGTATTAGTCTGGATTACTGCGGAATAAGATGTCCTTTTATTGTCCCGGAACCTTCTTCGCGCTTCTCCCAATGTAAGATGTTGCTCACACTTCAATTCTAATATCTTTTTTTTCTTTTATATATTCGGGGCAATTTAATGAGTTAGCTGGGTGATCACCTTTGCAATTTATGCATCTTGAGTTATTAGAGCATTGTCCAGAATGTGAAACACCACAGTTGATACATATTGCAATTTTTTGGCAAAATCTAGTAGAATGAAGAAAACTAAAACATGTGTTGTACATTGTCTGGGTTTATCGATAAAATTTTAAATTCGGTGATTGATGAACCGCAGTTTCTCAGTTTCTGGTAGAGTTGTCCCGAGTATTGTAATTAATACTGGTGAGAATTGTTGCTGTGAACCAGTGTTTTAATAAATCTTATCTCTATTATTTCAAAATTATTAGTTTCTTGTAGCTCTTTTGCTATCTCATTCAGAGATATATTGAGTGGTATTTCATAAATAAGGAATCTTGACGTTATTCCCTCCCAAAGAATATTCGTTTTAACTGACACATTTGAAATTTTCTCAAGAAACAGTATTTGTGCTGCACATACTGGGTCTAGTGTAGAGAACCTTATCTTTCCATTACGAGTAAAAGACATACTTTTTGTTTTTATGACGAGCAATTTTTTTTCTTTATTTCTGCATTTAAAAGCTGTGGGTTAGACTTTGGAATCTGAGAGAATCCTTGACTATTTTCAACCAAGATATTGATTTCGGATATAATTCTTTGTCCAGCTCGTAGAATAATTTCCGCGTCCCTCAGAGAAGATCTGAAAAATTTTGAAAATCCTGTTTCCATTGTTAAACTATTATCGATTAAAGGTTGTTCAACATCCGAGACGATAAATCTAGAGTGACTCAGCTTGAATCTTTTTTCAAATAAAAAAACCAGAGAAAAATAGAAATTGGAAAATTACCAAAAAACAGAACCAAAAGTAGGAAAAAAAACCCTCTTGCTCTGAAAAGGGAACCAAATAAAAAAAGGATACAACCTTTTGAGACTTTAGGAAATTAATACACCACCTTCAACCTTTCTTGGTTGCCATTAAACCTTACTTTGGGTGCTGGTTGGTGTAAGAATTGGGCGCCCTCTGTGTTTTTACTAATCAAACGAATGTAGTTGCGGTGATACAATAGTATTGTTAAAATCATTAAGATATTTATTTAGCAATCTATCTCCATAACTGGATCCGAATCAATGATACTTTAACTCGACATGCAAAATAAAGAGTAATATCCAAAAAAAATCACTAAGATTGCTGATGTATCTACTTTAAAAATTCTGTGCAACTTTCTTAAAAAGTTATATAAATTTTTAAGAAATGAGTTTTCAAGTGAAATGCTTTAGATCTTAGTTAAGCACTTCAAAACTCTTTAGATCAGAGTTTTTCTTTGTATGCGTGAATATTAACCAATAGAAACATAGCAGCTATTTGAAAAATGAGAAGTATATTATAATTACTTGATAATTCATAAATAATTTTTTTCCAGTTCTGTATTTACTTAAAGTTAGCTAACAGAATAATTTCGATAATATCTAAAATCTTTATAATCGTATAATTAATCCCAATAATAATTAGCCTTATTGGTAACTCATTTAATTACATTGCTCTATTGACTGCGGTACTTTATTTAGCAATTAATATCAACAATTTCATATTAAACTTATATACACGTTGTCACATTCGGCCGTTTTTCAGTGAGTTTAAATTTAAATTAATTTATTAGTATTATAAAAATTATTTATTGAATTAAATTTGTATTACCTGTGTGTCTTTTAAAAATTATATTGATTTGAAGCTTTCGTTTCGTTTCGGTTTCATAATCATTAAAAAAATTTTCATAAATATTTACCAATTTCACAATGGTTTAATTTACTCTTTAAATCGCATTTTTTGTAATACTTCTGCATTCATCGCATGGATATCTTCTTTCGAAACAATTCATTTTGAAACATACAAAAAGGTAGTGGCCAAGAAAGGAGATGGTGCACAATCATTTTACTTTTAAATTAGTGCTTATAATTTGAATCGATGGAAAAGGTCAAAACTGAGTATTACTCCATACTTACAATAATCCATCCTCCCTCCTGCGAATAAGAAATATAAAAGACTAATGTGAACTCCACGACAAAAGTTTTTTAAAATCGAGATGTGCGTTTCAATTACTGTTTCTTACTAAAATCAAGTAACGAAGAATGGTGGAAGTTAGGAGAGAAAAGTACCAATTATTATGTCGACTTCGTCACTTGATTTTGATTCTGAATTCTGAATAACTATCAACTTTTCAAACGGAATAACCAGGGTTTATAAAGCAACCATATTTCAGTGTGAGAAGCTACGAATATTGAGAAAATTTTATTTCACCTCTGGTATTGTGTCGGCTGGGTGACTTAAAGTAGTAATCTCCAACACCCGGTATGTGGATCAAATACTACCGTTCCGCACAAGAAACATTAAATTATTTTTCATGGGTTTGGGCTACTTTTTATGAAAATTCCTTTATATTCATTTTTTGGTGTAGTTATATTTTACTCTGAAGCCACGTTTAAATACAATTAAATCAAAATTATTAAATCAAAACCATCAGAATATAAACAATCAACGTCCTCCGCCTCTCAGTGGGCCACGGTAAAATTATCAAACGTTGGACAGTCCGTGGCAATAAAAAGGTTGGGGAGCACTGGCTTAGAGGTAGCGTGCCTGTTTCGTAAGCTCAAGATTATGGGTTCGATTCCAGCTGAATTTGATAAGTTTTCTGGATGCGAAAATAGGAGATGCACGCATGTCATATGTTTATGCGGTTTGTCTAACCACCATTTGGGCGTGGTGTTGGAAGTACGGTTCGGAGTGCCCTCAGTCGAATGCATAAGCAATCTCTGATTCAGTAAGCTTCCAGTCGACGAGTGAGAATGTCGTAGCCCTAAAAGTTTGCTAGTTATAACGTGACAAAATGTATGCCGCCATAGAAAATCCTGCGAAATGTGAGGTGTGAGGAGGGGGTTTCTTTGGGCTATAAATACTGTCAGCAGTGGATATCCATCGTGAATTGTGTGCCTTATACGGGACAAACATTGTGAGTGAAGGTGTAATGCGTCAATGGGGATACGCTTTTTTTCAAGGACGAAAGAACAAAAAATCCACGAGGAATCACGGAGTGGATGCTGATCTCATCCATGTTTTCTCAGTAATTTTACGATCTCCCAGCTTTCAGAACACTTTCCAAACATTTCTGGGACAGTTTTGTATGAGACAATCTCGGGAACACGCTGTGTCTTGAAAACTTTGTGATTCATTGGTTTAAACCACATTATTCAGAAGGAATTGGTAAATTGATAAAAATGATACGACGTGTGCTTGAATAATGGGAAAATATAGTTTTATTCCTTTATGTTGAAAAATAGAGGAGAGTTGTACCTTTTATTTTTAAATAAATCCCCCTCTGTTTTGGATTGTTTTTATAACGATTCAGAGGTTACTTTCCGATTAGCCCTCTTATTTTTGTGATGTAAATTAACAAATATCTCTCAATACTCAAATAAAATAGTTTAATTTCTTCTCCAGAAGTAAGTCTTTCTTTCATATAATAATATACATTATTATAAATTTATAGAGTGTGATTGCGGAAACGGTGGTGAGTGCATGCTTGTGGGAAATATCAAGACATGTATTTGTAAGGAAGGTTTTTCTCAGTACAATTTCAAGTGTAAACGTAAGTAAATATGTACATTTGTGACTTTTAAATTATAAAATAAGGCTTAATAAGTAATTGTTGAAAAATATGAAAAACATATAAAAATTTCACATCATTTAAGCATATAGATTAATATATTAGGAAAACAAAACATTTAAGCTATATAACTATAAAATATAATCAGGTAAATCTGCTATTTTTGTCTCAGTATCGTAAAGCCACTTATTTTTAGTTATGTTTGATTTGATTATGGTTCGTCCAAAAATTGCAAATGCGCAAAACAGCTTTGAAATTGTAGTGACTAACAAATACAATTTAAAATCGTTGCAAAAAAGGCGATCATTTGAAAAATAAAATACCGTATTTATTCGAATCTAAGCCACACTTCCTTTCCAATGTTAACGCTTTTAAAAACCG
Source organism: Trichonephila clavipes (assembly GCA_019973935.1). Taxonomy (NCBI): domain Eukaryota; kingdom Metazoa; phylum Arthropoda; class Arachnida; order Araneae; family Nephilidae; genus Trichonephila; species Trichonephila clavipes. The sequence goes on along the minus strand of BMAU01020046.1, from coordinate 58,633 downwards.
AATGCGGTCAGTTAAACCAGTTTAAACATTTAGATTTGTATACTATTGATGATTTATACGTACCCATTATTTTTTTTTATTTTGATCAGTTTTTTAAATTTATAAAATTGTCACCAAGAGTGAAAAAAAGTGCCCTTGTGTGTTCTTTGAACTCCAATAGGGAAATAACACGACGAAGGCAAAAGAACTTGTGTGAAGTCTTTGGAGAGGAAACAGTAACAGTTCGAACATGCCAAAGAAAGCTTGGGAATTTTTGCTTGGGTGTCTTTTCTTTGAAAGATGAACCCAAATCATTACAGTCATCAGATGTCAGTGACGAAATGCTACGCAGTATGATCAGGATATATTCTATGTTAACTTCCCTAGAAGTGGGCTTCAAGCTTGGAATTCGTCAGACTATTGCTTTGGATTAAATTAAAAGGCTTGGTTTTGTGTCTAGATTCGGGTTTCGGGTGCAATATGAGTTAACCTGGATTCTCTTAAATGTATTTCTTCATCTAACAATATAATAGTCGAGATCCAGAAGCAACTTAAAAGCCTAAGAGATAAAAACATCTCACTAGATTTTGCATTTGTTCGCGGACACACGGGCGTTCTTGGAAATGAGCGAGCCGATTGGCTTGCAAAAGCTGCAACCAAGCGCAAAATTGACATTGACGTTAATATTCCTAAATCGTTTTACAAGATCACGAATGAAAGAATGATGAAGTCTTGGAACCAAGAATATCTCATTTCTAATAAGGGGAGCATAACAAAGAAATTTTTTCCCTCCATTAATAAGAGACTATCATGTCATCATTTTTACACTAACTACAAATTAACCCAATTTCTCACTGGTCACGGTAATTTCAAAAGCTACCTGAACAAATTTAATTTAGCTCCTTCATCTTTCTGTGACTGTAATATTGGTGGCGAGGAAAATGTAGAACATGTGATCCTTCTGTGTTCCAAGTATGTCAGAGAGAGAAAGATCATAAGACTGGCGTTCAAGAGACGCAACATTAATTAGCCACCGAATTTTCACCAATTTCTTTCCACCAGAAGTGCTTTCAATAATTTCTGTAAATTTGTTGTAACTGTTTGTAATCCTTCTTAACTTCTTTTTTTTAATTGTTTATTTCCCTTGAATGTGTGTTTAATACTTACTTCTGTAAGTCCCGTGTGATACTTTGTGGTGCACGAGGATTTTATAATTGTTTTCAATAAAAAAATGAGTTAACCGCTTATCTACCGCATTATGATTTATTGCAGTTCTTTTCACGCAATATTTTTTTATCACTACGTTGAAAATTAAGGGACATACATAAAAAATACTCAACTTTGGGAAATTTAATTCGTTAGAGCTAATTAATTAATTAAAGAAATTCAACAGTAAAATTAAAAAATAGATAGACAAATCATTTTCTAAGGTCTTCATTAACATACAAAAAAATAAGACACATTTTGACATTAAATACTTTTTCGGAACAAAATAAACAATCTTCGCAATCTGCTGAAAACGCCGTCAGCTGAAAATGCAATGTTTGTTATGAAACTATTCGCCTTTCCCACTAAAATACTCATCATAGAGCCCGTGCTGTCATATATCTTGGAAGAGGGGATTGAAAAGAATATTCCTGCTAAGTATCGTCAGAGTATTCATAAAAAAAGTTATACTATGTAATTTTAAATTGAGTGGTACTTATATAAGTACCGTCGGTAAATAAAGAGTTTAGCGAAAAAAAATTATTGGACAAAATTTTGATAACTTCTTCAAATCTTTGTCGTCACAAAAGGGAACCATTTTTAGACCACTTAATGACCAAAGATAAAAAATGGATAGTGTATAAATACGTGGTCAGAAAAAAAGTGTATGTTTTCCAAGGAAAGACACCACCATCCACATACAAAGCTGGCGGGCATCAAAAGAAGCTTATGTTGTGTTGGTGGTGAGTCAGCAAGGGTATAGAGCACTATGAGTTGCTGAAAGAAAATGAAACGGTTGTTACTGTTAGCAACTTGCTGCTTTGAATAATGAAATTCGTCATAACGTCCATCTTTAGTCAACAGAAAGAGTGCGATTCTTCATCACGACAACACTAGATTACACGTGGCAAGAAACAACTCATAAAAAATTGCAGAATTGGGTTGGGAAACTACCACAGAGCCTGCATATACTTCCAATATTGCACCATCTGACTATCATTTGTTCAGGTCGTTACAAACCTTTCTTGATGGTAATGAATATATAAATTATGAGAGTGTCTAAATGGCAGGGGAATAATGTTTTGTTTCTAAAAGAAAGGGCTTCTTTTCCATGGGATTAGATAAGCTGCCAGAACGCTGGCAGACAGTTGTATATAACTACTAAAGGACATTATATTTTAAATTAAAAAAAATTTTTCAAACTTTCCTTTGTTTTTTTTTTCTCTTTAGATAAAATGACAGACTTTTCCTTTATACTCAATAATTTCGCAAATAGATTATAGATCGTCAGAGATTTATAGACCTCTTTACACTATTTATTTTTTCCAAAACGTGTTGAGAATATGGGGTGCGTCTTAGAATCGATGGCAAGTTAGATTCGAAAAAATACAATATATTTTGTTTCACCAAAATTCTCTGAATTTTTATCTTTGGTCACAAAGCCTAATTATCAGATTTAATGTACCTGTTAAAAAAATTCTTTTAAATTTTCCTGCTGTTTCATCAATTTTTTTTCCTTCAAAAATTCTACATTTCGTTAACCTTTTTAAGGAAAATTTGTTTCATCGTAAATATCAGTTAAGATCTCTCTGCTACGCTTTCAATCCACCAAGAGGTGGTGGTGGATTCCACTTCCAAACGGTATCGAATTTTTCTAAATAATCACTTGATTTCTCGTGTAAAAGTGTGCAAAATAAGACAAATAGTAAACGAAGAGGCAAATCGAGGATAAACAAGTGTTTACCTTACATGGATCAAGATTAATGAGAAACCGGACATATGGATCTCACTCGTCTCTCTCCTGACTTCGACACCAAATTGCACCTCGTGATAGTTAACATAACAAGGAACCAGTGGTTGAATGATGATTTCGGCTGTGCCTAATAGAAAATATCCTGTTACATGTCTTTCTTTTCATTTTAGAGAGAGAGTAGAAAAGGGGAAACACTCACCCCAAAACAATAACATTTTCAAACTCTGGCTTTCGGACCAGGTACAGACTCTCCTTTTTAGACCTGCACTGGACTTTGATTTTCAAGCGTTTGAACCTATGACCATTAACAAGAGGCTCTTTTCAAAGCTCAACCGAGTACTCAAACTTTTAAGTTGTAAATATCAAGGATATGCCAGCAAACACTTAAATATTTTTAAAAACTTAATTAACATTCATTTTTCAGTTTGTAAATGAATTGCATTATTCCATTCCTGCCTCGAACACTAAATCAACTTCAACCCAACAGCCGTAAAATTGGCCAGCCTTAAGAAGATTAATGCCTTAGCTATCAATAAATCGTTCTCTTTCCCTGAATGCTTTTCAAATTAAAGTAGTACATCTCATGTGTTAACATACATATAAAGATTTATTTCTTCATATATTGATGCCTTGTTCAATCATTAAATCCAATCCCTTTGTAGTATACGGAGTGGTCCCGAATTCAGGGTACAAATTTAAGAGTAGTTACATGACATTATAACAATCATTTATTGCATAGGAATGTACGAGCGCAGTGTTGACGCGGTGAGACACAAACACAAAAAACAAATGACGAAAGGAAAGACAAAGACTTTATCGAAAGCTTCGTTGACAAGTGTAATGCTTACAATAACTGCTCATAACTGTTCAGTATATGAGTTATGAAGTCCAGCTGCAGCACACATTGCTGTACCACCCACTGGCAGTCCGAGAAGATAGTCTGCCAGATTCAAAGCTGTACTTCCTGAAAATGGAAGAGGTGTAAGCGATTTTCGTTTAACACTCTACAAACGGTCTGATGTCTCACACTTACGTCATGAGCAACAGCTCTTGTACTTGACTCTGGCCTATCAACCACAATATTCAAGATGATTTCTTCCAAGCTTGGACTGGGTACAACTTTTCATCCTCCGGCATCATGTCTGGTGACGTAGAACGAACGTGTTTCACGAAGTTGACGATGTAACAGTTGAAAAATTCTGTGATCAGGAATTCGTCGATCAGGTAACTGAGCGTGATACATTCGTAGCACAGCTCTGTCATTAGCATTTGCATTGCCGTACATAAAATGCATTTATGCATTTTCGGTATACGTAGACATCCGCACAATTGTGAATGGTACTTTCCCCTGCTTTGATGCATCATGTGGAACGGTGACTAGACATCTACTGCCCTCTACCGGCAAAGAAACCAAAGGATAGCTTCAATTCGTCTTTCTTTTGTTTCCCCTGTTTAAACCTCACCGCCTCACTTGCGCCCATACATTCCCATGCATTAAATGATTGTTACAATATCCTGTATCTACTCTTAAAATTTGTACCATGAATTCGGGATCACCCTGTATATGTACAGAACATTTTTTTCTTTACACTTTTATTTTATTTCCATTACGATATTTTCGATGCATTAAATTAATTATCCTTAAAAGCTTAACGCAGAAATTATTATTTGTCATACAAATTATCAACAAACAACAGATTTAAAGGGAAAAATAAATCGTAAGCAGCTTACTATCTTTTTATAGAGACATTATGATAAATTTAGAAGATAATTTTTGGATTAAACATAACATCTAGGTGTAGATATAATTAGTGTTATTCTCAGTAAAGTATCATTGCATTATTTTGCATAAAACTTCGCATTTAATGAAAAAAAATTATAAAGAACTATTTTTTTTTAAAAAATCGTACCATTCGCAGTTTTTTAGAAAGCTAGAAACATTTATTGCCTTTTCTTTGTTTTTTTTTCTGTTACTAAGAAATTTAATACCTATATATTGAATATACGCAATTTAAAAATGCTTTAGTTGCATATTAATTATCGGCTGTATTGTTATTAACTGTATAATTATAACCATTAACCATACTTCTTCAAAGCTGCTATAATTTTCATCAAATATGCTTGAATCAAACATTTTCTTTTTTTGCCACATGTGATGCATTTATTTTTCTTTTGATAATGTCAGCATGCGATTGCGGTTTTGGAAGCCTTAGCTGTTTTTTCAAAAGAGGAGGAAGCAAGGTATGCATTTGCAAGGAGAAATACGCCCTTCGAACATACGGGAAAATCGACAGTCAATGTCAGCGTAAGTTTATATCATTTATTAGAAACATTATATGATCAAAAGTATCCAGACATACGTATGTTTGTATACCTCAGATCAGTGCTTCTCAAAGTTTCGATACTTGCAGCCCAATATTCAATCATAGTTTTCATCGCGCCCCCTCCACATAAATGTAATGTATTGAATCCAAAAATAATATTATACTTCGACGCTAAAGCTGCAATACGACTTTAACCTCTTAAGTGCCACCGGCGTATATAAACGTCTCGCTCAGCCAAAACGTTAATTACCCGTATATATACGTATTTCCAAAGTACGATATTTTCTGTGTACTGCTATCCATAAAATTATTCCGAACGCTTTGGAATGCAATAAAAGAACCTTGATTGCGTTTGAGAAGGATTTACTTATCACACTATTCTCTCCTTCCAATACTACATCTCATAGTACATGCACCTACGTGGAAAACGGTGGCATTGGGGAGCGAATCGCAGAACTTTAAATCGGCAGTTAAGAGATTAGATATATATAAACCGTACAAATTGCCAAGGTAGGTATTAATTTATTGTATATAGTTTTATAAAGGGTGTTTCTTTGAGAGGCATAGAACTTTAAATTGCAATAAAACAACGATGTATTATTCGATTGACATGATTTTTTTTTATTCGAAAGGTAATCTTGTGGCATTACATTCTAAATATGATTTCTGGCATAGGACTGCCATGGCTGGCTCGGATGTAGTCCAATCTGGACGTCCAACTTTCGATGACTTTTTCCAACATTTGTGGCCGTATATCGGCAATAACACGGCGAATGTTGTCTTCCAAATGGTCAAGCGTTTATGGCACAGACCAATGACTTTACATAGCCCCACAGAAAATAGTCTAGCGGTGTTAAATCACAAGATCTTGGAGGCCAATTCACGGGTCCAAAACGTGAAATTAGGCGGTCACCAAACGTGTCTTTCAATAAATCGATTGTGGCACGAGCTGTGTGACATGTTGCGCCGTCTTGTTGGAACCACAGCTCCTGGACATCATGATTGTTCAATTCAGGAATGAAAAAGTTAGTAATCATGGCTCTATACCGATCACCATTGACTGTAACGTTGTGGCCTTCATCGTTTTTGAAGAAGTGGACGTAGTGCGCGATACGTATTCCGCACAGAACCATTACTTTCGAAATAAAATTGCACAATTTGAAAGCATTGTTCAGGCGTGAGTCCATTCATGATGAATTTCCAAACCAAACTGAGAATAAATAACTTGACAGCTGTTAAATCGGTCACCATCTTGGAAAGTAATGCCAACTTAAACTTCTATACCTGAAAAAAAAACACTCTGTATATGACAAGCCCATAGGGTCACTGGTAATTTTTATAACTGCTCTAAACTTAGTATTGTTATAAATTAGTTATAAATGTATCAGTACTACACAATGTATTTTTTATAAGTGTATTATATCAGTATAAATGTGTATTTCATTTTTAATTATGTCAGAATGTATTTCGTTTGTTATTTTTCAGTGTAAATTAATAATTTTCTAAAAACAATATCTTGTTTCAACTTTTCAGTATGCTCGCGCCTCCTTGTAGAGTTATCATGCCCCCTGGGGAAGGGCGCCCCACAATTTGAGAAACGCTGCCTCAGATAATTAAAACAATAGCATGAAATAGGGCTATTTTTTTGCTACAATAATTTCTGCCACTCAGTGGTGGAGTTTCTGCATTAGTGTTTGGGTTACAAATGGAATTGCACATCATTCTAATGGAAGAATACCATTTAACTCTGTCACCAATTTGATATATAGTGATCTAGATCGCAGTCAAATTTTCTAATTCATCCCACAGGTATTCAAAGAGATTCACGTAGGACTCAGAGAAACTCAATCCAATTCTTAGACATTATTGTCAGAGAACCACACCTGCTAAATCATAAGCAGCATGCGCAGGAGCACGATTATATTGATGCAGAAGTGGTCCTCTTAGAACGATCTTCTCAAGATAGCTAGCGCAGAATAGTCCAAACGTCGAGGGATGTTACTTGTACATAAACAAAAAGGTCAATCCAAATATGCCCCCTCCCCTCCTTCATTCGGCATCCACCTTTAAATTTCACTTTTAGCCCAATACGATCAGTTTCAAAGCGTATTCACGAGGAATTTTCAATACCATACTCTATCTTCAGATTACCAGATAATAAAGCTCTATTCGTCACTTAAAACTGTAAGCGATGTTTAACATCGATTGTGTTTGGTTTATAAACAGCAGATGTACCACGAAAGGCAAAATTTTAAAAACCGTCGCTGCGCAGATGTTACAACAGGAAGCTTCTTGAAATTCCTGGAAAAATGTTTTCTTCAAATCCTTGCGAATGATTTTTACAACTCTCTTGAGTATTTTGTGGTTCCCATTTACCAGATGATGTAGTCTATCAAAACGAGGTTGGACAATTTTAGCTTCTACCCGGTTCTATACTTCATGTTAACATCAAGTACAACAGAAAGTCACGAGCCAATTTCTTACAGTAATGACCACAACCCTTTCCTGACATTCAAAACCATCTAGCTTGAGTTTTCCTCTCATTACATTATGATCCTATATCATTTTAATCGGAAACATAACTTCTTTTGCAGGAATATTCGTTTTTATTATTTTTATTAACACACAGTACAATTTCATGATTGCGCTACGACTTTTAAAACTCGCTAATCGGCTAAATGTTTTTCCTCGATTTTTTCACACCAATTACCTCCTTCTTCCGCCATCAACGTTTTTTCTTCTGGGAATTCTTCGGAAATAGGGAATCTGCGGGAATTTGTTCGGGCATCTGGGTTTGGAGAACCCTTAATCCCGTATCTGGCAAAAAGTCTATTTTCTGCATGGCAATACGTTTTGTTTTCATGCTATGGAGTGAATCTTTGCGATTGGACGAGCGGCAGGGTTTCGAGGCATGGATCTTGACATCTCGAAGGATTTTGCTGTTGAAATCTGAGAGGAAGATCGAGTCTTCTTATTGGCTGTTGGAAAGTGAGGATAATGGCTCAGAGAAAATGAACTGCCCAGGTGGGGGTGTGAGTGTGCGTGGTGTATTGACGGATGTCCAGTAGAGGCGAAAATTTATGAGGTAGAAAAGAAGACAGCCGGGTGGTTTGCGAGGCGGTCGCCCTCCTTCGCATTGACCGCTCCCGGTGTTGCTGCAGTTTGATCTTTCAGAAATAGGGATTGAAGGTCCACTTCTTTAATTAAATGTTGATCGCCAAGGCGTATCCTTGAGAGTAATCAGTGAGGAAAACCCATACGTGAGATGATTCTTTAAGTGAGAACACCACGTATTAATATACTGTATTTCTGACGTTCCGCAATTCTGGAAAGTTAGCGTTTTCTGAAAATATTACCAGCGTAGCTTGAACCTTCGTTTCAACAATTTCGAATTCCCATTAAATTTTTTTTCTAGTTTTAAACCAGATAAAAAAGTTCATATCAATTGAGTTATATTTCAAGTTTTTTTTTTCTTCCAAGCAATGAATTAGTATTTTTTTAAACACGAAGGTAACCTTTTTTTTACAAATATAAGACATAACAATTGAATTATAAATAATTTTATTTCTTTGTCAGTGCTAGGAAAAATAACTATTTATAGTTATGTAAAATATTCTACACACATTTTAGTATATCTTATGCATAATGTCTAGTCCATATCAAGACAGAATTTGTTCCAGAACTTTTCAAATGTCTTATTATCCTAAATCTGTTTGTTTTATCCATATATTTATTACCTTAATTTTTAAAGGAGATCATCTCTCAAACTTTTCGAAATAATGAAATACTTTATAGAATTTTCTTCTATTATTCATATATTCACAGCTCAGTTGTAATACAACCAAGATTATTCCATACACTTTTAACATTATAATTTGTATTTAAATGATATAAGTTAAAAATGAATCAATAATTACACAATACAGTATTTTATTTCCCTTTTTTCATTACTTTCCTCTTTTATGTTTTATAGTTTTTCTTTAAACAAAACTAAGTGACAGGAGCAATTCATATTTAAATACATGAAGTAACTTTAACTTTAATTATAGCCAAAATTCAAATTAACATAATTTGAATATCGATGTAAAAATTAAAATACAATGTGCTTTCATAAAATGATATGATATTAATCCATTGTTTCCAATCCTTTAAACTCTGTCATGCTTGGTGGTACATATGTTATACCACCAATTCTTATTCGTTTATTGTCAGGTGGGATATAAAACGTACCACTTGTTTAAATGCCTCAAAAATTGATACTAGACGGTACATTCTCTGAACCACCAAGAAGGTCAATTTCTAGCCAGTTAAGTTCCCAACAGATGTCAAAAGCTAATTGCATACAATGGGTTTATACAGTAATGCCTTCTTCGATCATGTGTGAATCGGTTGAGTGGAAGTTTTTGGAAGTGACTGTGTTGTGTATTTTTTAGTATAAAGGGAAGTGATTCTTGTGATATTTGATACAAATCGGGTAAGTACATATATTATGAAACTAAATAAGTCAATATTACCATGACTGTTACCTCACGTGTACATTGCTAGTATGAAAATAGGACATTCCAATATATATATATATATATATATATATGTTCAGGAAAAGTAAATGCAACAAATACTAGTCTGACCACAATAGGCACATCAATTGTGCCGACAGGTTTGATCAACTTAAAGGTACGTACGAGACAGACAGATGTAAGAAATGGTGTTATAGAATGTTCTGGTACTTCATAGACGCCAGTGTAGTCAATACATATGTCCTCTATTGGGAAACGAATCTTCCAATGTTGAGTTTGAAGGACTTCAGAAGAGATATATCCAGATATTTTGTCAGCTCTGCGTTTGTAACTTAAAGAAATAAGCGTCAGACAGTCAGTAGAAGGGTTCATATCAAGAATATAAGTAATATAAAAAAATTTAAGTCAATTCCTACTTAGATCACCAAAGAAAAATTTTATTTTAGTTCCTTTTATTAAACAGTTACAATTAATATAAATATGTATATACATAGGACAGAATCACAACATTAAGTGGTAATTAATTTTTATTAATTATCATTAAAGTATCATATTGTCATCCCAAACAATCGTGTATAAAAAATTTCAGTTCAACTGAATGCTTTAAAACGTGAGAAAAAAAAACCTTTTCAAGTTTTGACACAAGTCACCAAAAATGATGCCAACGTGGTTGTATTTATAATTCTTTACATAATTAGTTTTAATCAATTAATGTTTATTAATTATAACTAAATTATTGTTTGTCTTCCAAAATAATCATGTATATAAAATTTCAGCTCAATTGAGCGCTTTGAAATGTGTTTTATTAACGATTGAAAATTCCACTATGATAAATAAATAAATATATAGAAAGTGTCAGATAATAGTAGTAATTGAATAAGAAACCCTATATGCTCAAACAAATAAGCCAGGAGAGTTCTGCCCACCAGCCAGAAAGATCCACGAGAAGACGATGTGGTGCTTGCCGCTCAAAAGCAATACAAGTTCTTACAAAGTGTATGTGTTGTGCCCAACGTTCCATTGTGCCTACAAAAGAAAAAAGTTATGTTCCAGAACTATCATACTGCTTGAAGCGTGTCGGTACGAAATATGTATCAACTATTTTTTTAAAACTTTGGACACCCTTTATTTAAAAATGTATTTAATATTTTTAATATTTACCAGTTTTTGTTAAATAATTATAGTTTTGGGAGGTTTATCTAAAATATTTGCAGTTATTTCCATCTAGTGCGTTATTCTTGTCAAAAATTCATCGCATGAAAGAGTTCATTCATTATTTTCTAATAATACACTGCTGAAAAAAATTTAGGAAGCACCTGGTTTTAAAGAAATGACGCATATATTTCCTCTGATAATTGATGTGAAACAGCACACATAGTCTGAAGTGTAGCAGAAAAAAGGGTAAAAAATTTCTTGTGAAAATAAACGTTCGTGGCGTCAAAAATCTGGAAAAGGATATAAGTGCAGAAATTGGGATTTCCTAGAAGCCGTCAGTTTTCATTGTCGCAGTGGCAAAATTCAACCATTCGTCCGTTGTTTTTAGAAAAAGTGACCGGAAAATGTTATAACAACGGGATCTACCGATATCCATGGTTTGGGCTATGATCGAGAGGCTGAAATCCGGGCAAACACAACTGTAGCGCAAGAAGTGTCGTTGCAAGACTGTGGAATCGATTCCTAGAAACAGGACATGGTGAACGTCGGACCCGAATAGGTCATCTTTGGGCAACTACAGGAAGTTCTGACCGATATATCCCGTTAACAGCTCGTCAAATCAGAACTGCGAGTACGAAACAAATTCAAAGACAGTGTCATCTGGCAGCAGAACGAGGGATCTCAAGCCAAACAATCCGAAATAGGTGATCACCCAGCAACCCTACGTACCAAATCGCATTGAGAGAGGTTGGTACACACACCAAAGATCTCAAACAGTGCCACGAAAAAACACCCTAGACTATGATTGAGCCACCATGCCATTTTTCAGTTCCAACCTGGCGTGCAGGATCCATGGCTTCATGCGCCTAATGCCATATTCGCAACCTCCCGTTGGTGTTCAGCAGTCGGAATCGAGACTCATCACTACATGCTACTCGTTTCCAGTCCTCTACACTCCAGTTTCTGTGCTCTCTTATCCAGGCAAGATGTGCCGTCCGATGGCGAGCATTGAGCAATGGTACTCTCGTAGGATGACGGCCCCTGAAACTAATACGATGAAGCGAGCCTTGCATAGTCCGTTTATTGACTGTAAAACTGGCACCGTTCTTCATCTGGGTGGTAATTTGAGCTAATGTTTGGCCTTGCTGGCTATGTACAATACATCTGAGCCGTCTTTCACCACGTACTGTCAAGACTAACTTTCCTTTGCTGTTTAGATGATCGCTAGTTTTTTGTCTACCATCCATGTATTCTTGGTATACTTTAGACACTATCGATCTTGAAAATCCTAGCTGCCTCACGATATCGTAAATTGAATGGCGCATGCATCGCGCAATTATGGTTTGTTCGCGATTGAAAGCGTCTAAATCCGGCAGTTAACCTATACTGGCAAATACAACAACTAATTCAGAACACGTTTCTTCATGTCACAGGGATATGGATCTGCAATAGATCCTCCATTCCCTACCTGTTAATGTATTTTGGCGTTGACAAGTGGAAGACCTGAGTGGGAAAAAACAAAGTTCACACTGAGTCAGTTTAAGTGATCTGATTGGCTGGTAAGGTAATGCAGGCGAATGACGTCACAGTCCGGGGGTAGTAGTCTTCTGATTTTGGCGGAAAAAATCCTGAGAATTTTGACAGTCAACTGGGAGCTGTATTAAAAGCAATGGCATTGGTTGGTAGCAATGAGTGAGACAGCTCTCTAATGGCTGCCCTGAAGTTGGAGAAATTGAAATAAGAAATTGCTTGCCTGGTGGGTGCAGCGATGAGAATATTTTGAAAAGTTATGAAAATTTAAAGAAATACTAAAATTAAAGATAAAATTATGGAGTAAAAATTTAGAATGTGTGTGAATAGTTTGCATTCACCACAGGTGAATGCAGAGCAATAATATTAAGGGGGATTATATGAATCCAGGACCATTCTCCTAGGTCTCTTAGTTTTGTCACTTAAGTGGTAATTTTGAATGTCTATTAAATTTAGATTATTGGTATTGGGGAGATTACTAAAAAATTTAATTGCACAAGAGTTTGAATAAAGCTTTTAAATGGTTGTATATATCAAGGGCTTTATAGATGTAGGAGTTTCTGGAGTATCTACCAGCTCTTGTAATATTTCTAAACAATGAATTTTGCGAGACTTCAACAATTTTAATATTAGTATTTGCTGCGTAACGCCACACAGGATAAGCATAACTTAAAATGGAACGCAAAAGAGAGCAGTGTAGAGAAGTACCTTATTGTTGAGAGTCATGTCAGAATTCCGGTTAATTATTGGGTAAATTAATCTAAGTACGATCCGGAATTTATTTCTTGCGTGTAGAATGTGGTGTTTCCAAGTGAGTGTTTTGTCTCAAACGATACCTAAGTATTTTGTACTCTGAGACCAGTGTAATGGTGTGGAGTATAGCGCAGGAGGTGTGCGTGGCTTTCTTCTCCTGGTAAAAAGCACATCAACCGTTTTTTCGACATTGATTTTTATTTTCCAAGTATTAAATGAATTTACCAGGAGAGAATAATTCAGAACAACCACAGTACGCGTTATATATGCAGTTACCACAGCGCCCTCACTTGCGCATAAATCATGCACATCGAAACTCAATTTGCCCAGTCTTTGCTATCCCTAATTCAGTAGTATTTCAGTGTATAAGGCCTAGTGTACGGAGGGTTTAAAAGTTTTATTTGTATTATAAACTTCTAAAGTTCTAAAACTAAAGGGAAATGCATAGGGTTTTTTTTGTATAAAACTACTTATAATGCAATGCTTTTCTAGTGTGCTTTATTTACATTTTTGGTGCGTATAACACATAGGACATTAAGGTTGCCAACTTGGCGAGTAATTAATAGAGTTGGTGATTGTTGCGACAATACGCAAGTATCGTATACTTTGTATAAATTATGTAGTTAAATGTTAAAAAAAGTATTTTTAACACTATAAAACTGATACAAAAATAAAAGGATGGCAATTTTAAAAAATTCATAGATATGTATTTAGAAAAGGTTGATTCTTTTGATACGGAGAGGTCTTAGATTTTTTTACCATAACTTTCAAAGCTTGATTTTAAATCTTTCAATATTATTTTCTCTGCAACAACAGGGATTTCTCAACACCGTGATAAATATATATCAAAATTTTTTAGATAATTACCTGGAATTTTGCAGGAGTGTTGAGTCATATAGTTTGTAATATTTTGAGCCATGGATTAAAAAATTGTAAATTTTTTTTATAATGATTATTTTTTTGTGATAAATGTGAAATTTTGAAAAAAATTGCATTTCGTAAATTCTTGGACTCTTAATTTGGTGATAAATACAAATTATTCGAAGATTGTTTTGCATATGTGAATGCAATTTTAGTAATCAATTCATTAGCATTCATTCATTAGCAATCAATTCATAACTTTGTAGTTTTTAATGACATGCGAAAATGATGCCTTACTTAAATCTAAAATTGCCCATTTTCTGAAGAATAATACATTGCTAGAAATTCTTTTTTCAATTCCTACTATTAGCTCACACTCTCTATTTATTTATTTATCTTCGAGGAATTTTCAATCGTTAATAAAACACACACATGATTATTTTGGATGAGAATTCAATAATTTAATTATATAATTAATAAAAATTAATTGATTAAAGCTAATTATTTAAAGAATTACAAATACAGCCACATTGGCATCAGTTTTGGCGACTTAGCGACCCTTTTGGTGGGTTGCGTCAAAACTCGAAAGGTTTTTTCTTGAAAGGTTTGAACTAAAATGTTATATACACGATTGTTTTGATTGACAATAGGATACTTTAATTATAATTAATAAAAATTAATTACCACTTAATGTTATGATTCTGTCCTATGTATATACATATTTGTATGAATTGCAACTATTTAATAAAAAGTAGCTAAAATAAAAATTTTCATTGTTCATCTAAGTAGGAATTGACTTAAAATTTTTTTTTATATTACTTGTTATTTTGCAATTTTTATAAATTTACCTGTAATGAAATGAATAAAAATAATTTTTAAGTTAAATTAAGCAATACTTTTTTTAAAAAAGTTGTTTAGATACTTTAAGTAATTATGTAAAATTGTAAAAAAGAATCAAAATTTCTCATTTTTCAAAAATTTAAATGTGATGTCTAATCAAAATATTTTCGGTCTTGCTTATTAACGCAACCTATTGGCACCAAACCATAGGAAATAAATGTTGCCAACTTGGCAAGTTATTAATAGAGTTGGCGATATTGTTATGATAATTCGTAAGCAGATACCTTATTTACTTTTTTACTCAGCTAGATGAATGACAACTTTTTTTTCTTAAAGTATAGCGATATCAATAAGGGAATAATATACACTGCTGGACAATTGCTAAGGACGGATCACAAATTGCTATGTAGCATAACATTAAGCGAGACATGAGGCCTAGTAGGATAAAATATAGTTGCCACACTGTTCAGACTTTAGAATAAAGAATATTTATTGTTCTGGAAAGTACAAAAGCTGTGAAACATATGAAAGAAAAAAAAATGTTCATTTGATCTGATAACGGAGAAATGGAACAATGCATCTAAAAGTCAGCAGGCACCTTAAAGAAAGGTATCAGTACGGGATATGTCCACCGTAGAGTGTGATGCAACATTCTACACGTCGTACCATACTTTGCACAACATTATCCAGCAGCTGTTGAGGCAATTTATCCCATTCCTCTGTGAGTGCACGGATGAGGGTGTTTTTGTTTGTCGGAGGATAGTTTCGACCAGCAACTTGCCTCCCCAAAGCATCCCACACATTTTAAATGGGGTTTAGATCTGGAGAACGCGCTGGCCATACGAGACGTTGAATACCCTCGCTGTCTAGACAATCCTGAACAGCGAGTGTTCGATGACATGTTGCGTTGTCGTCCATAAAAACAAATTTATCACCGACAGCACCACGGAAAAGACGAACATGAGGAAGTAGAACTTCATCAATGTATCGTTGGCCCGTCATAGTCCCATTCGCAACCACATGTAGGCGCGTGCAGCCATTGATCATGATGCGGGCCCACACCATGATACTGTATGTCGGATATCGGTCCTTTTCCTGGATATTTTCTGGACGATAAGCAGTACCACTCTCGCGCCAGATCAGTTGGCGTCTACAATCCGATGACAAACTGAACCTACTCTCATCTGAAAATAGTACGCATGCCCAGTCCTGTTCAGTCCAATTGTGATGCTTACGACACCATTGCAAACGGGCAGTACGGTGCTGTCTGGTCAATGGGACACACACAACAGGTCTGCGTGCGTAGAGTCCTCCTCCCCTCAAACGTCTGGCAACAGTTTTTCGGGAGATCTGCTTTCCTGAGGCAGCAAGAAACTGATTTGCCACCTACTGAGCTGTGGTGCGCCTGTTCCTTTTTGCTGATAGGACGATATATCTGTCTTCTGCAGGCGTCGTACTTCTAACACGACCTCCCCCGTGCCGTCTACTACACATTCCAGTAGTTTTAAATGACTTTCACAGCCGTGAAACAACGCTGTGAGCGATGTCGAACTCCCTGGCAACATCTGTTATTTTTCGCCCTTCTTCGATCTTTCCAATAATTCGGCCACGCATAAAATCATCTATGTGATGTCGGGAAGACATGCCAAAAATTTTAAGTTCGTCTATTAAATCTTTCCTGTAAAACTTTGACTTGAAACAACTGTCCACACGCGTCAAAACCATTAAAGCTCTTATGAACGCTATCACCTGATGAACAGACGTGGGAAAAAAATTTGCATACTCATACTTCTTCTTACTAATATCCCGCACTTATTCTAATTTTCCACATTTTGCGTCCTTTCATTTTGTGGTTGCTATGGATGATAGTGTTATCCGTCCTTAGCAATTGTCCAGCAGTGTATATGTTGGCCCACCTTATTCTTCAGGTTTTGTTTGAAAATCAAAAAAAAAAAAAAATCTTACTCTATTATTTTGAAATATGTATTGATTTCCACCGTTTTTCTTTCAGCTTGTGACTGTGGCCATTATGGAAAATGTCTCTATAATGAAAGGGAAAAAGTTTGTGAATGTGAAGAAAAGTACATAGAGTTTAAAGGAGAATGCAGAGGCAAGTTTACAGTCTGATCTTTAGCAAAATATATGTACCTCTTGTGTTTCAACAAATAATTTCATTTAAATAAGTAAACTTCAATAACTACAGCTCATCAATTTTTTTTAAAATTTAATAAGAGGGTTTTTTTTTTAAAAAATGCTTCCTGAAGGTTTGAGAATTATTCGATAATTTTAATGGTCGATATTTAAAAGGTATCGTATTATTGCAACAATCGCCAACTCTATTTATAACTCGCCAAGTTGGAAACCCCGAAATCCTATGTGTCGCTCTCGCTGCATTGGCCACCATGTGCTTCGTTTCATATAATGTCGCCAATAGGTTGCAATAATTCCTAAGTATTAATTAAATTTTTTCCTGGACTTTTAGTAATGTTTCATGCATTTCCAATTGTTTAAACTGAGAATTTCAATTTTTTGTGAAATTTCTGGTATGGCTTGAGTAGCATTTTATTCTATGAATTATAGAATTATAATTTATGTTATGTGATAGTTTTTGACTAACCTGGTTGAATTCAAATTCTCCACACACACATTTATTTAAAGGAGCTATCTGGTTGTGAATGCTTGGTTAGCATTGTTTCTGCCTAGTTACGGGTTCCTACTCTGTCACCACTGAAGGTAAAGGGGTTGATGAGAGTAGTTAAATCTGTCAAGATTTAAAATACTTATGTTAGCGTTATGTGGTCTGTCTGGTCAGGTGTCATTCTTAATTTTGGTTCCTAATTATGAAATCTATTTCAAAAATTGCTTTATAAAACCTTCTAAATGTAATTAATTATTTAACACTAGAATTTCCAGGATTTCGGTTACCCTTAAACGTCTACCGATGTCGTTTCAACATCGTGGTATAAAACATATAAAATAATTGTAATAATTAAATAATTGCAGGACTACAATTCTTTAGGGTTTAGTTCTAAGACTTTTTAGCATTATTTCATGTAATTATCCTACATTATGACCCTTTATATCAGAAAAACTGATGTCGGCGTTATGTTTCGCGAAGCTTGTTGGACCACACTGCTTTCTTGCAAAACATTTCGATTCACAAATCTGCCAGGAACATTACTATTATGCGGTATCCATTCTGTGCTATCCCTAGCGACATATATATCAGGAGTTACTGGAATTTTATAAATTACATCTGTTCGCAGTCACTTTCATTCAATCTTATGTCTTCATCGGAATCTAAATTAGAGCCAATTCATTCTCAGAAAACTCTCGCAACAAATTAGCAATTTCGTCAGGGCGTAGACCTTTCCTACGAACCATCTTTTCAGGGTGTCTGCTCTGCAACAAATTTGAAAATCGATTGAATTTTGTTTATGAACAGATAAGCAAATGCTATGTAACGAAACACTTAGACACAACGATTTTAGTACAATTCACTCGCTGTAAACTCAATAACACTGAGTTCAAGGTCAAGTAAATGTGCGTTCTTACTTCCGGAAGTTTGTCATACTAATGATAACACTAATGGTGCTAATACTTATTGAATTATCTTTTGCAGAACGACGAATAATAAATTGCCTTGGTATCGAAATGAAACCAGTGGACATCTAGGTATATTTAGTTGTAAGATAATTCCAAATTAATCTAGAGCTACAAAAATTTTCTGTGTAATAGAAAATGATTAAAGTCACGAAAAATTTCCAAATTCTCTGCAAAAATGCGGTAGGAGAACAAACTAAGGTTTCGGTGTTCAATCGACAATCGACATACATTCTAGAGTTAAACTCATATATATATATATATATATCATGTATTTGAGAAATTCTTGGATTGACAAGAGAAATGCAACGGGCAGCCGTTCATCCTATTGTACTTTATTTCAATATTCAGTAAAGCAGTCTGCACTCCAAGCCATGACAAAAACGAGAGCTCCTTCAGCGTTGATCAATAGCGAGTAAGTTCTTAGTACACGTGTCTTCTTTTAGTCCGGCGAAAGTAGAAGTCAAAGTTCTTATGCGGGAGGTGGGTTGAGTTGCCCTTATAGGAAGTTTACCCCATCTGACACTTGAGGGGCTGGGGATTCATCACACACACACATACATATATATATATATGAGGATTTATCACATATATATTTATATATAGCCTTGCGTGTGTATACGAGTATATAAAAAAGTAACTTGTTTTTTTTAAGATAACCCCATATTTTCTTAGATCATCCTGTAAATCATCTGTGTTTATTTTTATATTTCTCCAGTTTGAAACCAGTCCAAAATGCCATGAAAATAGAAATAATGTTCAAGTGCTCCCAATTATTATTTTCCCAATATTAAATTACTGCCTTAGCCCAGTGCTTCTCAAACTGTGAGCGTGCCCCATAGGGAACGTGATAACCCTGGGAGGGGGCGCGAGTCTACCGAAAAGTTGAAAACAAAAGATTATTTTAAAAATTATTAATTTACTGAACATAACCAAACAAAATACATTCCGACACAATGAAAAATAAAATACACATTTATACTTATATAATGCACTTATAAAAATGTATAAGTACTGCCCAATGTATTTTATAATTAATTTAACAGTACTAAGTTTTAGAAACAAGTTTAATATTTAACAGTGACCCCCTTTGTACTTATTTTATATAAAACTATATACAAAAATCAACATTTATCTTGATAATTTGTACAGTTTATAATAAATCTCTCAAATGCCGATTAAATGTTTTGCGATTCCCTTCTCAATGCCACCGTTTTCCCCGTAGGTGAGCATATGTATGGGGGGAGGAATAAATAAGGAAGTCCTCTTAAATAAATGATTCCTTCGCAATCACTCTCACGGCCTATTTATTACATTCCAAAGCCTTAGGAATAATTTTATGGATAGCAGTGAACAGAAAATATCGTATTTCGAAAAGACGTATATATACGCCCGTGCCAATTAACGCACTGGCTGAGAAAGACGTTTATATACGCCGGCGGCGGGGAGGTTAAAGTTGTATTGTAACGTTAGCCTCAAAGCATCGTATTATCGAATTCAAACATTGTTGTTGTATGGAGGGGGGCGTGATGAAAATTGTGATTGATAATTGGGCCGCAAATATTAAAAGTTTGAGAAACACTGTCTTAGCCTTATAAGCTTTGATGTTCCTTTAATGCATATGTTGCCACTAAATTTCAGAAATTTAGGTAATGTAAATAGTATCTGGTAATCTGCTGATTTGTATCCTGACTGGAATGTTAAAGTGCGAAAAATAATTCCTTTTCAAAATTAGCTAGATAATCTACACATTACCTACAAGGTAATCATTAAAGTAAGATAGCTACTCAAATAAAAGTAACTATTTTGTATGTTTAAGTTAATATTCAAATGCACAGTAATACTTGGAATTACTAGCAGATTTTGCTAGTAAAATATTGTTGTGCTAACGCCACTTCTCTGAAGGTGTCAGATTGAGGCCCATGAAATTCATTGCAGCAAAAGGCTAGATGTAAGCCTGTCATTGGCCGTAGTTTCTAGCATGATTCAGGTGACTGTACGATTTAGCACGGTTCCACACCAATTGTGAGGGAGAACATCCAGGAGGTAGTCAGAGGCTTTCAGCTCTTTTCACCTACCATTAACCTCACGAGAGGACTTGAGACTCGGCGGCTGTTTAGAGAACCCCCATGCCGCAAAGGCACTATATATTTATAAACATCCTTGCCTTCTCCGGTATTTGAAACCAGGCCCGACGTCACATCAGCCAGTACATTAATCACTCTGCCGGATGAGTGGCTTAATAATGTACTGACAAGTTTTGAAACAATTGTAATCATTCATTTTTCAATACCAGTTAATTAAAATAGATAGAATAATTCGATAAATAAATGATGATTAAAAACTATAGATATGTTAAGACTATGTTTACTTGTTAGGGCTGTCTAAACATTGGTAGCACTTTCAGGTATCCGACTACGTTCGGAACTGTGATTTTAAAAAGGCACACAAATGGATAATTTTCATGATATTTAGTGTCACTTAGATTAGAATATATGTATAAAATTGTTTTAATGACGTTTTGACAAAAAAAAATTATTTAAATGCAATATTTTGGTAAAAAATTAACTTAGAATAACCTTTTTTCAAAATGTTCTCCTTTTGTGAAAAATGCTTCTATTAAAATAATATTTTGCCTGTATATTGCTCAGTCCTCTGTACAGAGGCTCAACTATCATTTTTAAAAAAATCACATTATTTTCAGAGTTACAACCCATTGAAATAATTATCGGCATTTTTTTCTTAAAATTTCCCCCCTCTGTTGTCGTAAAACGTGATTAAACTCACTTCTAAGTTATATATTTCCAAAATACTAGTCGAGCCTCTATACAGAGGTCTGAGCTATATACAGGCAAAATATTATTATAATAGGAGCATTTTTCACAAAAGAAGAATATTTTGAAAATAGTTCACTCTATGTTAATTTTTTGTCAAAATATTGTACTTAATTTTTTATTATAATACTATTCTTAAAACAATTTTATATATATTTTCTAATCTAAGGGACACTAAATATCATAAATATTAACCATTCAAACACTTTTGAAAAATCATGGTTCCAAACGTAGTCTCGTATACCTTAAATTATATAAGAATAGATTTTTAAATGCACACAGGGCCGCTTTTCCGCTTAGGCATGCTAGGCACATGCCTAGGACGCAAAAAATTGGAGAGCGAAAAAAGAGAGCAAATTAAAATTGCAGTGAACGAACCTTCGCTACAAAGCTCTATACACAAGATTCTAGAAATTTAGAAATATTCATTAAAAATAGCTAGAAAGTGTGATATAATGGGCAAAATACTTGTCTCGAAGCTGTGGGAAAAAACATCGATGAATAACAATTTGTGCAAAAGTATCAACATTTCAAAATGTATATGAAGTTAGAAAAAGTAACAATAAGAGAAGAATCTCTTCCTACATCAATGAAAATAAGTTGAAAAACATCCTTCCCAAATTTAGAAGTCGCAATGAGAATTTACTGGGCTCTTCCTGTGACAAACTGTGCAGCAGAGAGAAGTTTTTTCTGCCCTTAAAAGAAATTAAAATGAGATCTATACGGAAAATTAAAAATTAATAGGCTGATGTTGCTATGCACTCAAAATGATATTACAATAGAAATTGATTACAATGATATCATTAAAAAATTTGCAATGACCAAAGCTCGAAGATAACCATTGTTTGTACTAGTACAATGACAGTGACTCAGCAAAGAATAAGGATGTTTTAAAGTAAAAGATAGTAAAGTGATAAATGATAAAATAGATGATCATTAATAATTTGAAAACAGTTCATGCAATAATGTATACTCTATACTAAGCATCAGCAACCTTTTAGGTTTCTCATGCCAAGTGAATCTACTAATATGATACAGCGTGCCACACAGTAGGACACTTTTGAAACAATTCCCACGATAATGCATGCAGAGTTAGATAATAGAAGCCAATAGTATAATAGCCGTGTGTTAAAGGTTGCCGATCCCTGCTCTATACTTTATATATAATTGCAAACTATTTCATTAATTTACTGTATGTGGCTGGGTGGTTAGCGATGCCGTACGGTAAGAAATGAACAAGTGTGGCCAAACCGTACCACTATCCTTTCCTTTCGGTTGCCAGTCTGAGAAGCGGAGGGGAAGTAGGTGGTGGATAATGGAAACACTCCCCAAAGAGCAAAACCAAAGAAAGGGAAAAAATAAGAGAGACTTTAGGGAAAATATCTCCCTAACGAAATTTCCCAAGATAAGAACTACTGAAGGAGGGGAATGCTCTGGAAATAGGTGGACGTAACAATTTTGAAGTGTCTAGGGTGCTGGGGAGAGTAAAAACAGCCCTGGTGTGACACCTGCTTGTAATGTATTGAAATTTACATTCACATGTTCTGGTATCCTATTTGGTGCCAAAAGATTATTTGTGTGTGTATGATTGTTTTTGTCAAGAAAACATTTCTAGAATAAGGACATATCTTATCACAAATACTAAATTCAATTATTTATATATAGTTGCAAGAAAGGAAATTATACGAAGTAAGAAATTTTGCACTATATGTAATACTGTGGAATTATCAAAGTGCTCATTCGAAAACTCTGATCATATAGATGATTGCTTACTTTGACTGAGTAAATCAGAAAATCTACAGTTTAACTATGTAATGTGTATATTAATGACTTTTGAACTTTGACGGAAAAAACTAAGATTTTAACAAAACGCATATTGGAAAGAATTGAAACAATTAATGAACTTTAGAAATCGAGGACATCATTTGTGAGCCGACAGTAACATCTTATAGAGGAGTTCTAGTGATTAGCTTGCGTTTCATTACTAAAGGGATAGAAAAAAAATGACTTTGATAATTTTCATTCGGGCATATGGATCATGGAGCGATCCCCAGACCTGTGTTGTAAAAAGTTTGTTTTTGAATTTGATTCTGTGGGTTTTTCCTGTTTAAAGGAAGCCTTGTGATTTGCTGAAAGTCTTTGAACAGTTGCAAGGGGGAAGAGTGATGCTGTTAGAGAACTTATAGGAATTCAGAGAAGTCTTATATTTATTTTATTTTAAAGTAAAATAAGATTGGTGTCAATTGGTATAAACCTTTGGTTAAACAAGTTTAAACAAACACATAAACTTGTTTAGTACCTTTCGAAATGTCTTATCAGGATTTGAATATTATACTTTTAGTAACAGGTGAAGTAATTTTTATTATCCTTCATGGAATTAAAGATGCTCATTTTTAAGAACAACTTTTGAAATAACATTGTATACTGTAAATTGTTTTTATGAAAATTTAATGTTAATTTTTCCAAGACTTTTACAGAAAAAGTAGTGAATGTCAATAGTTTTATAACAATATGTAGCAAATGATAATAGCTTAATGTATAAAATCTCTGAAAGCTGCAATAATTTAAATACCATTTATTTGGTGACTTCTGAGAGTTGAGAAGTACAATTACACTGCTGGCCACCGAAAATGCAACACCAAGAAAGACAAGAGATGACACAGCAAAATTTATTTTGTAGATAATATGTTGACCAAGTATCAAATGATTAAATTTATAGACTTCTGTGAAGTGTGGTTCCCCTGCCAGAATCAGTAGCCAGAGTAGCCGCCATTGTTGAAGACCACCGCTGCCACAACCCTCGGCATTGATTCAAAAATACTTTGGATGTGATCTTGGGGTACAGAAAACCAAGCAGCTTCCACACGTTACCAAAGTTGATCTGGTGTGGCAGATGGGGTCAATCGTTGGGCAACCATGGACCACATGTTTTCTACCGGGAAAGATCTGGAGAGCGAGCCGGCCAGGGAAGCAATTAAATCTGGTGATTGACGAAGAACCTTTGGACAATGCGTGCCACGTGTGGTTGTGCATTATTCTGTTGAAATATGGCTGTGGCCAAGCCCTGAATGTAAGGAAGGACAACAGGCTCCAACACCTCGATGTAGCGCAGGCTGTTTAAAGTAGTGACAATGCGTACTAAAGGAGTGCGAGAGTGATATCCAATACCACCCCATACCATAATACCCGGTGCAGGACCAGTGTGGTGGTGCATAACGCAGCTGTTCAGCATCCTCTCTCCACGGTGTCTCCAGACTCGAATCCAACCATTGTGGTGCTACAGACAGATGCGTGACTCGTCAGTAAAGACAACTTCATTCCATTCTGCCATCCACATCCTTCTTTCATCGCACCATTGGAGGCGGAGACGTCTGTGATTCTGCATCGAGGGTTGACCACGCAACGGACGTCTTGCGGACAGACGTCTCTGCTGTAAACGGCGTCGAATGCTACGCACAGACACTGAATGATGCGTTACAGACTCAATGTGCTGTGCTACGGTTCGTGATGTGACTGAGCGATCTGTCACTGCCATGCACACAATTTGCCTGTCCTCACGTGAAGTGGTGCACTGAGGTGGATGCGATCGACCACGTAGGTCCATCGTACCCTCCTGCATCCAACGATCACATATCCGCATTACAGTTGTTTGGTTTCGTCCAACACGTCTACAGATTTATCTGAAAGATAATCCACAATCTCGGTAGGTCATTATCCTTCCTCTGTCACACTCGGGTACTTGATCAAAAGCTGATCGCTGTTTTCTAGGAGAAATAACTGATCGGTTTTTGAAAAATACACAAGAAAAACACAATTGCCGAACTTGAAACCGTCGAAATCTCCAAGCCTTCAATAGCGCTTTGAGGTGGCTCCACAGGCGCTCGTAATGTGTGTCTGCGCTGAAATTCTAATCATTTGCATGTCTCACCTCCGCTAATGTATGTTGTAAATGTCATGTTATTTGCATGCTTCCTTCAGGGTGTTGCATTTATGGTGGCCAGCAGTGTATTTAACGATAAAAATTTTTTCCTTTTTAAATGCTTTGAACTTGTTTCAGTTCTAATAAAATATGTACATTTTATATGGTGCTGTCTATTGCAAGTCCTCTTTAAAGGAAAGTATATAGGAGCAAAATATATATGTGAATTAGTACTTTAGGCAAAGAAATCTGGAAATTTATACTCTATGGGGTGCACTTGATTCAGTGAATTAATCAAACATTCCCTTAGATTTTTTAACGTTATCTCATTTGAGTTTATACATTGATGTCCAAATGTAGTACATACTTTGACACTCACACTCTAGTAATAAATTTTAATTTTCTTTCATAGAATGTTTCTGTGGCGATAAGGGCTCTTGCGATTTGGATTCTCAAGGAGAAAAGATCTGTCACTGCGATTATGGATACAGCCTTTACAGGGGGATATGTATGCGTGAGTACACATTTTCTCTTAAAATACAAAATTTAAGTCTATCAGGAATTTTTTAATTAGTTGCCAAATTTTCGGAATCTACAGACCAGCGGATAGCAAGCACTGAGCATTTTGATTTTAAAAGACTGCTAAGCATTTTACATATGTCCCTTTTATGTATGCATTGACCACCAAAATTTAAGGTACAACCAGTGTGTTATGTCTAATTCAGTACCATACACACAAAGGGAGGGGGCGTCAACCCCCTACCATAGACCAATTTATTTTTTATCTTTACCGTAGAGCTGCCACCCCTTTGTGCTTTTGTGTAAGTATTATTTTAAATGTAAAAGCCCATGCCATACGAGACATTTGTGTACGTAACTGGTCTAATTTGAAAATAAATTTACAGAAAAACATTAACCACATGGATCAGGTGCTATGGATCTATTCAATTTTCAAATTCTAAATGATTCTTTAACGTTTAGACCACGCTATTATATGTACAGCCAGACCTTTATAAAACGAAGTCGCTAAATCCCGAAAAAGAGTTCGTTATATGGAAAATTCGCAATACAGAGATTCATCTTTCAATTTTCTTCATAAACCACATAAATATTTTAAATTCATAAGCACTACTATATATTAAAAAAGTAATTATTCACAACTTTGTGTGTGTAGATTAATATATACTTATTTTATATATCTTACCTATAAAAAAAAAAAGAAAGAAAAACTGCCAGGAAAGGGTTTTGACGCCTTTAACCATTTCCTGAAGAATTAATTATTTTACTTTGATGCTCAAACACTTACGTTTTGACATTTTCAAGCTACTGGAAACGAAGTTGCCAGTACGGCTGATCAACACTACAATGAATGGAAACTAGCTAAAGGACACGGGAACACGAGAAAACTCCATTGAGGGTGAAAGGAGATATTGAAGATATTTCCAGTGTGAATTGGACGATGGAGGTTAAATGTTGCACTTCTAGGATGATAGCCCAGAATTCTATTGCTCTTATCTCTCTTATTGAGTTAAGACTCTTAATAAGGCCAGTTCAAGATTTATGACCACCATAAAATGTGTTAAAAGAGAGAATAATTTGAAATGTCAAGAAATATTTTAAAAATAGGGAGAAAAACAAAAGTTCGTTGTACACAAAATGCACTTCTATATTGAGAGGTTATTTTGCGAAGAAAATCACGAAATCTTTTTGGTTCCAGGAAAAAGTACGCTATATAGAAAAATTCGCAATATAGAGATTCTTAATAGAGGCTGTACTTTATTTAGATTTTTAGAGTAACATCTGCTTAGGACAGCGTTTCTCAAACTGTGGGGCGCGCCCCCCTAGAGGGGCGTGATAACTCTACAAGGGGGGCGCGAGCAAATTGAAAAGTTGAAAACTAAAGATTATTCAGAACATTATTAACTTGCTGAAAGTAAGCAAACAAAATACTTTCTGACATAATAAAATATAAAATACACATTTACACTGATATAATACACTTATAAAAGTATCTGTACAATACAATTTATTTTATTATTAATTTAACATTTCTAAGTTAAGAACAAGTTTGAAAATTACGAGTGACCCCATTGGCTGGTATTAACACATCTTGATGATTTGTACGGTTTTTTTTTTTATAATTAATTCCTTTGCTGATTAAAAGTTATGCGGTTTGGTCCCTAACGGTTTTCCACGTAGACGCGCGTATTTTGATGATTTGGGGAAGAAAAGGAATAAACAAGCAAAATTCTCTGAAATAAGAAAATCCTTTGCAAAGACTGTCAAGGTCCTTTTATTGTATTCCAAAGTCTTAGGAATAATTTTATGGATAGCAGTGCACAGAAAAGATCGTACTTCAGAAAGACGTATATATACGTCCAGAAGATTAATTCTGTGTCTGAGTGAGACGTTTATATACATCGGTGGCACATAAGAGGTTAAAGTCGTACACTGTAGCTTCAGTGTAAAAGTTTAGCATTTTTGAATTCAATACAATGTTATTATATGAAGGGGGCGCGATGAAAATGATGATTGAATATTGGGTCGCGAGTATTGAAAGTTTGAGAAGCACTGGCTTAGGATAATCTTAATTTCATCTTTCCACACTTCCACCATCTTTTAACTAAATAGATAAACAATAATTCCTAGACATCCCCAATAATATATTTCCACCAAAAATTGAAGATCAACAATTATTTTTAAAAATTTCATGCAAAAATGAAAATTTCCATCCTATAAAATTGGAGAATTCGCAATTATCTCCAATTATTTTAGAAGCATTCAGTTCTTCAGAGGAAAATATAGCTATTTTTTATATAAGATTATTGAATAATTTTTTATAAAATGATTATTCATTAAAACTGTATTTTTTTATCTTTCTTTTCAATGTTTTCAATTCCTCTCTACTAGTAGCTCTCACTCTCTCTATATATTTATTTATTTATATATTTATCTTGTTCAAATTTTCAATCCTTCATGAAATACTTTCTATTCATCCAATCAAGTTCAAATAATTATTTTTAAACTTGTAGTGGGGTTGACACTTGATGTTAATATAGTTTTTCAAATATTAATTAATTAATAAAA
Organism: Trichonephila clavipes; assembly: GCA_019973935.1. NCBI lineage: Eukaryota > Metazoa > Arthropoda > Arachnida > Araneae > Nephilidae > Trichonephila > Trichonephila clavipes. The sequence continues at coordinate 30,272 of BMAU01020046.1, read as the reverse complement.
TTTAATTGAATTAATTACCAGTTGTTGACGCCAACTTAGATTCGTCTCTATTGTTGTAACAATGTAACTGTTAAAACAATGACAAAAGTCGGCGTAGAAATCTGTTTTTCAGGTTTGCCTGAAAAACAGGTTTGTTATATATACAGATTATATATATATATTTATACATAAACCTATTATGTGTAAATATTATTATAGTAAATTAATAAATGATCATATACAAAATAATAATGCATATGAAGTAAGTAAATTTAGTATGAATGAAATTAACAACAGATTACTGGCATTTTGTAAACAATTAAATATTTCTAGCAATAAAATTAAATATCCCCATATATTTCTGACTCCTATATTTCATTAGAATCCAGCCAAATTCCTCAGTGTAACAAATGGGTTCAATACTTAAATATCCAAATCGGGAAGAATTTTACAGACCATATTACAAGATACAATAGACAAATTTAAGGATATATACTTCTATTATAAAATACAGCCATGATGTAATAAAGAAAGTTGAGATCAACAAGAAGTATTTTCTGTGAATGGGTTCGATTTGTAGATTTATTTAACTCCATTAAAATAGAAGATATAATTGAGGTACTTTCAGATGCATATGAGAAATATGGTTTGAATAATTACATTAATTTTAAAAAGTTCAATACACTAATTCGTTTTGTAATACAGGAGAACTTCATTATTTTTGGTAACAAACTGTACAAACAAATCAAAGGATTGCCAGAGGGTGACCCAGCCAGTAATAGTCTTGCTAACCTGTATTTACACCACTAAGAATCAATTAGAAGATAGGAACCCTCTTGTCTCTTATTAAGATACATAGATGATTTAATTGTTATAGGTCGTGATAGGGAATTTAAACCTAGCATTAATTTTTATCCGGAATACCTAAAATTAATACAGACAAATTTTAACTCGAACAAAGTTGAATTTTTAGATTTAGATTTAACTATTAATGACAACAAATTATATAGCAATATATATGATAAAAGGGAATCATTTAAATTCAATGTCATAAAGATACCGAACTTCAATAGTTGTCTACATATATCAATATTTAGAACTATAATTTTAAATTTTCTGATGAGAAATAATAATTTAACTACACACAATATTGATAAATTCAAGAATATCCAGAAATTTATATTATGTTGCATACAGAATGATTATCCCATCAACTTCTTGAGAAAATATATAGATCAGAAATATTTCTTAAAAATATTTTTAAACTCATAAATGCACAATTACACCACACAACATTAGGTCCACAAAGTCAGCTTGTTAGTGGTCCAGCTGTGTAGTATATGTGCATTCCACACACATGATACATTTTAATACACACATAGACCAATATTTACACGACTACACTTTAAAATTATTTATGACCAATTAAGCATTTATGTCCAATCAAACATTCATGAACAATCAAACGCTTATGACCAATCAAGCAAGTTTTTTGCATGCGGTCTGGTTTTCATCTAATGCCAAGTGGTTAAACTCTAGTGTTAGATTATGAATCGTTTGGATAGACATGGCATTAGTAGGTGTTATGAGCAAAATATGGGTGTTGTAATTGATGTATTAAATATGAGAAGTCGTTCTATAGATATGGATTGAATTCTTGATAGGATGCTCTTTAGTGAGTTTTTAATGATTTATGCTATTCATTTGTGAATATACTGGGTATTTAAATTGAACTTTCGGATTTTTTAATTTGAACTTTCGAATTTTTAATTTGAACTTTCGGATTTTTTAATTTGAACTTTCGGATTTTTTAATTTGAACTTTCGGATTTTTTAATTTGAACTTTCGGATTTTTTAATTTGAACTTCCGGATTTTTAGTTTGAAATTTCGGATTTTTTAATTTGAAATTTCGGATTTTTTAGTTTGAACTTTCGGATTTTTAGTTTGAACTTTCGGATTTTTAGTTTGAACTTTCGGATTTTTTAATTTGAACTTTCGGATTTTTAGTTTGAACTTTCGGATTTTTTAGTTTGAAATTTCGGATTTTTAGTTTGAACTTTCGGATTTTTAGTTTGAACTTTCGGATTTTTTAGTTTGAACTTTTTGATTTTAGATATTTTTTAATTTGAACTTTCGGATCTCAAATATTTTTTATACATACACGACTATTTTTTCTACCTATACAACTATTTTAAAGATGGGTGCATCATCTTTGGTGTTCGATGGTTCACTTATATTATGCACTAAATTGTTTTTGAATTTTAATATTTTAATGTTATAATATCTTTCAGAATGCGATGGCGAATAGTTTAACTTTTCAAGTATATTGGTTTAATTTTAACTTTTTAATTTTTAAATTTTTGAAATTTGGATATTTTTCGATTAACTTACCAAGTTGCAATAGGGGGAAGGCTGGCGCCATCAAACTAGTTTAACCCCACTTATCGGTCCTAAGTCCGAGGTTGCACTTGGTTATTTTATAAATTTTTATTTTATAATTTTTTAAATTTTGTTTGAAAACGATGTAATTTTATCTTTTATATTCGCCATTGATATTTTGAAATAGGATTTAGTATTATAAGATTCGTATATTTCAATTTTTCAATTGATTATTGTGATAGATTGTTCATTGAATTTATATATTTAAATATATGTATATGTATATATGTCTTATTAAAATTTTCAGTCGTTAATAAAATACTTTCTATTCATCCCTTCAAAGTAGAAATTGACTTAATTTTTTTTATATTACTTGTTATGTATAGAGAGAAAACTTTAAAGATGTGGTTGCACATTAACTTTTAAGAACATTTTCCCTTTTTTTTTTTCATTTTTTTATGCAAAACTTAAAAGGTTTGGAGTCCTCAAGCACGCATTTTTTTACAAAATAAAAATAAAAATCAAAGGAAATTTTTACAAAAGAAAAAGGAAGGAAATCTTCATAAAATTTTGCATGTAAATTCCTTTATACCAGCTTAAGAAATGATGAAATTTCAAAGTTGATTAATGTTAACTTTCATCATAATGTGCCTTTTTACTGCACAACTAACATTGTATGAAACAGGTAATTTCAGGTAGATCTATCTTGTTATCAGTGTAGCGACTCCCTGGAGAGAACAAGTTATGCGACTAAGACAATGTCCAAAACTTAATAGAAAATTGGATGACTTAGAACAGCGGTCACCAAATCTTTTGACCTCAGGTACCAGTAAATTCATAATTTAAATCCCACAGACCATTAATATGATCACCGTGGATTACTAATACACATATGTGACATACAGGAGAATGAAACATTTGAAGAGTGCGAAACGAGACGAGAAAAAACATGTAGCTAAAACAATGCAGCTACAGCAATACGACTTATTTACCATGGCGCTATTCTATGAAATGGCATTTTTATAACTTTTCACATATTGTTATATATTGAATTAAGTTTCAATGCATCTTAAGGCTGTTTTAGGCTAATGTTAAAGAATAGGACCCGGATTCAAATATAAAATTTTTTCAAAGTAATCAAAAATCAAATATAGAATTTTTCAAATATAAAAGTACTCAAACATTAATATTATATTCTAGCTTCACCATCTTGTAGAGAATCACTTATTTTATCATACTACTCATTTTTATGAGTTGACATATTTTTTCTTTTATAAAATGTGTTTCGCATTTTGTTTTCTCCTATACCGTAATGCTAAATAAGCTTTCCTTTACATGTTAAAAGAAAAAACAAATTATTTATGAAAAATTTTGAAATTTTAAAAACTCTTTATACATGAGTTAGAATATCAAAATTTTTTATAAAATTTTAGGCATTTTTTTCTGTCCGAAAATGTGCTCCACGTTAAGTTCACTTTCTTGTGTATATGGCGAAAACAGCATTAAAACATAATGTAATGAGCAAGTATATTCCACATTTTCTGAGGACCAGCGAAATTTTCTCGTGGACCACCACTTTGGCGACCACTGACTTAGAACATGCTCAAATATCCTAAGCACATGGAGTTAACTTTTTATATTGATCAATAATCCACTCATTCAAGTGCATCTCTGTTCAGATGCTGGCAACAATGGTTCATACAAGACCAAGCTAAACTAGCAAAATTAAATCTGTGAAAAATTATGGTGCATGAATGTGGGGGAAGATATATACTGAGAGAGAACTATAATAGCAACTCTTTAAAGTTGATATGCATCTCAAAGAGGAACAGCCAAAGTAATTTTGTTGATTTTACAAGCATTAGCTTGCAAAGGGGGGCTTTTGAGTTTGAAATTATACACATTTGTAAATTTCTCTTGTTATAGATAAAACATTTAAAGTAAATGGACTAGTTTATACCATGCAATAAATTTCTGTGTTTGTGTTAAGTTTTGCATTAAATTACTGTCTTCTCTTTTTATATTCATTAAATTTTTATTGATTTCTGATTTATTACAAAGACAAGAAAAGCAAATGAAAAGGTATTTACGTAAATCTTGATACCTTACTATTTGCTTTACTTAAAAAAACAATTTACTAGTCAAAAAAATTATAAAACAATGCAATGTCGAAAAGTATTTATTTAATTTTGATTAATACTATTGAAATTGTAATAGACCCTAAATTTTAAAAACGTACTGTACATGGCAATTATCAACCTATATAATAGCTTTTAATTTTTGTTCTATATTAACTAGCTTGTCATTGTGATCCATGGAATATCAGGGGAATTGGCGCTAAATGCATTTTCGTAAATGATACGAAACAATGCATATGTCCAAAAGGTTTTCGGAATGAAACAACCTGTGAAGGTAAAGTTTTTCTTTTTGTGTGCTTTATATTTCTTCATATATTCTTTTAGTTGCAATAGACAATTGACGTACTACTTCTAAGAAGATGTAATGTTTATGTCAAGAAATTTTTTAAGCGCGTTTCTACTCTTGCCTTAAATTTACTGTAGTAGAAACAAACAGGAAGGGAATACTATTTAAAATATTTCTCATGACATTTTAATTTAAATATTTCTAGAACCAACTGGTGAATTTTCAGCAAAAAATCAATTGGAAAATTTCTTTCATTATTTTCAATGATCAATACTCAAAAACACATTCTCATCTCAATTCTCTCAAAAACAGGTATTGCAAACGTACATTTTATGTATTTTGCTTCTCAATTTCAATACACAGTTGTAAAATCTTCGTCTTAAAGCACTCCTTCAAAAATTCTAAGGTTCTTTGTTCAACTTGTTTGATATAGAAGTAGCGTCATTTAAAATTGATGAAATTATATTGTATAACATATAAAAAATAAGAAACTATCAAAACTGTTTTCAAGTAGGTGCTAATGTATTCAAATGATATTTCATTCTGAAAGTGACAACAATAAAAAAAAATTCTCCACAAAATTCTTTATCAAACTTATTGTTAAGATGTATATCGAGATGAATGCCTTTAAACTAACTGACAGATGAGTTGTCCGAATTATAAATACTGACGTCAAAGTCAGAAACTTACCCTTACACTTGCATTTATTTAAGTATCCAAGTAAGTTAAAAATCCCGAATGTTTCCAAAAATGACGAGCGTAAAAAACGAATGTTGTCTAAACTGCATGTTGATCAGCTTGAAATAGGCATGATGTAAAGTTGGTCTAAGACAGCGTTTCTCAAACTGTGGGACGCGAATATATTGAAAAGTCGAAAATAAAAAATTAAGAAAACTTCCTAATTTATCGAAAGTAAATATTTAAAATACATTCTGACATAATAAAAAATAAAATACACATTTACACTGATATAATACACTAATACATGCATCAGTACTGCACCATGTATTTCATAATTTATTTAACAGTACTAAGTAAAGAACAAGTTTAATAATTACCACTGTTCCCCCCCCTGCCCCCCATGGACTCGTCATATGTAAAATTATTTCCAAAAATTAACACTTGTTTTGATCATTTATGCAGCTTATAATTAATTCCTTAACTGCCGATTAAAAGTTATGTGATTCACTCCCAAAAGTCACCATTTTCCACGTAGGCCGTAATCTGTGATGTGTTGGTGGTGGGGAGAAGAGGAATAAATAAGCAAATCCTCTGAAATAATTAAATCGTTCGGAAACATTTTCAAAGTTCTTTTATTACATTCCAAAGCCTTCGGAATAATTCTATGGACAGCAATGCACAGAAACAGTGGCGCACACAGGAATTTTTCAAGGGGGGGTAGGGGGTCCGGGGTCGAAAGTTCACCATTCTTGTATCATGCTCCTTTTGATTTTGTCGATTTTCGGGAACAAAACACAGTAAAAAACTAATTATTGAATAAATAATTAGCATTAATTAATAAAATTAATCATTAATAACAAATACTTATTTAAATTTTACGTACTATGTACTTAGAATTATAATCAATCAGAAAAAAAATCAAGGTCTTTGGGAGGGTTCCGGACCCTCAGGACCCCTATTTTTGTGCGCCACTGCACAGAAAAGATCATACTTCGGAAAGACGTATACATATGTTCGGGAAAAATAATGCTTTGGCTGAACCAGACGTTTAGGTACACCAGTGGCAATTAAGAGGTTTAAGTCATATTGTAGTTTTAGCATCAAAGCATAGTGTTAAGCATACAATGTTATTATACGGTGAGAGGATGATTATATGATTATGCTATTTATCAAGAGACAGGGAAAATGTTCTAAAAATAAAATTGCTCTTCTTTGCAGATATCAATGAGTGCTTGAATAAATCAGCTTGTCCACCGGATACAAACTGTGTGAATGTGCCCGGTACCTTTCAGTGTGAATGCAAGACCGGATACCAGATAAGCAAACCATTCGAGGATGTTAAACATGTTGGATGCAAAGGTAAGATTCTTTTTTTTTTCACATAACATTTTCAATCAGAATTTAGTACGAGGGATGATCAGAAAAAGAAGGTTACAAGCCTCAGCATTTGAAAACTATGTATTGTGAAGAAGTTTTGATTCCCCGGATTGGATATAGATGGAGCTACTTGTCATACAGATGGTATGCGGGTAGGTAGTGAAAGTTCCCAGATGATTCAGGACGATAGAAATGCCAAGACTCTTAGAAAATTGTTTGAAAATGCGAGCCGTAATTCGATTTTATGGGCAAAGAATGTGTCCGCAACTACAATGAGCAGATAACATGTAGTATAAAATTGTATCACTCATTTCAATCAGGCAGACAGGATGTTGAAAGCCGCAGTATGACAGGGAGCGGCTAGCCAAGTTCTTCAACGACAGAAATCACCACGGCACGAATTGGAGAAATGATTCAAAAAGATCGATGGATAACTCTGCGTGAATTCTTGTCAGAACTGGAACTGAGCGATAAGGTAGTGTGCTGCATATCGTTTCTGATATGCTGTGATATTCCAAGACAGTGCTGTGAAATCAACCGCCGAGACCTAGCTCAATGGACAGGGACCTTATTTCTACTACGACGGGTTAAACAAGTTGGTTCTGCGTTCTAATAAATGCCTAAATAGACATGGTGATTATGTTGAAATGTGATAGGCATGCAGCGACCTTACAACTCAACATAACGACTCCAAAACTGAACTGAATTGATCTGTTATTATTGTAGCGTGGGTGACCTGTGTTGTAGTAACGTTCTAGTTCTTGAAAGCTTACCTCTTAATTGCTCATTTAATCTTTAAGACAACCGTGTTGTAGTGAAGAATGTCTAACCACCCAACGCGGCATTGTTGAATAATCCGCACCCTTCGCGCCGCAGTCGTGGCGCCAATCCATCGCAAAAGCAACCAAGCCGTCAAACATTGACGCAAATAAGCCGTTACTTCTCAAAACCGGTTCTGCCGTTCTAATAAATGCCTAAATAGACATGCCGAAACACTGATTATGTTGAAACATCCCGCGAGGACGATCGTTTTGGCGTGATGGTTAGCGTACTTGCTTCATTCGTACGTTCGGAACGGAAGGTACTCAGATCGAATCTTCCCTCCGACAGGCACGAATGCCTTTCAATTCCTCTTTGTATTTTCCGACTATTGTTAGTAAATGTGTGACTTGTTCATCGCGTTATCTACTAAAAACTCCTCTTGGGTTCTTTGTGGCCCAAAAGGCAAATTCTTCCCAACCAAATCCAGATGCGAAGCGTGAGTATGCAAATTAGGAAACTTTTAAATAGCAGAAGTTTAACGCAAGCGAATGACCTATTGGGAAATGATTATGATAGTCTGAGTTTAAACGCGTAAACTGAAGTCAAAGATGTAAGTCGTTATTCTAGTGTGAAGCTATCCGTGACAGAACGAACAAGTCAAGGTTGATACTATTTCACGCGAGATATAGAAAAGACATTTAGGATCCGAGAGGATTGTGATTAAACAAGAGATTTAGGAAGGATAATTCTAGTATGTACTAGGAACTGTGCATAGACTAAGATTAGAAAAAGGCGGGAAAGTTACATATAGTGGTTAAGATCGCGCTTATTTGGTAATACGTATTGTGTGTTTTCTCACCTCAGATCCGCTAAGTTAAAATATAAATATTATCATTGCTAGTCTTTAAGTTAAGATCTTAATAAAGATATTTTAAGATCATGGCAACACCTGGTTCTTCATTCACTTCCCCACCTCTAGGTCACGAAGATAACTTAGGAGTAAGGCATCACCCATGGATGAATACCTTACAAATGTTTCTTTTCTAGACTTGTAACCTTTTTTTCTGATCACCCTTCGTAGATTTAACAAATCATATTCTCATGAATTTCTTTTCATTAAATCAAGAAAATTTCAGAGATTTATTTCGATTGTAGAGTGTGACGTTTTTTTGTATTTCATGAAATGTATTTGTATTTTATTTAGGACAAACTATTACGAATACTGCACACAATTAATACAATCTCTGATCACCCCACACAGCGTACGGATCAGATGGGGTCCCCGTAGATAGAATGTGTGGCAGGAAATGAGAAAACGTTTGGGCTTATTACACAGTTTTCCTTCCACCAGAAAAAATGGTTCAATCGCTTTCTTACAAAGCGCAAATTACCTTACATAACCTCAACTCTAACAATTGGAAATTGCTACTTAGCTAAAAGTAGCCAATCCTGTATAAATTTAACATGTTGAAAATGAATATCACATTGATTAAAAAAAAGTTGGTTATTGCACATATATTTACTTTTTTTGTGTTACAAAGTTACTCTAATATACAGCAATATAGTAATATATCTTGTTAAAGAATGGATTTCAGTAAGATAAGTACATGCTTACGAAATGTGCTACCAGTTTCTAGAGGTTTCATCAAGAAAATAAAAAGAGAACAAATGAATACATGAACATGCCCTGTGATTTGCAATTCTTCTCACGTGTGAGCAGCAATCAATTGCTGAGCTTCTAGCAAATTTTTCTATTTTTCATCCTAGGAGGATCTCAATATGCTGCTTAACTCTCCTCAAGTGCCAACGTCAGTATGTGGTGGCAGTGAGAATGATGATTTTTGTGCTTTGATGGAACATTTTCTCCTCGTAAAATTACCTCATTTGAGTTTAACAATCTTGTTCAAGATTTGAATCTGTCCAAAGGCAAAGCAAACATATTGGACCCAAGACTTCAACAATAGCATCTTTTTGAAGAAAATATCTGAGTGACTTCATTTTGTACATATCGTCTGCTCTTTGAATCTTTCTTTAAAAAAGAAGAAAGTCTTGTGTCTTGCTGCAACATTGATGGTGTACTAAAAGAAATTTGCATTGCATATGAGCTCAATGAGTCTCAAAAAAAGTTTTCTGGATAATGGAAAAAATCTTCCTTCAATACCTGTTGCACATGTGGTCTGCATGAAGGAGAAATGCCACAGTATAAAATAACTTTTAAAAATAACTAACTACAATAAGTATGCATAACAGATCGATGTGCTTACTTGAAAATAGTCTCTTTTGATGGGTTTACACTTAGGATATACAAGGTGTAGCTATTCGTTTGTGGGGCAACAAAGCAATTACTTTGCTCTATGTCAAAAGAGGGAAGGTATTTTTGTGGGGCCTCAGAGATTAAACTGATTTACATCAGATTAAACTGCTCAAGTTTGAGACATCTTCGAAGTAAAAAAACTCAGGTTTAGTAGATGCATTCTGTCAAGTGTCAACAAACAGATATATGCATGGCCAAAAACTATAAGAATCTGATGGGAGATTATGATACTTTATTTCAAGATTTCAGATGCAATATGGCTTTAAAGATTTACTCTTTAGACTCTTACTTGAATTTCTTTTCCGATAACTGGGGAAAACTCAGTGATGAGTGCAGCGAAAGTTTTCATCAGGACTTTATTAACATGGAAAAATGGTACCAGGGTAATTGGTCTATGTCAATGATGGCTGACTTTTGTTAAATGCTCGTCAGAAATTCTCTCCATGTTCATTATAAGTGACAGACCAAAAGAAATCATAAGTCCAAGTGAGTGAGTCAACATTTATTAATGTCACACTTTAAAGGAAAATGAGTGCTATTGGCGATGGACTTTATAGCAGCATTTCTCAAACTGTTGGGCGCTACCCCTAGGGGGAGTGATTACTCTACGAGGGGTGGGGGCGCGAGCATATTGAAAAGTCGGAAGCAAAAGCAAGTTTTTTTTAAAAAATATTAATTTACTGAGAGTAAACAAACAAAATGCATTCTGACATAATAAAAATTAAATACACATTTACACTGATATAATACACTTATAAATGTATCAGTACTTCACAACGTATTTTAGATATAATTTAACAATAACAAGTTATGAATAAGTTTAATAATTACCAGTAACCTCATGGGCAGTGGCATAACGTATAAGCATCGCAAAGACCCAGGGTTCTAGGAGGTCTAAAGCCTGGTTCCCACCAAGCACCTATCCTTTGTAAAATCCAACTTTGGGGCCCAATACCTGACTTTGAAAGGGAGCTCAAATGTTCTCCTTTACACCACTGCCCCTGGGCTTGTCATACACAAAGTTATATACAAAAATTATCACTCGTCTTGATAGTTTGTATGGTTATGCCTTAAATTCCGGTTAAAAGTTATGCGATTCACTCCTCAATGCCATCGTTTTCCAAATAGGTGCGCGTGAGTGATGTATTGGTGGGGGATATAAGGAATAAATAAGTAAATGTTCTGAAATAAGTAAATGCTTCGCAAACAATGTCGGAATAATTTTATGTATGGCAGGGCACAGAAATAATCTTACTTTGGAAAGACGTATATATACGTCCGGGGCAATTAATGCTTTGGCTGAGTTAGACGTTTATATACACCGATAATACTTAAAGATGTTATAGTAGTATTGTAGCTTTAGTGTAAAAGTATATAGTATTATTGAATTATAACATTGTTATTATACGGTGGGGAGGGCGATGGGGGAGTCTTCCTATTATTTTCAATTTTATTTTCGGTTTCGGGAGGGGTCTGACTGGGGATTTCTCCACTAACTACGTTAGCGAAAAACTCCCTCTTTTATCCATTTACTTGAAAAAATTTTTTCTTCTGATCGGGTCGGAAAATGCTGTTCCTTTCATAGGTTGAAATTTGGGACATTTTGTATAGCATGCCGAGTGACCGAAGTCTGACAGTTTATACAAAATGGGTTTGATTGTCTTTCTTTAATATGGCAATTCTTGGTTGCGTGCTCTTTTCCGCACTTTAAACATCTCGGCTTCATGAAACAGTTCGCGGCAGTATGATAAAAGTTATTACAGTTGAAGCATTGGGTTATTCAACGAGGTAACCCTCAACTCTCATCTGTAAGTAACCCAATTTTGCGCTATCAAAAATCTTGCTATTTTTATCATTTCGGGGGAGGGTTACAATAGGGGAGAATTTTTAGTACGTTTAGAATAAGCTGCGTACAGCTATCAATATGGAAATCAATTTCAGCAAGGTTGTTAGTAATATCTGCTATTTTTGAGGAACTAGAGGGCCTTTAATAACATCTTTAATGGGTTTATTTATATTACGTTTTTTTTATTATGTAGAATTCGAAGTCCTTATCCGACTCCAAAAAGTGGATAATAATCGGATCTATATTCTTCATGATCATTCGTTAACATTTTTACAACATCATTAACAATTCTATTACGTAGACTAGAATTTTTCAAAGCGTTTAATTTGCTCTCTGAAATTATCGTTAATTTTAAGCATTATGGGGTGGGGGAGAGTCTTTTTGGGTGTAACTACTTCCGTACTTGTTTATCGGTCGAAAGTGGATGCTCAACATCCTGCTCTAAATCGATAAAGTGATTGTTAGTAATGGGGTCCTGGGTAGGGGTGGGGGGAAATTGGTCTGGCGGCCTTTTTGGGAAAGATGAACTCTTCCGTGGATTCTTTAGCTTTGTTTTTACGTTTTTTGCTAAGTTTTTCTTAATAGGTTTAGATTAATTTTAATATTATTTTCATTATCGGGATGGGAGGTTTCAAAATTAATTTCCTCGTCTACCGAGGTCGAGGGGATCTTATGGTCCTGGCAATCAAGTCTAGTGCATGGTGGGAGAGTTTTAAGCTCACTTACCAATACCTCCTTTTTCCTGATCATGGCCTGCGTGCTTGAAAGGTACAATTCTTTGAAAGAACTTCTGGGGCTAGGTGAATGTTTGTTCATCTCTTGCAACGACATATGAAGAGCTGAAACCTGTAACGATATCTCTGAGTTTATCGCAGGCGGCAACTTGGGCTAATTTTGACTGCAAAATATCCATTCGTTCGCTGGTATCGCTCATAATGATCTGAAGGGTCGTGGAGATCGCTTGTGCGTGGTCTCCGTAGCAATTGCATTAATAGAAGAAAAGCATTCTGAATTTTAAAGAAAAAATATTATGGACTTCACAATTTTAGGAGAAAAATTTTAAATTCAACCGATGTAATTATCTATGTCTAGTTTCCCTTGTGCATTAAAAAGCCTTGTGAATACATGTTGCATTATTTTGGGATCATATATTTATATACTTATATGTTTGGCCTTGGGCATCAAGACCAAGTGGAAATTATGGCTAATATTGGTTGAAAAGAAATGATTCTTATCCTTAATCTTTTTCCTATATACTTGTTTATTTTCTGCTCAGATATAGATGAATGTTCCATCAATGGGACTTGCATTGACCCACTGACAGAATGTGTCAATACTCCAGGCAGTTATGATTGTGTGTGTAAGAAAAGCTATTACTCAACTGCTGGAAATCAAGGGGAGAGCTATATTCCCATGTACAACATCTGCTATCCAGCAAGTAAGTTTTCCTTAATTTAAGTACTAAGCAAGTAATTGGGAGAAGTGTTTGATTTTTAAACTCCCACTTAAATTCTAAGCATCAGAGCTTAATGTTACAAAAATGCTTTTTTTTAGTTTTCTTTTAAATTTCTTAAGTGTAGAATTTTCTGAGCCCTAGTTGTATTCTTTGAAGATATGTTAAGTATATAATAATTGTTTGAAAGTTATTAGTATTAAGGATAAATTTTGAGTACACAGTATGTTAGAATAATGCACAAATTCTGTATTAAATCATTATCTTAAGATCGTCTCTCACAAGTTATTTTAAATAGCAGTCTGAACAAAAATTAAAAGCTGAAGGCAATTATCTGACAACCTAAATACTATGTTGCCATGCATAATAAAAATCTTAACAGTGTGTGGTCGTTTGGCAGATACAATCTTTAACATAAGTTTTAAGCTTTTACAGGTAAATAAATTTGCATAATTAAGTTTAAATAATTTTTCAAAGAAAATTTTTTTAATTACTTCTTCTTCTAATTTTGAAAATTTATTTCATTTATTTATTTGCAAACTTAGTTTTTACATCTCATTCATAAATATCATTAGTTATAAAGTTAAAAAGATAGCTGAAATGAAATTTTTTATTGGTCAATCCGTTTGAAATTAGGTCTTTAGGAAGAAAAGCATATTTCATGTATAGAAAATAAGTTATCGAATGAGTTTGAACTCGAAGAGAAAAAAGGACTTGTCTTCAATGATAAAAGGTGACTTCATTAATAACTGCATTTTATGTTAACTGGTTCAGACTATGAAACTCAAAGTTAGGAAACCTTGGTCGAGAGAAAAAAGCAAATTTCCGGTTTAGGACTTCATTTTGCTCTATTTCTTAACTCTGAATACATAACTGCAAGCTACATAACCTCCAGATACTAATTGTATCTCATTCATCAAAACAGACTGCGATCTCAACTGATTTGCTTACCTTTCGAAACCTGCATAAATTCCATTTCTACAACTATGCCATTCTTTTTTACTTTCCTGCATTTCCTGTATTTTAATTTTTCACATAATTTAACTGTGTAACCGGTGAAAAATTAATTTAATTTTATCCATCATAAGAGCTGAATAATAAACAAATCCCAATTTTTTTGTAAACATATGAAAATTCGTTTACTGAACAAGCAATTTTAAATCTAACACAGCTTTGAGTCTGGTAAAAATTTCCAACTCAAAAGAGCAAAAACATACACACATCTTTGAACTGAATACATTTTTAGCAGCAAAATGTTTCAGTAAAGTAAATACTCATTATAAATTGGATAATGAAGTTTAATATGCAACACACGTAAATTATGACATTTGAATGACATAATACAATCTTTTCTATGTTCTACCATTTCCATTAGCAAGAACAGAAGTATTCATCTAAAGCATTTAAGCTACACTCCCTGCCATAAAAATGTGTGCACCAAGAAAGTCATCAAAATAAAACGAAATTTTACATATGTAAGTACTACTTTGATATAACTAAGTGATTAGAAAATCAAAGAAAAAGAATCACATTATTGCAAAAAAATGCAAATGAACAGAAGTGTCTTAGTATGCTGGACCCACTCTTACGCGAATGCACGATGCCATACAAGCGGGCATTGAGGCGTTGAAGTTTCGCATGATATCTCGAGACATCTCGTTTCACAGTTGCTGTTAACGCGCCTCTAGTTCCACCAAACTCGTAGGCTGTCCACCTTGCCGCCCCAATGATTCCATATATACTTAATTGGTGACAAATGTGGGGATTCAGCAGGCCACGTAATGGTGATAATGTGGCGGAGGGAGTCTTGCGAAATCCTTCCTGTGTGTGGCCCAGCGTTGTCTTGTTGAAAAATGGCTCCTGGCAGCCCTGCCATGAGTGGCAAAATATGTGGCTTAACGATGTCATGGACGTACCGCTGGGCTGTCATTGTGTCATGAATTAATATTAGAGCAGGGTTTCTCAAACTGTGAGGCGCACCCCCTCTGGGGGCGCGATAAATATACAAGGGGGGCGCGAGCATATCGAAAATAAAAGATAAAAAAAAATTATTTACTAGAATGAAGTGAAACAAAATACTTTCTGACATAATAAAAAATATACACATTTACACGGAAATAATATATATATATATATATATATATATATATATATATATATATATCTGCGATTTTACATTATCAAAAATAAAAAATTCTACTTCAAAACCTCATTTTTTAGCTATCTTTGATACTATAACCAAATAAAAAACGTTTTATTCCATTTGCTTGCTGTAATCCCATGATGAGAGATTTTCTTATTACGTTTTCTTTTCAAAGCGAAAATGCTACTCTTTTAGAGGAAAGACAAGACCCAGACCCATAATCAAAAAAAAAATCTTAGGAAGATAAAAAGTTAATCACTGTTATATATTATTGCCATCAGCTGTAGGCAGCAGAATGTATTTGCTGCGGTTTGACCTTCGAGCTTACTTGTACGGTTAGTTACGTCCCTGCTCTTATGTATTTGTTTTTTCATTTAGGGAAGTTTGAAGGATTTCTAAGCCAAGCATAATGAAAAATGTTTTACATAATTTTTTTAGAATGTCCATATTGTAATAAATACGCTTTTAATCCGGTAGACGTGCACGAAATCGGTTTTGGCAAAACTGTTTATTTTACCAATGGCCCTACACTATCCTCCTGTTTGATAATCTTAACGTTTATATTTGTCACATATCTCCCTCTTTTTGGGAATGACAGACGTTTTTTACGATCTTAAGGTACTTGTTTTGTCTGAGTTTCCGGTGTGATAACTTTTTTTCCGAAATATTTTCTGTGTCCTCGAAAGTAGGTGAGTATATTTTCTCTTAATTAAATTATTCACTGGAATTACGATTTTTATTGTGTACTATAAAAATAATTATAAAGAAAGAATTGTGGGTTGACTCAATAACCCCACTCGACCATTAGTATCGAGTGCGAGCCTGCTCCAGGGTTAAAACATGTTGAAGTCTTTCGCTTTAAATATTAAAATTAATTCAATTATTCTTCATCAGAATTTTTTTTATTGTTCATTATTCAACAACAATTCTAAATGCTAATTCTTTGAGGCTTAAAATTACAGTTCACTTAAAACTAATTATAATTTGAGCAATCTTTTAAAAAAAATCATTTTACATTTTTGTAACCATTGTCACACACTTGGCTTTACTCTCCTTACAATTAAGCGATTATATCAATAAAGTTTTATTTTCTTATATATAAATGAACTCGTGCAAAGAGCGGGTACTTCAGCCGGTATACTTTTAATGTATCAGTGCTGCACAGATTATTTTATAACTAATTAATTAATACTAAATTAAGAACAAGTCTAATAAGTATTAGCGACTTCCATGGCTTGTCTTACAGAGCAAAGTTTTTCAAAGGAATGCTTATGATTAGAAATTGACCCTCTGAGTTATTTTTCTACATTTAGCTGATATCTATATTTTGTCTTCGAAGCAACCACTACATTTTGCAATATTTTCCAATTTAAAAATTAGGAAAGGAAAAATAACATAATAATTATCCTATTACTTATTATTATTTTTTTTTTTGCTTAAAAGTAACGTACACAAATTTAATACTTATGTCATGAATTTGTACGGTTTATAATAAAGATTGTTGCTTTAGCGTCAAAGTGCATTATTATTGCATTCAGTACATTATTAATGTATAAGGGGGGCGCGTTAAAAATTGTGATTGAAAAGGGGGCGCCAGTATTGAAAGTTTGAGAAGCACTGTATTAGAGGTAATCGTGTATATCGTAAGCAATGACACCCCATACCATGACAGCAGCTGTGGGAGTGGCGTGTCGCTGTAAAGCGATTGCAGAATTGAGACGTTCACCACGGGGCTTTTACACACGAATGTGCTCACTGCTCAATCTGAATCTAGATTTGTCGCCTTAGACGACCTTGCTCCATTTCGTTGTAGTCCATTCTCGTCGTGCGCGACACCACTCCAAACGGAGGCGTGGGTGCGTGGGTTAATGACGAGATATTCGCTAAGCTGACCACCCAGCTTCCATCATTCCCATTATTCTTCCCCTCCCGAACTCTGGCAACTGCTCATATCGTTTTCGATGGTGGCGTAACGGCATGCCTACTTCAGCATTTCCTTTGCAAAAGACAAAGTACACTCAAACAATATCTGCTTACCCGCTTTATACTCCAAAGAGAATGAGGTTCAACTGCCTCTACAAAGGCAATGCCGCTGCATTTTTTATCTGCACGACATATACCTGCATGCCAAGTTTCGATACGATCCTACAATTATTTCTTGGTGCGCAAATTTTTATGGCAATGAGTGTGTTATATTACTTCAAGTTCAAAATAAAATAATATACGGAAAGAAAATTTAGAAATCAAATAAAAGAATAAAACATACTGTTTTTAATTTTCAATTTCCATCCGAAATATTAGTAAAAAAATATTAGAATGTTGTTCTTTTAACCCTTAACAAAATTGTTTAAGGGTTATATATGCTGTGGGAGTAATTCATTATTATAGATGTAGTATTACGTATTAATTAATACTTATTAGTAACATGCATTGTGATATTTTTCAGCGGACCAATGGTTAGCTGCAACCATTGCACTGGGCACTATCATGTTTTTTGGAATCTGTACATCGTGTTGTTACATCATTACTAAAGACAAGGAGTAAATATATTTTCTTTTTTATATATACTTTGATGTAGAATGAATTTATTATCAAGAAGCTATTATTTTAAGCTATGTCATCTTTTTCTCACTATCAATCCATTATCAGAATTACAGTAAAACTGTAAATTTTTTGTGTACATACAGGTAGCGCTTAGGAAAGTCCCTTTAACCTGAAACTTATGAAAGAAGTGAGGAGCAGCTGTGCTAGTGGGGTCATGGTATAGTAAAACGATTATACCCCCCTGATCTTATGCAAACGGCGGCAGTACCCCTAGTAAATAAATGTGGAAGATAATCATTCCAAATGGAAAATAAAAAGAGATAAACAGAATTTTTGATTAGAAACTTTTAGAGCATCGATTCAATTAGAATTAAATTACATTTGGTCCACACGTATAAGATAAATTGTGGCTTAAACACCCAAAAATGTTGATGTCAATGCACTCCATTTTGTGTAAGCGTGTAAGAGGAATAGCCATAGATATATTGAAATATGCACAATTTATTACATTGCAAGAAGTAATATAACTTTATTGAGTAACTTTATTATTCCACAACCCTCTTATTCAAACAATGAAACTTTTTACTTAGTTTTCAGAGATTTTTGAGCAGCTCCCAAAATGACATTTGCTACTCTCTGGGGAACTTCATCTGACCATTCCTATGTGGACATGGTTGCCAAGTGGTCATGATTGCAGTGAATTATTCTTGGACTCTTTTGAATTTTTTATCATAAATTTTTTTCTTACAATAATCTTTTAGACTATTTAAAGTCCAATAGACTTAAGACTAATTTAAGCTGCGCCCTGCTTGGTCCTTTCGTGTTTTTTATTGTTGTGATATGCTTTTTCATTAGCTCTTCGTCTAGTGACCAGGGGATTTTTATTGTAAAAAGTAGAAAGTAAATCATCTCTTTATCTTGTAAACTTCTGTATAATTTATGATCTGAATAAAATTTTCAAATTACTCACATCTGTCAGTGATTTAGGGTATTTTCTGATTCTTCCTCTACCTTTCTTTTCTACGTCAGATTTATATAAATAGTTATGCGATGCCTATTTTTACATATCATGATTTCTTCACAAGGTGAAAAGTTTTCAGTTCGAACTGAATAATGAAAAAACTGATGAGGCTCCTTGAAGAGAAAAACTTCTCAGAAAATCCTTTGTACTCCCAGCATAATGTTTTGCTTAGATTCGATTTTTGTTAAAAAGTATTTTATTAAGTTGTCAAAAGGAGTAGTTGTTTTGTATCATCCCTGTGTATTGATTTTGCAGTTTTATGTATTGAAGTAATTATTGCTTTATATGGATAAATGTATATATATTAGTTATTCAACTATCATACGGTTGTATACAATACACACAAAGATAATCCATGGTCCATGTGGCAAATACTTTATACAGGCCCATAAGTATCACAGAAAAAAACTGCTAAAGACCTATTTAGCTCATAATAGTTCTTAGATCTTTTTGTATTGAAATTTCTGCTAAACTTAAGTTTTGTCATAAGTAGGAGACCTTTCAACTTAATTACTTTTTTGAAGACCTTTAAGAAAACTGACCTTCAAATTATTTGCATTGACTCTCTTCCCACTTCTAAGGTCTCTTAAATAGTTGTGTACCATTGGCGGTATATCCTTAATGGATTGTTAAAATGCATTGAATCAAAGATCTGTGAAAAAGTTATCAAGCTGTAAACTGTTGTTTCTGTTGGTTTCAATAAATAAAATGATTTTTATTGAAATATCCTTTTCTTTTCCTTCTGTGGTGGTTAAGAAACTCATTAAAAAGTCTAAAGATTTTGCTTTCGTTATTGGCTAAGAGTCTTAACAAAAATAATTCAAGCAATTCTTATTGCAGTTGAATAAATTTTCTTTAACTGTCAATAGTTCAAAAATAACGAAGTTATGATATTGATGGATCAACTGATAATTTAATTAACTTCCAAGAAAAAAATTTCTCTGATATTTTTGAATTAGGTAGAGAATCTTCTAAATAGATTCTTCTAAAAGTTTTCTATTACTTCATAAGAGGTACTTGAAATCTCTTATAGAGATGTAGATGTATAACTAGCTTTAATTCAATGATTCTTTCTAATTTTTTCCCATCTTTCAACACTACATGGTAAGCAGATCGATAGTTAAATATTATAAACTAAAATAACTTTTAACGCCACCTATTCATTTGTCTTAAGTTTGAACTTGAATATTTTCTACACTCTTGTCCATAAATTAAGGATAATTCAGGGTCCCACGAAAATCGAACTCTAAAATACTTATATCACCCATAAAATGACTACACACGTCTTTAAGAAGCATGTGCAAATTGCAGGAAGCCACCAGATGACACCGATAGTATATTACAATGACGAGAGTGTAAAAAAGGGATACATAAGGTAAGGTATATACAGGCAAAGAAGTAAAATTGTTCGCAAGCGCTTTATAAGCCTTTAAGTGCAATAACCGCATAGTTATGACACAAAGTGATCATTTTGATGATTTTTTACGCTGTGTAGAATTATCGGCCATCTAGAATGTGGGCATTCACAGCTGGAAGTATTCGAGGAACTTGGGATCCCCCAGACGGTCGTTTCTAGGCTTTGGAAACAATTCCAAGATGATGGTAATATGAGTAGATGTTACAGAACAGGTGACCCACGTGTTACAATACTGCAGGAGGACCGGTGTTTGGCAGTTACTGCTAAAAAAGAAGCAGACGGAGCACAACATCAGATTTGTCTTGTCAGTTCTCTTCAGCCTCTGGTACGAGATTTTGAAGGCAGACTGTGTACAGACGCTTAGGGCAGATTGGTCTATATGCTCGTAGACCTGTCAGATGTGTTCCACGTACTGCAACCCACGGTCACCTGCCGTTGGCCTAGAGTAGAGAGCAGTCTAATTCTTTCCGGAGTTCTCTATAGAGAGCACCAGGTACCCGTTACCACCAATAGAACATAATTCCTGCACACCATTTCAGGGGTGCCAGAATGCTCGTCTAGAAGGGAATTATTCTGCGTTCCAGAACTGTGACCTGCAAGTTCAAATTGGAACCATGACAGGCCAAATCTATCGGGGCGTCATTCTAGAACAACATGCACGTTTGTTTCGGGGTGCCATGGACGCAGAATTTCTGTGTATGGGTGACAACATCCGTCCTCACCGTGCAAACATCATATGGACTGGACAGCATTCTCACCTGACTTGAATCCAGTAGAGCATGTATAAGACATACTTCGCCGATGAAATGCAGCTCATGAACCACCTCCTACATGTCTATTGGAACTTCAGAGAGCATTGCTTGATGAGTGATGTAATATTGCCCATTGCATTGTAACTGTAAAGTGCTTTTGCTGTATTTTCCCCCAGTTCTCAAGAATTTTAGGGGAGGGTCCCTCATTCGGGACCTTTTTTTACATGTTTTAGTTTGTTTTGCAATAAAATAACTTCTCGGAGGGTCGGATGCAGCTCTAAAACCTTTGGGTGAGCTCGATTCTCGGGAGTAAGTAAGATCAAATCCATAATTTGATACTCAGCATGCCTAGGCGTTGTACGGACAGATTTTTATTAATGATATCGAACATATAGCATCTGTTTTGCTCTTTAGCTTACGTTTAATAAAAAGGCTTTACAAATAAGTCACATTTGTTTTGCTTCTGACTATTTCTTTATCTGAACTTGCATTATTCTTAATTTATGGACATGAGTGTAAAATCTATGGAATTACTTAAGATCTTAAATTTTTGCTTTTATGATACAACATCCAAATAACTAAAGTGTTAGGTATATTTCCAGTTATCTTTTCTATAAATGTGTGTAATAGTTTTTCATATTGACATTAGTTGCTAAATATTCTTACTTAATTAACTGGAAAATATGCTATATGGTTTGGAGCTGAAAGATTTAATATGGATAAAAAAAATTTATATCTTGAAATGTTTGAGACACACACACAAACACACACACTGAAGTAAAATTAGGGGACTAATTCTTAAGTCTCGATTACTCTGATCCTCTCTAGTAGAATTTTAAATTGATTTGAAGTATTAGCTGATTTCAGGGTGAGAAACGAAAAATAAACGGCATTGTAAATAAAGAAATTCTATTTTAGAAGCTAACTTAACACATCAGTTAAGTTAATTAATCAATATATTAACATCAAAATTTTAAAGGTTACTATGTGCATCCTAACTTCTCTTTTTGGATGAGTATACACACTAAAACAGCTATAAAATTTTCTTTATGCTTTTTTAAATAGCATCTTCTAATAAAAAAGTGGTACAATGATAAATTCATTGTCATTTTACAAAATCTGTTTTTATAAGAATGATTTGTAAATAAATTCATCATTAAAATTGCCAATACGGGTCTTTTTTCATGTATAGTAAAAATGATATATTTACATCTAAACTCCATCCAACTCCTTCAGAAGTTTACTACATCTTCTCTTAAAACGCAAAAAATTTTAGTGATTTTCTATTTTGGTTTGGTATTTTACCCGCTATCTGGGCTGGAGGGAAAGTTTCTCCTGTCATCAAATTTTGGGATCTATTAAAGGATTGTAAAAACAGTGTCACTATAGTCAGTGTCAATTATATATATATATATTAAACATTTAAAAATTACGTAAGAGCATTTGAAGTAACTCATAATTTAGTTGTTTTCTGAAGCTTCTTGAATTATTTGTTTCAAAAGCATTTGAATATGATATTCAGTTAAAAAATTTCTTGTTTTTTTATTAATAAAAAGTTTTAGTATCTTGTAGGTAATAATTCTTCTTTTTTTTAATATTTAGGCGCATGTCGTCTCAGAACCTCTCAGGACTCAGGGGTGTAGCAGATATTCTAGAGTTGATCCGCATCTGTGTGTAAAGAGAAGGTATTATAGAACTTTATCACCATTACATCAATGAACTTCAGGATGTAATAGACCTTGAACAGTCTTTTATACAGAACATGGACAACTAAGAATATTTTTTATTTAAAAATGTTAGTTACATCAAGGACCATAACAACAAAAATTATTGTCATAATTTGTATTTAAATGAAACTTTCCATTAGATCATTATAAACTTTTTGAAAAAGGGGTATGATGGTACAATATTTTCAACAGACTAACTGTTTATAAACTTCATATTCAGAGGAACATGAGTTTTTGCTATAGATCCAGTAATTTCAAACCATGGCTAGCTGATTATGATGCCCGAGCTAACATTTTTTGCCCATACTTCCATACATATCAAACATAAATAACTTTCTCATACAGATTTAGCATGCGTCAATCTCTATATTACATAGGTCTCAGTATCACCAACCTACAACTCGATGGAAACAATGTTGACCGTGTGTTTGTAATAAAATGTTTATCATGGCTGATTATTTGCACTAGTAGACAAAAGCATATTCCTGTCAAAGTGCACATTCCTCAGTTCAAATATATCTGTTATTTGTTTCATGGTGAATTAAAGTTTCCATTACCAAAAGAAAACTAAGCAGATGTGTATTATTAAGCAAATATAGTTTGATAATTATAGACAATTGTTCTCGTAAATAATTGCTTACTGTGAATGAAGATAACTTTTCTCATAGATAATTGTTTAAAATTAAGGCAAATTGTTTTAGCACATAAAAATGCTTTAAAAATAAGTTAAATATCAGATTTCGGCCATTATCTACCATGTATTTCCGTGATCCTTTTTTTATTATACAAATTTAGTGATCACTGAAAAAATATTTTCAAACTTTCTGACGATAGAAAAGAATCAAAGCAATAACAATCCATCTAGCTAGAATATTTCCGATCAAAAAATTGACTTAAGTAATTGAATTTATCAAGAGCATACTTGAAAGGGGATTGTTTCTTAAGACACATTGAAATTTTAAATATATTTTTGTAGAGATTACGGTTACCAAAGAGAGAGAGATTTCAACGATATTAAAGGTCCAATTAGATAGTGAAATAAGTTTGCTGGGAAAGGTTGTGTGTTGGATCAGATATGTTCCTTTGATTCCATTTTGAATAAATTGCATGACTTTGATGTGAGTGAAAATTTGGCAGTTCAAGAAATAATTACACAGTTGATTAGGTAACATAAATATACAAATTTATTCCTATTTAGCAACATTCATATGTAATGCAAACTTTGGTTTTGCCAATATTGTATTTTTTGATAAATTCTAATATCTCATCGTTTTTGAAATATTACGATTATCCTGTGGATGCTAATTTATTGTAAACAAATCAATGGTTCCTCTATATACATGCTCTAAGAACTGAAAGTTGCTTATCTTCTCTGTTGTAAAATCAATGCTTTTCTTTCAAAGGTGCTTTTCATTCATATCATAAGTGAAAGACTTTCTGTGAGCATGTGGAGACATTTTCCACAGTGTTGTCCCTTCTCCCTCAGGAGCTTGTATGAGTAACATGAACATTTAAGCATATCTGTTCAAATTAAATCAAATAGATGAAACAAAAGCTAAGAAAAAAGAATTCGCTCTTTGATGTGGCATGATAATACATTGCAGATATTTATGATTCGAACACCAGTATTTTCTAAAATTCTTTAAATTCACATCTTGGATTTTGATTAATTCTTCTCCCAACATTTTTTTTAAAAAAGTTTGATGAAAGTCCAAGAATTTAGATATACTTTTCTGGTTATGTCCCTCCCCCTGTCCTTTATGTTTACTTAAATTCAAATAATTTTTACAATATCTTTCAACCCTTTTACATTAACATTGTAAGAATCTCGCCTCCGGGCCTAAAGGTATAAGAGGAAGACTAGCCATGTTCACAATCACTTAATTTATTTACAGCACAAACCACAACACAAAAACGATCAAACAAAACTAAGATATGCACCCAATTAAGCAATATGAAGACAATTAACGAGGTATGAGAAGACTTTAATTACTCGTGACACTTACTTCAATTCAATTATTCTGACTTCCTATAGCAATCTAATCTAGATTAAATCTTAAGTGACTGTGATCGTCATCTTATTTATTACAATGTATCAATTACTAAATATCTGCGTCACACTTTGAATTCGACTAATTTCAGCTCCAGAGATAAAATCCTAGGAGAGCCCGCACCCTCGGCGACAAACCGAAAAAGGCTCCAAGCCAGAACAAGATAGCCAAGCGAAACCGACAATGGCGGCAAGGAAATATAGCGGGATAAGGTGGATGCCTAGTAAAAATATATGTAAACAATACAGAAATTAAACATTTAAGATAAAAAATGTAAAAAAAGTACTTCCTTTCTTACTGCTGATCTTTTTGAGTGGAGGATACAGCGTAACAACAGATTTTAAAAAGCCTTAAAGGTCTCATCGCTAAGCGAATGATCGTGTGAGCGCTCTCTGCCATATTTATTCTGTGAGGTAATGGTCGAACATAAATTTGGCGAGGCTGGTATGATTTCGTAGAAAGCGTTTTATTGCCGACCATGTTACATCGTGCCGATCATTACATTTAGGATATTCATAACTCGACGCAATCAATCCTTCTTTCATACTCCATTCAATCAATTCTTTACCTTTCGCATTCAACAAAGTAAAAAATTCTAAAAGTATATTCCCTCACACGCGCAGCCAGCCCGGAGCCCAACAACAAAAGGAAATTCGAAATGCGCACCCATAAAATATGAAAATGCTAGAAATAGTTAGGATTGCTTTATGTAGTGTTTAAAATTAGGGTTACCATGATGGTGCAATTATCGCCATCCAAAGTAGTTTGCGCCAAGGGTGTGGGCTATCCTAGGAGTGAACCCAGCTCTACTAGCTGCCTATCCTATCTCTCTCTTTCTACCTTGAAAACCTAGACTTTATATAGTAGTCTTGACTTGCATGTTCAGGTTCTCTTCTTCAGAGAAAGCGTTCTTATAAAATAGTCTGAAGACCAAAAATTCTCCAAGAGGATTGTTGGTGAGAAGATTGCGGATAAAGCCGTCACAGCATTATATCTAATAATAAAAAGGATATTTTTGTAACTATTAATTCACACCTTCAGTCACAAAGTATATAAACAACCAAATTTTAATAATTTTTCTTTTCTACGTTTCTATCCAATAGGATAAACATAAATCTCCAAGTTGGCAATAACACTAAAATAAGAGATTTAGCATTTCCAAATTTATTTATGTATTCACTAATTTTTCTTAATTATCTAACATTTTGCGCGCTGCATGTATTTAAATAAGGTAGATATTTTTCTGAAACATCACATACGCATCATCCACTGCATGTACTTATCAACTTACAGGAAGTATGTTTACCTTGGCCACTTAAAATTCCTCTTGCAAATTCTGCAATGAATAAGTTATTATGAAATTATCTAAACAACATAACCATATTCAGAGGAGTACAACAATGATTCATGCTTCTACAAGTACCATTATGTAAAATATTTATAAAAGTTACTATCATAATAAAGATTTACTAAAATTATGTGTTTGTTTTTTTGTAGTATTGCTTAATATAGGAAACTATTTAAAATTGAAATAGATTTTTGTGCGTTGCATTTTAGCCAAGATGATGGTTGTGTGTCGTTACACTCATTTAGGCATTTATACAAAATACATCCAAATACCTTTAATTTTCTCAGAATAAATACTCTAAATATATCATGTAACTTAATTTTAAAAAAATATTACTTTGTGTCTTTCTTATTTGATTCCACAATGGGCTTAATTTTTGCTTGAACAAAATGTTTTAATGCAAATTCAAAAAGAGATTTTATTAGATTGTCAAGTATTAAAGGGAGCAAAAAATTCACATAGTTGAATTCAATTTTTTTTTCAATAAAAACTAAGATTTTAAGATGATCTGTTAATTTTTTTCAAACTGAAATATGCGTTAAAAAGAGTAAAAGATGTACCTTTCATACGAAAGCAAATTATAACGAAATACGGCGTCTAAATGAGGTTATGTGAAATTAAAATAAATAACATGAACTTTGCTCCAATTTATACTTGAAGACCTAATAAATTTTGATACAAAATCTCTAACATATTTAACGAGTACCTTTCTTTCGTTTATTATTGTTTTTTTAAACATCGATCGTATCATCAATGGGAAAAATTATTATTTATTCATCTATCATTAGTAACCCCTGAGCAAAAAACTTAAAACTATTTTTTTTTTGTATTGCATGGATAAAAATGTTTTCGAAGAAGATTTATGTAGACGAGAGAGATATTTTTTTTCTTTACCTCTTTTGTCTGATTTTAAACAAATGAAAATTAAGGCATTTGGCTGTTCGAACTCGTATAACCTTATAATAGTGCAGTTCAGGTTTTGTGGGATATGGAGCAACAAAGGCTATGATCCCCAACCTTATAACTTGCAAAGAAATTGTAAGTGAAGGCCTTGTAATATTTTATAATGCAAAGACTTCAGAATTTATCATTGCACATTAAATCAATCATGTCCATGACGATTTCCTTCTCACTGTATTTATTGTCTTGTAATATTGTTACACTCACGCAGTATTCACACACTTGCTTGTTATATCACAATAGTATTGAATACCTGCCACATAATATCGAAGAATTAGACCACTGTCTCTTCCTAGTGCAGACTCAATAGTCTTATATAGCAAGAGATTACAGAAACAAACAAAAGAGTTGGGCCCTGCAGAATAAAGTTGCAACAATTGATCATGATTGAGCAGTTATATCATTCTTCTCTGGCTGCCATATCACCATATGAAATCGTCGGGACTCAGTTCCATTTTATAGATGACATCGTCGATTAGGAAGCTCATAACATTAACCAAGAACGAGGCACAAATTCAGGCCATTATTCTTTTCCCCAACAAGAATTTAAGGAGTAATTTAAAGTCCCTTGTCTGCCTCTTCGTTATGAACAACGGTCAGATGAAGAGGAAAAGTATTCAAAGCATGACAGGTTAAAATTAAACACAATTTTTTTAAGTAGTTGCGGTAAGTGATCCTACTTCTGACCTAATTGTCCATCCGGACGTCCTTGAAGTTTGGATGATGGTTTCAATTGACTTATCTGCTTGGATGAATATCTAAAAATATATTGTACAAAAAGTTTAAATGGAGAGTGTCGCTATTGGGTAAATGAATCAACAGATTTCATTGCGGTAATAAATCAACCGGCCTTTTTAGGTGATTTGTATTTGAGTGTTCCGTTCCAAACCACAAAATAACGTTCCTACCTATTTGAAATATGGATGCATATTCGTATCGATACCACTATCGAACATTAGATGAATGTATGTATATCATTATATGGTGGTGCTGAAAAATTATTTTGCACTACAATGCCCCTTACTCATGAGACGATGAAATTTTACATGGATAAAAATAAATAAACATATTTGTCCATATAAAATTTTACTTACTTCAGCCCAAATATTGCACACTATTACTTTCAGAAAAAATTTGTATTCAGTGTAATACGTAAGTACCCAAAATAATATTTGGTTCAGCAAAATAAGAAACATAGCGGATCGGCATTGCTGCATTTAGGTTCGTACTTATGCCAACTTATATGTTTTAGTCTTGATACAGAACATTCATCACGTTTTTTATTCTAATTGAGGCGTTTAGGCTGCTTGAAAAATGTAATTGCAGGAATATCTTTTGTTTCTTTCAAATGTACGTGATCGACTTTATAAATACCTTATTTAATTTTTTTTTTTCAATTTTCACTAAGGTATTGGTCGACGTGTTTTTAAAAAGGGAATAAGTGAGTTGTTGAGGTTCTATCAACTTTTGTAGTGAGCTTAAACACCAGTTTCAGCGATTACTTTAAGTAATTCTAGACAAGGAACTTTCTCACTTGATCAGGTATCAGCGTAAGGAAAACAAGAAGAAACTTCATACATTCAACTCAACAAATATTTATTGATTAAATGATGAAGAAAAGATTTGAAGGTTAATTTTTAAAACAGGTTTACTAACTAAACATACTGGCCACATGACTTGCCATCTCATCAAATGTTTGATGATTTAGCCTTTTGCTTTGTATATAGCATTAACGTCGTAGTGCTAGTGTAATAAGCTTCTCACCATGCATGCTCATTACGAAGTGATATTTCTAGTTCTTTGACATTTCTTAGAAAGATATTCGACTCTCTTAAATGGGCTTTTCCGATTCATCTCAAAGATTTCCGATTGCACTAATGTCAGGACGTTTTGATGGGCAATTGAGATGATGAAATACACCATGGTTTTGGTTAATCTACGTCTATAAAGTTTTGGCGTGATAGGGAGTAGCATAGTTGTCCTGACTTATTCCGTCACCATCTGGAAACCAACCTTCCATTAACAATTTAACAGTATTTTCTAGTTGAGATAAATATTCATTTGCAGTTCTGTTACCGTTTTTAGTGATAGGGAAACTGATCCCATTTGTCTTATACTCAACGGTCAATTTTCATAGTGGATAGACCGTAAAGACATTTGTAATGACAGTCGATTTTTCGACTGCCATTACAAATATTTTTAAAATATAACAAAGTTCTTATTTGGGTAAATTATATGAGAGATATAGGCTCACTTTGGCGATACATCATCTTTCAATACCTCTTCAAATTTTAACAAATGTTCAATACAATAAAGGTGAAAATATGTATGTAGTAGGTCCTTTACCTAAATATGACGAGGTTTTTAACAGCAGATTAAGATAAAGTACCTGATAAACAAGGCAGATTTATCAAGCCAGTGCCTCTTTTATAGTTAAAGGTATGATCCTGTCTACATTTTTCACTTAAATACTTGTAGTACAATGTATCAACTAGCTATACATTTCGCAAACTGTATTGAAGCAAAACTGTGCCGAATTTCAGTAATTAATTTAGCGATTTCAATTATTATTTGACATATTAAATATACCAGCATACCTTACCAAAAGCTTGAATCAATCAACATACTGCAAACAAAGTGAAAAAATATAAATGATAACTGAAAAGTGTGTTTTTAATATATTCGTAAACTCAAAATACCTATTTCCCAGACCAAAAAAGAGAATATTTATTGCCTTACTCTCAACGGAAAGTTTTCATAGTGAATGGACCACCACTTTGGGCTGCCATTACAAATGTCTTTAAAATATAACCAATTAAATTAATTATTTGGAACAAATTATAAGAAATATTCACAAAAAATTATAAAAATTATATAATTCTAAAAAGAAATCCAAAGATTTCAATTTATTGCTCCCATGGAAACACGAAAACTTCTTTAAGACATTTTATCTCAACTAGTTTTTATTTAAATCATGATAAAAAAAAATATGCATTGAAAGTTTTAAAATTAGCATAGCTAAAATAAAACGAATTACTACCACTTTTTCAATATACACTCAGGAACATTGAAAATAGCGACCCAAGGAGGAAG
>BMAU01020045.1:482500-753033 GCA_019973935.1 Trichonephila clavipes | reverse complement strand
TTTTGAAATTTGGGATAAGAGGAGATGGTAATATATATATATATATATATATATATATAGCATAATATATATATATATATATACACTACTGTGGACTAATTACTAAGGACGGATAACACTATCATCCATAGCAACCACAAAATGAAAGGAAGCTAAATGTGGAAAATTAGAATAGAGTGTGGGATAGTAAGAAGAAGTATGAGTATGCAAATTTTTTCCGCGTCTGTTCATCACGTGATAGCGTTCATAAGAGCTTTAAAGGTTTTGACGCGTGTGGACAGTTGTTGTTTCAAGTCAAAGTTTTACAGAAAGATTTAATAGACGAACTTAAAATTTTTGGCATGTCTTCGACATCACATAGATGATTTTATGCGTGGCCGAATTATTGGAAAGATCGAAGAAGGGCGAAAAATAACAGATGTTGCCAGGGAGTTCGAGCATCGTTCACAGCGTTGTTTCACGGCTGTGGAAGTCATTTAAAACTACACTGGAATGTGTAGACGGCACGGGAGGGTCGTGTTAGGAAGTACGACGCCTGTAGAAGACAGATATATCGTCCTATCAAAAGAAAAGGAGCAGGCGCACCCACAGCTCGGCAGGTGGCAAATCAGTTTCTTGCTGCCTCAGGAAAGCAGATCTCCCGAAAAACTGTTGCCAGACGTTTGACGGGGAGGAGCCTATACGCACGCAGACCTGTTGTGTGTGTCCCATTGACCAGACAGCACCGTACTGCCCGTTTGCAATAGTGTCGTGAGCATCACAATTGGACTGAACAGGATTTGGGCATGCGTACTATTCTCATATGAGAGTAGGTTCAGTCTGTCATCGGATTGTCAGACGCCAACTGATCTGGCGCGAGTGGTACTGCTTTATCGTCCAGAAAATATCCAGGAAAAGGACCGATATCCGACATGCAGTATCATGGTGGCTGGGCCGGCATCATGATCAATGGCCGCACGCGCCTACAGCGTGGTTGCGAATGGGACTATGACGGCCAACGATACATTAATGAAGTTCTACTTCCTCATGTTCGTCTTTTCCGTGGTGCTGACGGTGATAAATTTGTTTTTATGGACGACAACGCAACATGTCATTGAACACTCGCTGTTCAGGATTGTCTAGACAGTGAGGGAACGCCCAACGTCTCGTATGGCCAGCGCGTTCTCAGATCTAAAACCCCATTGAAAATGTGGGGGATGCTTTGGGGAGGCAAGTTGCTGGCTAGAAACTATCCTCCGACAAACAAGAACACCCTCATCCGTGCACTCACAGAGGAATGGGATAAATTGCCTCAACAGCTGCTGGATAATGTTGTGCAAAGTATGGGTACGACGTGTGGAATGTTGCATCACTCCACGGTGGACATATCCGTACTGATACCTTTCTTTAAAGGTGCCTGCTGACTTTTAGATGCATTGTTTCATTTCTCCGTACGCAGATCAAATGGACATTTTTTTTTTTCTTTCAGATGTTTTACAGCTTTGTACTTTCCAGAACAATAAATATTCTTTTATTCTAATGTCTGAACAGTGTGGCAACTATATTTTATCCTACTAGGCCTCATGTCTCGCTTAATGTTATGCTACATAGCAATTTGTGATCCGTCCTTAGCAATTGTCCAGCAGTGTATATATATATATAAAGGCTGCAATTTTTATTCAGTCATTTTTTAAGAATTAATAATTAGAAAAATCATAAGGAAAAAAGTCTATATAATTAGAATTTAGCTAAATAAAGAATGAAAAGCAATTATGCTCAGTTACATATTTTTTTTTATATCTCTAAGATATTTTGTCTAGAAAAAGTAAATTTGTTTTGCTTCAATAAATGTCCTTCTCCAATGAGTTTAAGCGCATTTCTTCTGTTTACTTCTCACCTTTTATATGTATTGATTTCTTATTTTTAATCTAAATCAAAATTATTCCTCTTACGATGGAAGTACAGCAGATAAGTAGAAATAAAATTAGAAATTCTGAGTAGCTAGAAAATAATGCATTACTCCAAGCTCAGGAACCAACCTGGAAATTATGCATCTCTAGTTCTTCCGAGACGCAGGAGAAAACTTTCGAAGAAAGAAAATACTTTAGAAACTGTGAATAAACCATTTTTCAAATAGATGGTGCATATGTAATACGTCTAAGTTTTTGAAGGATTACGTTCAGTAGGCTAGAGTGCTAAAATATTTGTGAAGCGAAAGAAATGAAGACCTAGAGAAGGAGTTATAAATGCATTAAAATAGATTTCAAAAGCAAAATTTCTGCTTATTGTACAATGTGCAATGTATTACTTATATATATATATAATTGAAAGAAGCAGCATAAAAAGAAGAAAGTAAAAACAAAACTTTGGACGTTTCTGAGAAAAGACACTTTCAAAAAAGCTTTTTATTTACGTTTTATATAAATTGAAAGTATAATTTATAAGAAAAAATTATTTATATTC
Organism: Trichonephila clavipes; assembly: GCA_019973935.1. Taxonomy (NCBI): domain Eukaryota; kingdom Metazoa; phylum Arthropoda; class Arachnida; order Araneae; family Nephilidae; genus Trichonephila; species Trichonephila clavipes. Next base: position 750,591 of record BMAU01020045.1, on the reverse strand, counting down.
AAAACAAAAAGATTTTTAAGCTGTTACTTCTTTCTTTAAAAATTTAATTGAATCGAATACAACAGAGAATTTTGTTCGAAAAAAATTAGTTCTACTTAAAAATAATAAAAAATTATTTCTACTTAATGGTCTACGAATAAGGTGTAATACATTGACCTTTAAGTAAACGTAGAATGAGTATTTTTTAATGTTTTCTATTAAAAAAGGTATATAAATACACTCATGTCCATGAATGACGGGTAATGAAGTTCAGGGGAAAAAAAGACAGAAGCAAAACAAATTTGACTTATTTGTAAAGTCTATTTATTGAACAAAAGGTAAAGAGCAAAAAAGATGCTATAGGTTTGACATAATTAATAAAAATTGCGATTTTTACTCCCTGGGGCAAATTTCAAAAAATAACCTGTTTACAAAAATTAGTATAATATTGTTAGTATGATGGTTAATACGGAGTATGTCTCCCGGACGATGCAATACAGGCCTTACAACGCCTAGTCATGCTGAGTATCAAATTATTAATCTGATCTTGGGGAATATTACACCACTCATCAAGCAATGCCCTCCGAAGTTCCGGTAGACAGGTGGAAGGGGGTTGACGGGCTGCAATTCATCGGCCAAGCATATCCCACATATGCTCTATTGGATTCAAGTCCGGTGAGTATGCTGGCCTATCCATACGGGTGATATCCTCCGATTGAAGGCATTCGTCTACAATGTTTGCATGGTGAGAACGGGCGTTGTCATCCATAAGCAGAAATTCAGCACTCATGGCGCCCCAAAACAAACGTACATGTTGTTCCAGAATGACATCCCGATAGATGTGTCCTGTCATCGTTACACTCTGAACATGCAGGTCAGTTCTGGAACCAAGAATAATTCCTCCCCAAACGAGATATCCTGCACCACCGTAACGGTGTCGTTCATTGATGTTCTCTTGGTGTTAACAGGGACCTGGTGCTCTCCATATTAAAGTCCGGCGAGAATCAGACTGCAAACTAAACCTGTACTCGTTGGGGGCACATCACACAAGACCACTGTTGTGGTGTCCACAATGCAGGCTCGCCTATAGGTCACAGGCGACAGTGAGTTGCGGTAAGCTGAACACATCTGACAGGCCTACGAGCATATAGACCAATGTGTCCTAAGCGTCTGTACACGGTCTGCCTTGAAACTGTCGTACCGGTAGCTGAAGAGAGCTGGCGAGACAGGTCTGATGTTTGTGCTCCGTCTGTTTCTTTTGGCAGTAACGGCCAAATACCGGCCCTCATTCAGCGTTGTAACTCGGAGACGACCTGTGTTGTAACATCTAATCACATTACCATCATCTTGGAAACGTTGCTAAAACCCGGAGATGACACTCTGGACGATTCTAAGTTCCTCGAATACTTCCAGCTGGGTACGTCCGCATTCCAGTCGTCCAATAATTCTACCCCGTAAAAAATCATCCAAATGGTTTCTTTGTGCCATAACTATGCGGTTGTAGCACTGAAAGGCTTTTAAAGCGCTTGCCACCATTCCTTATATACCCCTCTCTTACACTCTCGTCGTTGTGACGTACTATCCGCGCCATCTGGTGGTTTCCTGTAATTTGCATATTCTTCTTCAAGATGTGTGTGATAATTCTACAGGTGAAAAGTTTAATTTAGAGTTCAATTTCTGTGTGATTCTGAATTATCCTTAATTTATGGACATGAGTGTAAATACTATATATTTGAATGATCATAAATAACACTACTGAAATAACCCCATATGTGCTACAGTTTTCGATGAATTAGTTACTTGTATAAAAATCGAAGGAAAAGGCGAGTATCAAGAATTGTTAGATTTTCATTCTCTGGATATTTTCGGTGCATTTTTTTCTCTTAGAAATGTGACCGTGGCAGCCTAACGGCCATAGTCATGAACTCGTGGCTGGCATGTCGTATGTTCGAGTCTAAGTGTCCTTTAAGATCTGTCTGGTAAAAAGTGCGATGCGCATTACATTTGTCGAAACTCTAAGTCCCCTATTTGATGTAGGTGTCGTCCTCGGCCGAGGTTCATAACTACTACGAGGTACATCTCTAATAGAGCCGGTGTTGCTGTATGGTCCTACGTTAATATAACACTCTTACTCATTCTTAAGGAAATCTTTTGTAAACGCGATTTATAAATAGAAAAATAATTACTTAGTGTTAAAAAATAAATGTGCGTCAATATCAACTGATTGAAATTAATGTGAAATCAAATAAAGTGTTGTTCTTTTATTACTTGAGTCAAAGCAATACCTGACAGAAATATGTTATCTTGTAAGCAAATTGATATGTTGGAAAACATCCAGGCACATGTAAATCAAGAAAAAAAAATTTAGTGCGTTCTTTTAAAGGCATGTTTTCCACACACAATACAATAAAAAAATTTTATTTATTTTCCCCAGAAAAAAGGGATTTTATATTGTTAGGCTTTATTGTGAAATTGCGTTCATGTGAATTTGAATTGATTTCTTTTAAAAGTATTCAAATCAAATTGTTTTTCTCTGATTAGTTATAATGGATATCGACGTAGAATTGTTTTCAGTTCACTAGTAAAATATAGGCACTGAATATTGCTAGAAATATGAATACGCATAAAACCTTGTATCGTAAATTAATAAGATTGCTGGTTTGCAGCAAAGGAGAGGAACAAATTAGAAATGTTAATACACTTAAAACTAAAAAAGACATGGCTAATAGCATCTATTTCAATTCCTTTTGATACTTCAAGGAAGTAATTCAGATCAGAAATTTGCTTCCACAAGGAACTTCCACGCATGCACGCGACTGGTTCTTTCAATTAAATATTTCAATTGAATATATATATATATATATATATTCTTGAGCCGCGCGCGCGCATTATAAGTTTCCCCCTCTTTCCAAATAAAGGATTAGGATTCAATATTACAATTACGCTTTTCTAGAAGGATAGAAAAAGGAATAATCCTTGGTTGTGAAAGGACATTCTTGAGAAACCTACTACTTCTTTTCTCTTCAAAATGTTGTGAAAATATTTATCCTCAAATTAAACCGAGTTAGTAATTTGAAAATTCTAATTAAAATATCATTGCTAGAATGAGAGAGATTATTCAAAAGTTTTAGTGACTTTATTTTTTGAAGTGAAAACTTCTTTACGCGCGTTGAGCGTTTTGGTAGAGGGTAAAATCCTCGGTTCGCGTCACCGACATGCTAATGATCTCCAGACTAGCGCACGCGCAGTAGCCTGTGTACACGTATACACTAATACATCGACTATTTCTGACTGTATTATGTGCGCGTTGGACGCTTTTTGGATAAGTATAATTTTGTGAGTCACGTCACCAATACGTTATAGTAGCAGTACATCTGTAATTGTAAATGTGACGCGTTGTACATTAAGTATTAGAGTGTAGTTATATACATAAGTAAAGTTAAATTGACCACGTGGGAAGTTCAACTTGTGTGTACTGGATTTTGTTTATTTAAGTGAATTTTTAATTTGACTATTATTGTAATTATTTAATTGAAGGATGACTGTTTATTTATTGAATTTAAATTCATTGACTTCAGTATAAAAGTGAGTATGAAACATATTAATATTTTTATACAGATAAATGAATAATGAAAACAACGAATATATTTTTAAACATTTTTAATATTTGTACGAATATTTGTATTTAAAATTTAGCATTATTCATTTTAATTATGTTTTTAATATTTAACCTCTTCATCATGAAATGAGTATTATTACGGTATAAGATTTATCTTACTAGCGTGGTAAAATAGATTTCTAGTTATTTGATAATATTTTTTCGTGGATTTTAAAATTGGAAAATTAAAAAAATGTTATAATAATTTTAGATTTTATGAAATATGTTCATTTATTGTAAAATTCAATTTTACGAAGTTATTGTTTGTTTGTGTAATTTGTTAGATATAAAATACGTGCTTTGTTATTTTTTTGCCAAATAATTATTTATGAACTTATATAATTTAATTTCACTATTAGAAAAATATTGTAACATAATTAAAATCTCTAAATTTCTATTTTTTATACTTGTTTAGATCCTTAATCCCACGAGAAAAAAAACTTGAAGATGTCAACAGATAGAACAATTTTTATTCGAAAATTTAATGATTTACACAAAAGAAGGTTCTGAATTACTCGAAAAAAGATTTGGCGAAAAATTTGACGACATACCTATGATATTAAGCGGAGACTTTAATATTAATCTTCGCAGATGACAAAATTTATCATTAATTGAATTTTGAATGAAACATTAGGTTTGACTATGTCTAATGATCGAAAAGTCAGTACAACAAAGTATAAAACGACTATCGATGCTGTTTTTATACGATATTTAGATAAATTTCAATCAAACATTTTTATTTCTTATTTCAGTTACCATAAACCTATTGTATCTTTTTTAGAATACAATGAAATGATTGAACGAACAGATAATCTAAGTATTGTCGAAATTAATGATGACAATGATGTAAATAATGAAAATAATGTTCAAACTTGAATTCATTGAAATTCGTGTAAATAAAAATACTATGTATAATTAAGATAATTGTATATTAATTATTTTTTCAACCACTTTGTATTTATATTTTGTTCATGATTTGTTTAACCCATCATATGTAACTAATAAATAAAACATAAAAAATTTCATATAATTTTTGCATATAGTTTTAATTACTCTCAACTTAATAGTTCCGTTTTCACTTCTATCGGCAGTCCCACGACTGCCGATAGTTTTTTTTATTTGTGAAAGGAAATTTATGAAAATATTAAAAACGCATTTTTCGTTCACAGAACAATAACAATAAATATAACGTTAACTCTTTATCTACCGCATTATGATTTACTGCAGTTTTTTCATGCAATATTTTTTTTGAATCACTTCATTGAAAATTAAGAGATATACATAAAAAAAATACTCAATTTTGGGAAATTTAGCCCGTTAGAGCTAATGAATTAATTAAAGATAATCAACTGAAAAAATTATTTCTACAAACTGCTTACTTAAAATAAATAGTCAAATCGTTTTCTAAGGTTTTCATTTACATACAAAAAAGTAAGACACCTTTTGGCATTAACTACTTTTTCTGAACAAAAATGACAATCTTCGCCACCCGCTGAAAACGCAATTTCTGCTATAAAACTATTCGTCTTCCCTGTTAAAATACTCATCATAGAACCCATGTTACAATATATCTTGGAAGAGAGGATCTCAAAGAATGTTCCTGCCAAGTATTGTCAGTGTATTCGCAAAATTGGTTATTCTGTGTAATTTTAAAGTGAGTGGTACTTATAAGTACCGTCGGTAGATAAAGGGTTAAAAGTCATAGAAACTTATCATTATTTTAAAAATTTATAGAAGCTTAGTTCACATTTATTTGTTAATATAAATTTTTCTTGCAGCATAGGAACGAATAATTTAATTGCTCTTTAAGATGTAATAATTTTTCTTACTTTATTTATTATAATTATTAAGTAACAGAAAACTTGGAGCTCTGTAATTAGTAGTAAAGATTATAAATGGAAAGTATTTTACGATACGGTAAGATTTATGTGCAGTAATGCACAATATAATACAAAAAGGCACAATTATAGAACGTATTCCATGTATCTGTTCAAGAGACTTATTGGTTGGAATACTCGTTCATTTGTCTTTCTTCGAATTAAAATTCCTAAAAATATTTTCGCCATTCTTATGACATTAGATAAGTATTCTTACTTTATTTAAATGAGAAATATAATAACTTAGAGAATCTTTCAATTTATAAATCGGGTCTCCGACTATTTTTGCATTATACATTTTGCGAGGTATATTGTTTTCAAAAGAATTGTGATATTCACTATAAGAAGTGTCAATAATGCTTATTTATTTATGTGATCCTTTTTAGAAAATATTTTTCTATATACATAGTTAGAATAACAAAGGTGTGAAAACTATCAAATGAGGCATTTATATCAGTCAATTTGCCCACTAGTCAGTTAATGGTGGACATCATTTAGTGTACATGCGAGTATAAATGCAAATACACGAATAAAAAATGAATTTAAAATACTGAACTTTTAAAGGAAGATATTGTTAAGAAAAGAAATTGTTATCCTTTGAAGAAAAATGACTTATTAAACTGTATTATTCCTGTTAACTATTATAATCTATTTTCCTGTATAAATTTAAGTTTAGCAAAGTATGCTATACTTGCGCTGCAAATTTCTTAATGTAATAGTTTTTTGGGTTTTTTGTTATTAGTACAAAAAAAATTGTATGTATACATATTGTTTTTCCAACAAAAATTAAATCATCTTTTATTCTTAGCATTGATATGTATCAGTGATCATTATTTATTCGAAAAATTTATTAAAAATTTGATCTTTTTAAGCTATGCCTTTTGAAAAACAATGGTTCCATAAACTTGTTATCATAGACACAGGTATTTCTTTGTACTATACTTTATATGAGAATTCCATTGATGAATTGTAATCTAAATTTCGGTGTGACGAATTTGAGATTCAAACAATTAAACTGGTGACAGTACAGTTTGATTGAAAAAGGCAATGCTTGTTTTATAAATTGGATCAATTTGACGCCTGTAACGATGGAATTAACTTATTCAAAATTAATTATTTTTGTACCTAGAACCTGATTGCATACATAATTCATTCACAATACTGCATAAAACATGTACCAATCAACCACGGTATTTTTATTCACTCTCACATCTTTCACAGCAAACTCATTCATTGACTTTCCAAAAAAATGACGCGTTAAAATTAAAATATCACACACACTTAAATGACTCTTAGAGAACCACGTACCTTTTCTTATACTCTTGCATACATCATGCGGATTCTCCTCCTTTCGTACGGCATCTACATTCATACCCATCAATCGTTCCCTTCCTTTCTCTCATAACCATGTTTTTTCCACATTTAGGACATTCATACCTGCTAGAAATTAAATTTTCACGCATACACCATTCAAGCAAATTCATTTGTCCCCTTTCTTCCAAAACAGCAAAAAAAGAAATAGTTAAATGTTCCATTCGGCTACTCATTCTGAAAAACCGGTACTCACACAGTTAAATTTTTCTGTATATATTGGTTTTAGGGTTGCCATAGTTAACGTAACTAACGTTAATTTTGAACCTATTGGTCAACGGAATTTTAATGGAAAGGAAGGGTAGATAGCTTGGCGAACTTATCGCCCTACTTGGCGACGAAAAAAGTTCAAAAACCGGGGGTGGGTTAAAATTGGAGCCAACCGTTTACTTTCTCAGAAGTGCAGAATGAGAAAGAATAGTCACAGTTTTCACATTTCAAAGTCATATTTAAAGCTAACCCAAACACAGAGTCTTGCACAACACTAACTTTTCTTTCAAAACACACAGGACAGCATAATAATGAAATTATATTGTACAAAACTCCTAAGTTAAAAATAACATTTTTTTCATAGTCTTCTGGAACATCTGAAGGTCTCAAAGAATTAATTAGCTCTGATTCACTTGCAGTTGGAATACTTGAATTGATACTTATCTTTTCGTTGTTGAAAACTGAAACTCTTTTGCAGAACTTATTTCCTTTGAACTGACGTTTACGGGAATATCTTTTATTTCTGTTATTTCCCATAATTATAAAATAGTAATGCGAGCTATTAATTCACTTGTGTTTTAAAACAAACACAAATAATACTTGATAACTTTTGTTTTGTAACTAAATACGCAGAATTTTTATCAAATGAAGCTGAAAGTAAACAATACAAATATTGCCAGATTCACTTTGTCAAATACTTTCAAATTGTATAATTATTTTTAATATTATCAAAATTTTTTTTTAAATTATACTTTTAAAAAATAATGTTTTTAAATCTTGTTTGACCAGTTTAAGGGCATTTAAATGCTGACTTCCGGCTATTTAAATACCTACTTCCGTTTCTCCGCGCTTTACTAATTGTTAAATATCTTGAATTGTAAGAAACCTAGGAACAAAATAAGAACAGATTTATAGAGCTAAATAATTGCTTTATTCTATAAAATCAAAAACTCAAAATGTGATTTTTTGCAAAAATTGGCCATTTCAACGTATTCGTATATCTTAAAGCTCATTAGTTTTAATATATAATTGCTTTCTTAATGTTGAAAGTGCAGTATATTCCTCAACATTCTTTTTATTCTTTTCCTTACAGTTTTTCCTTTTTTTTATGTGTATAAGATATATAAAATAAATAGATATTAAAAAAAAATCACAAAAAGATATATATATATATGTGAGAATAATTACCTTTTTTTTAATATTCAGTGTTTATGAACTTAAAATTTGCTTTATGTGGTTTATTAAGTATATTGCAAGATGAACCTCCATATAACAAATTTTTTTTAGGGATTTTGCGTCTTCGTTATATAGAGGTCTGACTGTATACACAAATATATATATATATCAATAAATATTAGTTCTCATTGATTTCCATCCATTTTTGAAGTATTATGAAAGTTATTGATAAGAAAAAACCATGACTTATTTGAAAATGTGGTGGTAAAAGGTTACCAGCGAGAATGTTCCATTTGGCGTCGGTTATATCATTTTTGGCGACATTATCCCTTGCACCGGGGAAACAGAAAAGTACCCTCGATTAAAATACAATGGTTTTTAAAATAACGTTTTCACTTGTTTCTCGAAAGGAAAATTCTGGTTATATATAAATTTATGTAATACGTTAATTGACAGGCAGGAAATATTTATTCTTCATAGAATTTTAATAAGAGTTAGAAGAAAAATTAATCATTTCATTTTTTAACCAAATTCATTATTAGGAAAAGCAGAAAAAAACACACGTTCAAACGATCCCACAACTCCCGTAGCTTTCTATTATTTACATAAGATTTAACACACACACAAATCAATTTCAATGGGAGATAGCAATGAAAAGAAAATTAAAGATTACTTCAGTCGAAGAAAATTAATTATGGAAAACATTCAGCATGTTAATTGAGTACTTGCGTATTATCAATTATTCGCAATCGTATTGGCGACATTATATGAAACGAAGCCCATGGTTGCCAATTCAGTGCGTACGACATATATAAAATCGGATTTCCTAGCTTGGCGAGTTATCTTGAAAGTTGACATTGTTGTGATAATACGTAAGTACCTTTAACTGTGAATTGAGTTGAATTTTAGTAAAAAATTGCTAAATTTTCTTGTGACTTTGATTTAAGAATACTTTTAAAAATATTTAAAACTTTCCATTTATTAAATCTACTGAATTTTTAAAATTCTTTATTTCTGGTACTTAACGTTTTTTGTATAATATCATGGACAGGCATTAAATGTAAGACATCAATAAAGGAGAGCAATTCTTAACTGAATTCTGAACTTAACTTTCAGTATTCCATTTATTGGCTAAAGTGTAGATTAAGAGACGGATGGGGGGCTTTATGTGACAAATCTATACGGAACTTTATCACTAACCTTCTAGGAAATTTAATTCCCTACCTATTTCCAATCAACTCCAAAAAGCGGACAGGATTCCTTGTTATATATGCAGATTAGATAAAGTATTTAAGTCAAACGGAATAGTAAAGTTAGAGGAGTAGGAGATAGAGATTGAAGCAGAAAGTTATAGTGAAGTTAAATTGAAGATTTCTTGTTGGATAATTTAATCTCAAGAAGAGTTGATATTCCGAGTGGTAATTATTGATTTATAATTAAAGTCTCATTAAAGTTTTAGGAGTGAGATAAAAGTTAAATGTTCAATAGGAACATTATTAATTATAAATCTGGGATCTCTTATCGTGGTAATCTCTGCGTGATCGTTATTTAATTGTTAATTAATTGGATCAGTAATTAATTAAGTTAATTTAAAGGATATTACCTTTAAAACCTCATAATACTAGTTAGATATATTTGTTAATAAGTCTTTGATTCTATTTGGATAAGATAACCAAATAAAGAAAGTTGTTTATAAAAATGGCTACTGGTTCTTACATGACTCCTATTTATTCTCGTTCTCAAAGTGAGGTCCTAGGAGATTTTCACATTTAGATTTGGAGATGTTTAGCTAAATATTATGGTAAGATAAAGAATTCATTTTGGCACAGTGCTGTATAATTTTGTAACCCTTGGTTTTTGATTTGTCATCTTATGCAGAAAAGGTCTCATATCCTTTTTGCTAAATTGCTATTGGTTAATTAAGAAAATTACGGATGTTTTCAACACGAGCAGACGATTTTCAAATAAACAATTCTATTTTTATTTTAATTTTCATTTCGCACTTGGATTTCGTCTGTAGAGGATATTTTGAACTTTTCTGCCTTTCTCTTATCCTGAAGACTATGTTTGATGGTTTGCGGTTTTTTTTTATCCTTTTGGATCCTAATATAGCCCACCCCCGGCTTTTGCGCTTCTTTTGTCACCAAGTTGGGCGATAAGTTCGCCAAGCTAGCAACCCTTCTTTTAATTCTTTAAAATAAGAGACCGTTAGGTATCGGCAATTAGTAATTTCCGCTAATTTCATTAGCTTCAGCAACCCTACTAACTATGTATGAGTGGTAAAAACCGTTACCATTAATTCGACGCTTTGGGATTACCGGTCACTGTTACGAGACGAAAGCAAAGTTTATTTTCTTTTTAAATTTTTTGTAAAAAAGGTGGTAATTATTAGACGATGCTTTTCAAATTATGGAGATAACGTACGCTAGCAGGAAAGGATCCGCATGATGTAAAAAAAGGTACGTTGTTTAGCAAAAGCCGTTTGAGTAATTTTAGAATGTGTGCTTTATATCTTTTTAAGAAACTTAATCATACAGGAATTTGTTCATAATGTTTCAATTTTTCTCTTTGGAACATCAATTCGTTCTTTTTAGAATGTTCCTAATTTCCTTCGCTAAGAAGTTGAATTTTATCATTAATTTTTCTTAATAACGCCTCAAAAATTTCAGTTTTTCTACATCCAGCTTCGATTCATTTTCAGAATGTTCTTAATTGCCTATTTTTTAAAAGTTAAAAAAAGAATTTTTCATTTTTGACCGTTGGCTATAAATTTTTACTCTAATTAGAATGTCCTTCATTCCCTAATTTTAGAAGAAGGAGATTTTACTGAATTTGTTCGTAACGTTTGAGAAATTTCTCTTTCGAGCTTCCGATTATTCTTTTTTTCGGAATATTCTCCATTTCCTATTTTTGAAAAGCTAAATTTTCCATGGAATTATTGCTCTGTAAGTTTTAAAAAGTATCTATTTTCAGAAGCTAAATATGAAATCTTAAAGTTTTAATGTTTTCCATTCCTGCTCTTTCAGACAAGATGCCATGTTTTTTCCCTTTTGCCTGGACGAGACTTTGAAAAACGTGCCTTGGCGCCATTTTGGCGCGACTTGAAAAAAATCTTCGCCAAGGGGTGGGCTATAATAGGAATTTACCAAAGTAAACAAACTGCATAGTATCAATCTTGCATTTGTTTTTGGTATGAGAATATTGGTAAAGGACATTCTGCGGCCAAAAAACTTTGTTCTGCTATAAATATAGATGTACCATCTAAAAGACCATTTGGTTTCCTGGAAAAAAAGCTTGAATTTGCTGCTAGCAACGTAGCATGCAATACAATGAAGGAAGCTGCATTGGAAATTAGAAGTAACGAAACTGATACTGAATTTTCTCAACGTGGTGTGTCGGTGGATGGCACATGGCAACGAAGAGGATATTCCTCCTTGAATGGATGTGTGTCTGTTATCTCGATAGATTCTGGAAAATGTGTTAGACGTTGAATTCATGTCAAAAGTGTGTAGACTTTGCAATTCCAAAAACAAAAAATTAAACACCATTCATAATTGTGCAAAACATATAGGGTCATCTGGTGCTATGAAACCCCTGGGTGTTTATCGTATTTTCGAACGATCTGTCGAAATGAGAAAATTACAGTATGTAAATTTTTTTATGATGGAGACTCTAAGGCGTATGCCTCTGTAAAAGATATTTATGGTAAGAATACTGTAGCAAAATACGAGTGTATTGGACACATACAAAAGCGTGTCGGAACAAAACTGAGGAGACTGAAATCCAAACGAAAAGATCTAGGAGGTCGAGGAAAACTGACGGATGCCTTTATCGATAAGTTACAGAATTACTATGGCATTGCTATCCGTGACAATGTAAATAATTTACAAGGCATGCAACGGGCAGTCATTGCAGCATTTTTCCATTGTTGCTCTAATGCAAAACAGCAAATGCATGGCCAATGCCCTGTTGAACCGGATAGTTGGTGTAAATGTCAACAAGCCGTATCAAAGGATAAGATCTACATCGATAAATCTAAAGGACTTCCCCCAAATCTGATCAACATAATCAAACCAACATATATGAAGTTATGTGATCAAAACTTATTGGCAAAATGTTTACCAGGAAAAACACAAAACTCTAATGAATGTTCCAATGGAATCCTTTGGAAATTTATTCCAAAAGATGTTTTTGTTTCATTAACAATACTGCGATTAGGAGGATACATGGCTGTAATTCAGTTCAATAAGGGATTTCAGGGATTGATAGATATCTTGAAACATTTCGGAGTGACTGTTGGTGTATTAACATTGAAAGGTTTTTCAGAACTTGATGAAATTCGAAAAACAGATTCTAAACGACATTCTCTGACTGTGGCAAAAGTTGCCAGAAAAAAAATTAGATTAGCTAAAAAGAAAAAAATGATTAAAAATGAGCTGATAGAAGGTGTAAGCTATAAAACTGGTGAATTTTAAGTAAGTAATTATGTAAATATAAAAAAATCTGTGATAAATTGTACTAAAAATGCATTTTTCTCAAAATCACTTTTTTCGTATGTTTTGAAAATTTCAAAAATGATAAATCAAAGTATTACCATTAAATAACTTTGAAACTTGGTACCATTTTTTCTCACAATGTTTTCTAGGGCCTGAAGTAAAAGAATGATTATAATAAGAATAATTTTTAAATTATGGCTTGGTAATTGTGTAACGGTGTTGTAAAACATGGCAAATTTCTTTTGTTTTGGCTTCTCGACTAGTTGTGGAATTTTTATTTATTTATATAATCATAAGATTTTACTCCAAGCCCTAGATACACACATAATGATTATTTTGATACTAAATTTATACAAATTGGGTCAATGGATTTTCATGTAGAATTTTTTAAATGTCTTTAAAATTTCTTCAAAATTTCCAACAAATTTATCAATTTTCTGAAACTTTAAGGATTTATTACAAATGTTAGATAAGTATAATTTATTTACATATAAATTGAAGTTAAAAAAAGTATAATTTTTTTCTAAATGATGTTTTTTTAAAAAAAGGGCTCCGAACGTATTCGTATACCTTAAGGACATTTTTTTAAATTTAAAGCATACTAGTAATTATAAACATACATCCTTTAAAAAATAGAAACTCCACACACATGCGTCCTTTAATTTAGTTACTCATAAAATCTGTTAATTTTGTTTCTCTTTTGTTTGAAAAGAGGCTTTATTTCATAATAAGCCTCATATCTTTACAATGCGTCCGAAATCCCAGAATTCTATTACTCTCGGCGAATTAGGTATCTAATAAAACCAGTTCAAGATTTATGACCACCTTAAAATGTGTTAAAAGAGAGAACAACTTGAAATGCCCGAAAATATTTTAAAAATAGGGAGAAAAAAATTGAATCACAAGAAAAAAGTTCGTTGTATAGAAAATGCACTTCGCTATAGAGATGTTATGTTACGAAGAAAATCGTGAAATGTACTTGGTTCCAGAAAAAAAGTGTTCGCTATATATAGCAATATTCACAATATAGAGGTTTGAAATTTGGATATTCGATCGAATTTTGTGTTGTAGTGAATAGTGCCAACTTGGCTAGATTAGCGCCCGCGAAACGAAAAAGTACTGAATCGAGATCTCTGAACCATTTTTTCTTAATTTGTCTTCCTTCTTGGCATGTCTTGAGCCAAATGATTTTTTTTAATGTTTTTTTTTATTCGTTTCTTTCGCTTATTTACCCATTCCACACAAAATCTTTGTACAAAATGACCTTGGCGAAAGTCATTTACTGAGGGCATCAAACATTATGTCAGAAGTACTGTAATTGCTGCCATATGTGACCGAAATAAGAAAAATAAAAAATTATTGCTCTCAGAATGAAATGTATAAATTTAATTTTATTAAAATTTGAATTTTCTGATTTATCAAATACTTACTCTTAATGCTTTATAGCATTTTTTTCGTTCCTCTGGCGGTGCAGTAGAACGTCGTTTTTCTGAACGTTTATTATCCGGACTTACTTATGCTGAAAAGAATCAGAGACCTTGCAGCGAAAAAATGAAGGTGTACATTGGAACAGCGAAAGATAAGTGATTATTTTCCACAATAAAGGTAAAATTGCGACATTTTGCACCTATTTTGTTTTTTCTTCAAGCACATTTCCCGCATGTGGTGATTTTCAATATTCGTATAGTGTCCGGTTTCATATACTGCATGGACCGCATTCGGTTTTCGGTTATCCGAACAATTGCGTATCCGAACGGTGTCTGATTCCAATTGATTCGGATAAACGACGCTCTACTGTATATGTGGATTGCAATTTCTTTATCTGATTGTAAAATTTTTCGACCCTTATGTATTATCGCAACCTATTGGCGACAATATATGAAACGAAGTACAAGGTTGCTAATTCAGTGCGTACGACACATAGGAAATCGGGGTTGCCAATTTGGCGAGTTACTAACACAGTTGGGGATTATTGCGATAATACTTAAGTACCGATTTTTCGAATACCAATATATATTTTAACAGCTTATGTTATTAAAAAAATATAAATATATGATGCTTAATATTATTAATATAAGTTTATCATTATTTCAATAGCATTTTAGAATCAGCGAATTTGCTACGAATAAGCCTTTAATTTTCAAATCATGAACAAGATTTCTAGTGATGAACTTTTATTTAGATCATTACATATGGTTTATTATCTTTCGATTAGAAGGTGATCTAAGCATTTTCGAATGCTTTTTTTGGAACGTAGCTTTCTTTATTATTAATTATGGATTCAGAACATTTACTCATTATACTCTTTAGGATTTCGTGTAGTATTAGAAACAGAAGTAAGATTATCTAATGACACAGCTAACCCTAACTAACCCACGAAACAGTTCTCAGTCTACTATGTTTATAGATATTGTAGTACAGCTACTTAGAATCTAAATTTTAAATTAATTGTTCTTTTTGATGCACAAATTTCTTTAGTATTTCTCATCTAAACTCTAAACTAAGCTCAGCGGTGCAACAGCCCATAAGAATCAAGGCCCACGTGACCTATTCGTGAATTTGGGTGCTGAGGTGCATGAGCAGAAGTCCCGATCAGGTGGTGAATCTGAAGCGACATCTGGACTCTACAGCATGTATATATTCATAAATTTGCCCTCTGCCATGGAATTTATGAATGTTTAATGGATTAATTGGACAAATTATGTATGATAATAGAAAAAAAAGAAAATGTTAGTAACCATTTCAATATTACAAAGTTATGGCTTTACCTTTACAAAAAGATCATTGCAATACATTCTGAACATGAAATGAGATTTAATTTCTTTTTAATTAGTAAAATTAATGATTATATCTCAATCTGTGTTTGGAATTGTACTCGTTATGTATTACAAGTATAATTTTTATCAAAGTTCATCAACATATTTCAATAAATGTGCTAGTAAATTTGTATATCTTGCAAAAAATTTTATGACTAATTCCAATTCTTAGAGAAATAAAATGAAAAAAATATAATTAGTTTTTATACCTGTGCTTGTTGATTTTTAGTAACTTTATAAACACGTAACGTAAAAGTTTTTGTATAATCGATATTCTAATCTTATAATGAAAGTCGTTTCACCAAGCAAATATAGTGACGTATGTCGCTGTTTTAACAAACTTGATTTAATTAAACATCTTAATACATGTTACAAAGTTCCTCTGATTTCAGTTGTATTATTGTTGTAAAACTTTTTAATTATTTTAAGGTAATTGCTAGTTTTTTTATTATATTAAAGCTTAAATTTAATTCTTATAATGAATTATCAATAGTGTTAAAGAAGATGTTGTTTTAATTCTTCTTGTATAACATACGATTTGATTAATTAATTTATTTATTAATGAGAAAAAACATTAAAGTAGATATTTGTTAAAAACTTTATCTTTGGAATTTATATTTAAGGCTTAGTATGAACTTTTATTCAAAATTATTGAACTCTCATACAATACTGCGTAATATACGCAGGAAAATAGTTAGCAACGTGAGCAAAAAAAAGGTTTGCTTTCTAATACAAGTTTATTTTATACATTTTTATGTTAAAAGAATATACGTATATTTTGAAAACTTAGAAAATAATGCTAATAAATATTTTTTAAAGAATTTGACACACAATAGAAACAAAAAGTTTTTCAATCGACTGACTATATTTTTCCGCGTTTACATTTATTTCTAAGTACGCGAATTTATATGTTTTAAAAAATGAATATTTTTATTCTCTCTCTCTCTCTCTATGGTAGAATTTTAAAATTATTAATAACTGTAGTTTATACTACAGAATGTTTTTATAGTTAATGCTACACGGTACCCTTTTTCAAAAAAACTTTTTGGAGTGATGCTTTATATTTAGATCACATATTATTAAACTTATTCTGTAAGTAAAAAGGCAGTTTGACCTGCCATTATTTTACAATTTTAAAAAATTAGGAAATTTTGAAGTTTTTTCAAATTGTTATAAAATACTCAATTTTTAAAATTTTTCAGTCATTTTAAGTTATCTATGTTTTTTAGGTTATTGCAAACAAAGGTTAGCATGAATTTTAAAATTTGTTTCCTTGTTGATTTTTAATAACTTTTTCCTTGAAAAACCTGGAAAAAACAAAATTTTCAAAACAGTTACTTTAGAATTTTTTAAAAAACAACTAAAGATCTCAGCCCTATATAAATCCATACTAACTTTTATAGAACATTTGTTTGGAAGTATATACAAAAAAAATCAAGACTATCTTGAACATGAAAAAAGTCTTAGGGATTAGAAAACACTTATACCTTCAAAATTGAAAGTATGAGAAAAACGCATTTAAAGATTGTAAAGCCATAAAAAAACTTATAATGCCCGTAAAACTCTAATTTTTAATATGTTATTTTCCAATGTAAGTTCTGCATTAAAACACAATTTTTATTAAATATGACTGAAAATTATATTTTTAATTCAAAATATATTTTTGCATAATATTGATGGCATTTGTTAAGACGTCAGTTTATTCAGCTTTATCATAACCTAATATTTCCACAAAAACTTTGAAACACGAAGCATTTATGTACAAAATAATAATGATACTAACTTAAGCTAAATATAGTCAGGTTTTCTCATAAAATTTAGTTTTTTTCAGTTTTAAATTGTGGTAGTTTTTTTAGGAAGTTTTAGCTCTTGTCGTATGACTTTAAAATACTAAAAAACATAGTACTACAATATGTTTAGTATAATGTAGTTTGGTATGTCAAGGAAATATTCAGTTATATCTGCAACATTTGAATTCAGAATACTTGTATTGAGAAGTTTAATTGCAGAATCACAGCTGAGGACCGATTTTTATATAGTATATCGTTTTCAGTAGTATTCCATCTCTTCGAAATATTGTTTCTCACAGAAACCTGAGAATGCATTTACCATGGCATTTTCTCTACAGGAAAAAATTAATGATAAAGCTTTACAGTTATATAAACTATTTTTTTAGCAAAAATTGGCCATGAAATTAATCTTTATTAATTAATTATGAGAACTCAAAAAACTCATAACATAATCAAGCAGAAATGATTTTAGCAATGAAAATTGGAATTAATGACCATTTCAAACTAAAAGCTCAAAAATATTTTTAATTAATTCAATTTAAGAGTGGAAAAATGCTTTAAAATGAAACCGAAACCAAAACCATAGCTCATAAAACTTCAAATATCTTATAAACTAATTTATCTAACAGATCTCTCAAATTTCGTGGCAAGCATCTCAATGATATGGGCCACCAAACCATGCAAAAAAAAATTCGGTAAAAATTAAATTTTTAGAGTATTGTGTAGCCTATCGGTAAAATAAACCAAGAGGAAAAACATAAAATAAGTAACTTAATACAAAATTTTAAGTGTAATACTTAGATATTAAAAACGGAATAAGAAATTTATCTGGATGAGGCCGGTCATTTATAACTTTATATTTTAAAACTAACAATTATTCTAAAAGATCAAATTCATACAATAATAACATGTGTTTTTGAGAATAATATTCTACTAGTGTATATATATAACGATGGTACCTGTTTTATAACTAAAAACGACTAAGTCAAAGTTTACTCACCAAGAATGACTTTTTATCAGTAATTACAAATTGGTATTCCTTTCTAAGCAAAGAAATAAAAAATTTTGAAAACTTTTCTAAAATTACTGCAAGTAAAAAGTCGAGAAAAAAAATATTGAACTTGTATAATATCCTGCTGTTCTTGATCCACACATAAAAGCACTGTGTCATAAAATAGTAATATTTTTATATCGGATTTTTACTCTGATTTTAATAAGGGAAAAGGATTTCAAATTTAGATTGTTTATTTAGAACTAATTTGATGAAACTACAGTTTGAGCTATGTGGAAAATAAACTTTATTTTGATTTAGAATGAATCCTAAGTAAACATAGATTTTAATACGGCTTCGGAGATGTTGTATGTTTACATTATAGAGAAATAAAAATATATATTTCTAGAAAAATTAAGTAATATAGCATCATTTTTTTTAAAAAAATATTTAATGACTTTTAAATATTAGCAATTAAGAAAAGTAGCAGTTATTGCGATAAAATTAAAAGTAAAATTGCAACAGAAATAGGTTGGAAAAATGTTCCTTTTTTTCGAAATCAAATATTGTTGAGAAATATTTCAGTAATCTTCCAGCAATTGAGCATGCGCATTTTTTTTTCAAAGACATTATTTTGAATCTAGATGGACGTACTGTTTGATTTTTAATCATTATCTTTCACAAATATATGTGTTTATACAGAAAAAAATTTGTTCGTTGGTAATCACTGTAATAAGAAGGAATTTTATAATAAAAAATTAAAATAAACCCCTTCAATAAATTCAAAATTCTCACAGGACAAATAGCATCAAACTTTGCAAGTGAATTAATCGCAATAAGGAAGGTCTCTCTTTTTTTACGTGTCACATTTTCCGGATGATGCAACGGAAAGTATCTAAATTTTCTCAGACTCAAAATCTGCTCTCAGAGCCATTTGCAATGGAGATACCAATTTGACACAGGGCATTAACATTCTCCTTAGGCAGATTAATAAACCAAGCATGCTCCAGCGCAGGGGTCGGTAACCTTTGGCACGTGGTATAACTCTCAGTGGCACTCAGCACCACTCTACAAATTTGTCATATTTTGAGTGGATGGAAATTGATAAATGTGTAATAGAACTTATTGATAAACATCTTCAGAGTTATGGACTCCTACATAATTGCGAAAAACTCTGAAAGATAAAATTTACAGCCATTTCGTAAGTTATTGATTGTCATTGCTGGAGAGATTTAACTGTGTTTGAAGAGAGAAAATTGCATGTACTCTCCTTTCCGCTTTTAATTCTACATATCTAACTAAAAATTCTTTCCTCACATGAAAAATATTTCGAGTCCGCAAAGAAATTGCTTAACAACTGAATGCTCCAAATCGTGTCAAATTTAAAGTCACAAACTATTCTCCGGATTTTGCAATATGAAAGTAGAGCGGTACAAGCACTAGTGTAAGGTTTTTGCCCGTGGGTGATACCTTACTTTTAAGTTATCTTTTTGACCTAGAGGTGTGGGAGTGAATGAAAAACCAGGCGTTGCCATGATCTTAAAATGTCTTTATTAAGATCCTAACTTAAACACTAACAATGATAATATTTATATTATAACTCAGTGGATCGGAGGTGAGAAAACACACAATACGTATTACCAAATAAGCGCGACTTTAATCACTATATTCCCGCCTATTCCTAATCTCAACTTATACACACTCCTAATAGATAACAAAAAATTATCCTATCTTAATCTCTTGTTTAACCGCAATCCTCTCGGATCCTAAATATCTTTTGTTTATCTCGCGTGGGATAGTATCCATCTTGACTTGATTGCTCTGTCACGGATAGCTTCACACTCAAGGACGGCTTTCTTCTCTTCCTTCAGTTCACGCGCTTAAACTCAGACTAGTATAATCAGTTCCCAATAGGTCATCCACTTACGTTAAACGTCTGCTATTTAAAAGGTTTCTAATTTGCATATTCACGCTTCGCTTCTGGATTTGGTTGGAAAATATTTGCCTTTTTTGGCACCAAAGAACCCAAGAGGAGTTTTTTGTAGAAAACGCGATGAGCCCGTCACACTAGGTTCGCATTAAACTTTTTATTCATCTTTTTTTAAAACTATTATGATGGGAAATACTTATATTTTATGTAGTATTTTTCTTATTTAAATAAATACGCTTAAAAATGCCTATGTATACAGTTAGAATTTCTTAAAATTTTTGTTTGATAAAATAGTTAGGCTTTATGCTGTTTATTTTTATCTCAAGAAACATCTTTAAATGTAGCTAAATTACTATATAATAATAATGTCAGTCTAAATCCTTGACCTCTATTCTTTAACACTGCATGCATAATCGTGGAAATAGACATGTTTCAAAAATGCCCTGTTATGTGGCACGCTGAGTCATATTGGCATATTGGTTTGGCACGCCACAGCTAAAACGTTGCCGACCCTTGCTCCAGCGGATTCCTGTCCACTTGGGCATTAGGAGTAATGAATGTGTGGACGCGCGCGCGCGCGTCCTTGCTAAGGAGGCTCTGGACTTGTATCAGACTTGTCATCTCGGAGGATGCAAACACGGCTGCCAAGCACAAAATTTCTATCACCAGCGCTTCATAAAACCGACAATCCCAGAGCTCAATTACCCTAAAAATTTGTTGTCTACTGTAGTAAGACTCGCAACGGGTCATTTCAAAAGTATGAAAATATCTTTAGATAATTATCGATCTTATCCCATCTGCAGAAATTGTCCGCAAGCCCAATTAACATCAGACTATGTTTTTGCCTGTATGGTCATTCTTGCATTTCTTTTTAAATTTGATGCATCACCTCGGGACATTCCTTACAGTCCTCAAGCTCCAGACCTGGTCTCGCTTATTATCGAGGCTTGTAGACCAGTATAGAATTGCGCTAAATCCATATAATACCTTATATATATATATATATATATATATATATATATATATATATATATATACCATATAATATCCATATAATCTATATAATTATATCCATATAACTCATTTATACCTGTATAAAAGTAATAAGCAAAACATTAATAAAAATGCATGTAGACTCAAAAATTCCTTCTCTCACCTATCTTGTTTTTCTTAATTGTAAGGCTATTATTAAATTGCATACAAAATACATGTCCCCCAAATACATGTTGAATTTAAACACTCTTATTTCTTAGGTAATATTGACCATATTAGATATTTCGAGGCAACTTTCACAAATATCCACAAGGCGCCTTTTTTAGACGCCTGATAAGCAAAAAATCTTTTCTTGCTGTATTGCCCGCTCTGTTACAAATTTTGTTACAAAATGAAGGATGTGTATAATAATTAATAAGTTATAATTTTAAAAAATTAAAAATCACGCTTTTATGGTGAATCGAACTAAAAAGTAAAAAAAAAATTATCCTTAATAAAAATGATTAACGAGAAATTGAATGTGATTGGGGTAAAAACGTGAGGTGCTCTGTATTAATTGTTACAATTTCTTACTTGTTCTATTCCGAAATGCTGAGTTAGTGTAAAAATGTAGTACAAAGAACAACCCACGCTTTTACCTTAATGACATTAATTTTCTCGTTAATCATTTTATTCTTATATTAAGAATTTTTTTTTTACTTTTTAGTTCGATTCACTATAAAAGCGTGTTTTTTAGTTTTTTTTAAACTATAATTTATTTTTCATTTTCATGGTTCGAACTACAATAAAAGCCTGTTTTTTTTAGTTTTTAAAACTATCATTTATTCTTTGTTGAATTTATCTAACTAATAAAAGTGTGTAAGAAGAAATATTAAATGTCAGTCGTATTATTACCTTTTAAAAATATTGTTATAATGTTATTCGTTTCATCATTTCTAAACATATTGCTTTATCAAAATAAAAAAATATTTGGCAGTTAGAAGAAAAATTTATCATCTTTTAAATGCATTTCTATAATGTTAATTCGTATCATCACTTCTAAACGTATTGCTTTATAAAAATAAAAATAAAATATTTATCAGTTAGAACATAAATTATTTTTATTCACATGAACGAGTCTTTTCTTTTATTTCCACTTTCAGAAAAACTATGCACCCACCCACCCTACATTTTTTCACATAAAAAACATTTTTTTGTTTTGTTTTTTATCAACCAGGAGCCTATTTTAAGGTTTTAGGGTTACACTTTAATCTTTTAGTTGCTAAATCTGGAATTAGTCTCCAAATCTAGAAATGGCATATGGAATTAGTCGCCAAATTTGAAAATGGTTCATGCAATTAGTCGCCAAATCTAGAAACGATACAATGAATTAGTCACCACATCTCGTAAATTCTTAAAATCCTTAATTATTAAAATCCTGATCAGGATAATAAAAGAAAAATTTGAAATTATTGTATTGTCATGGGTCTTTGACAAGTGTGTGAAATTTCGAATCAATCTGACCTTTTAAAGTGAGTAAAAATCGAGTTCAAAGATTTCATTACATACAAGTGAAACTTATAAAAACGTGTTAAAAAGTAGACATTAATGGACTATTTGTGTGTGGACCAACGTTGCACTAACTTTCTATTTTTCTAAACTATGCTATGTTGTCGGGAAATCGGGACTAATTTTGATTTTTCAATAACTGATTAAAAATCAGCATATTTATTCGACTTAGAAGTTTTATTTTAGGAAATTCTAAAAAAAAATTGCTTGATTGATTAAATCATATGCGGCCGCCCGCGTACGGGGCACACCTGCTAGGATTGGCCCCGTATGTCACTAGCAATAGAAAGGTTTATTAGCTGGACTTTTCTTTAAACAGTGGAATTCAATAATTTTATGTATTTTAACTGATTTGTGTCTAGTTATTTCTTGAAATACCAATTTATTCTATGAAATAACGGATTTTACACTTTAACGGTAACATATATATTTAAATCGATATTTGTAATTTAAAAATGAAAATATAATCCTTTTATAAAATTTTCTTACATTTAAAAGTAATAAAGGATTCGGCACACGAAGTTGCTCACAGTTGAACCTTGACCCAAAGAAAAAACACGTTTACATTTTACGATGCCTTTCAGTTTTGAAAAAAAAATACTTAATCTCTCTCTCTTCCGGTTGTTAAAATTCTAAAATAAATTGTCAAGTATGTATAAACCCTTCTGTAATCCTTTTGTTGAAATCAATCAAAACAAAAACGAATAAAAAATACAATTTTTCTAATAAAAAAAAATACTAAATAATTTTAACTAGGTTTTTATAGAATAACGATTACTTGATCGTTAAAGTATAAAATACGACACTCGAAAGTTCTTTGAATCAGTTCCAGCTGCATTAGGAAGGATTTTTTGTGATTATAAACTAGAGATGGCCGAATAAAACAATTGTAATCTGAATATCAATTCAGTATATGTTAGCGAGAATTAATTTCCATTGAATAAATTCCAAATATTGACACAACGCTTCGATCTGTTGCAACAGCTGTAAGTTGCGGTACTGGAAATGGATTTAAAAAGTGATCGCGTAAAAAAAAAAAAAATGTGTAATAGTAAAAAGTATGCTTGTTTCAAAAATAATAAACATTGCAATCCAAAGTATCATCACAGCAATCCTTGCTCTAATAAATAATCAAAATTAAAATAAAGGTATCTCATAAAATTTAAATTAATATTCTCTTACATTTGTTTGTTTTAAACAGTTTACACAATGTTTTTATGGAGCAACAGTTTTTCTTCCTAGTATGTATTTGTGTTGATAATATTTAAATATGATTTATTTTTATAACATTTTCTATTTTGTCCTTTCTGTTTAACTAATGTTAGCAATATGAGCAATAATAAGTTATATCATCCGCTTTTTATTATTTAGGAATGGACTAAATTCATGTGACGTCACGATCACGTGATTCGGTTAACCGGTGAATATGGCGTCGTTTGTTTACTATTGTGTACTATTATTTTGTTCTTAAAGATTTACATTTTACTTGCTAAAATGTCTTATTTTGCTGAAATGGTTGCTCGATCAGTTATAGAAAGGATAATTAGAAAGAAAAATCATTTTATTATATCATTATAACAAATCAAAGTGCTTTGATAGCATGGTGAAGCGTGAGGATTATATAGCATCTTCCCAGTGTTTATGTGTTTGACCACTCTTTGAATAATGTTTTCAACACCGTAAGACAAATGAAACTTCTTCAAAAAGGATTTTGGATAGATGTAGACTTACAATATTTAAAAGAAAATATTTGTTTATTTTACATCAAGTTATATCGAGAACATATTATGTTTACTTAACTTAAATTTTACTTATGTGTGTGTTACACATCTTCAGAGTAGTTAACAGAGGTACTTCAGTATTTAATTATCTAAAATTAGAACACAAGAATCTGATATGTAACCATACATATATCAAAAAGAAGTACATATATTTATAAAACTTATTTTACTTAGTAATTTTACAATATTACAGGGAAAAAGAAAAATATCTTACTTTATTACAGCTCTGTTAATGTTTATACTTGTTGGTGAAATAAGAACCACTTTCAAACATTAGAAATCAAAATTATCATTTACCATTTGTAAAATTACACATAAAAAAATTGTGCTACATTTTAAAAATCTTTATTCGCTGCACTACTTAAGGTAAAATACATGGTTTATCGAGAATTGAATTCCAAATATGGTAATAAATTAAGGCATTAAAATTTTTAAATTAGAATGTGTACATAGTAGAATATAAATTTGTGTCCATATATTAAATATAAAAGTCTGCTCACACTCCTACATAACCAAAATAAAAAAAGTCATTTTTGAATTCATAATTCTTTTAGAAAAAAATAAAAATTGTAATATATTTGCGTGATTTCAACATATGTTTTTCAGAGTTTGACTGTATGGTATAAAAACTGTCTCACACATATATACAAATTTTTTTACTACATATGTATAACAAATATGCATTTATTGGTATTTGCACAATTTGTAGATTTATCATTATAGAGATTAGATTTATTTTATACTTTTGCAAAAATAAATCCCATGATATATGCCCTGAATAAATTTGTTGCATTGAGTTTGTTGCAAATATTGACCCTAAGAAGAATACTTTGATCAATTTTATGATATTTATCGAAGAGAATTACAGAGAATCTTTTTTCAAAATTATTGTTAAGAGGTTAATTGGTCAAAATCACTGATATTTTTGTGTGACATATGTTTCGAAGATAAAATTTGGGCTCTTGTGTATTATAATGATCAATTTCTTTTTTTAAAAGTATAATTATATATAAAAGGACACTTAAGATACATATTAGTGATAACAAAATAAAATGCCAATACATTTCTCCAAGTAAGTTTTAAGTTTGCATGAAATGGAACTCAAGTGTTTAACACTAAACATAAATATCTGGTCAAGAGACATAACTAGTAGAAATTGTGAATGGAAATTTTATGCAACTATTTATTTCCATATTGTATTAAATTGCTTCTATCTTATTTGCAATTCATTGTGTTATAAAAATAAGATTCATTTTCATCAAATGATAAATATTTATTGTTAATCAAAAACTTTCATATTAACTCTATCTAATATGAGATAAGCAATAGCTTAAAGAAGTATGCAATTCAATTAGAAATTAAATTGAATTTGTGAAAATGATAGTATTTTTCTGATGAAATATTCTTTAATATTATACATTTATTTATAACAAGTTGTTCAACATGTTATAAGCCCTTTATACAAAGGCAATTAAAAAAATTATTGAATTTGTAATGTAAATTTTTAATATAGTTCATACTCGCATTAATAATCTGAATTTATGATCCAAGTGTCGCATATCAATGCATAATATTTAGTAGCCGAGATATAAAGGTGAAGTTCATATTACGTTGAATATTTTTTAAAAATTATATATTAATATGATTTATTTCTTTAACTTAATAGTGAAATTGCATTTTCTTTTATTACTTTGTATAATCATTTCTAAAAAATTTCCAAACATTTTTAAAAGATAATTACTAAGTAAATCAGACAGTCAAAGATAGGAATGTTATTTTATTAGAAACATTTTTCAAATAGCTTTAAATGCTTCATAATATTGTTCAAAATATATATGAAGTATTTATAGGCAATACATTGTGTAAACAAAAAATTCATTTTCAACAAATAACTGTTCCACAGTGAAATAAAATATTCATTTGAATTTTAAGTGTAGGTAGGTAAACTCAAGTAAATATAATATATTTTTTAGAAAATTGTTATTTACCATTTCTAAATAATGAAGTACTGGGGGAGAAATTTCATGCATAAAATTATTTATATATATAAATTCACACCTGTGTGAAGAACAGGTTTATCAGCTAGTAGCATATAAGTACAAAAGGAAAAAATATTAAGAACTTCCTATAGTATTGATAAATCAAACCAAAATTACGGGATTATTTCAAATGTCTGACACTTATAATGCTTCACATAGAGTGTTTAATGTCCCCATTGGATACTATTATACAATTTTCAATTCATGAAGTTGTAAAAAAGATTTTCATCACAGGAGACATGTATATGAATCATATACTCGCATCCTTAATTACCTTTACATGCACAATACTGAGTTTTCAGGAATTAAACTATTTTAAGGATTTGTGCAAAAAAGGAAAATAGTTAAATCATGGATAAACAAATACTTACTTCTTAAGTAGCCACTGAGATTTCAAAAAAAAAAAAAAAAAAAAAAAGATGGAAAAAAAACACTTTTACCAAAAGATAATTCTCTTCATTTATCTAAAACTTTCATATTAACTAATGTTCTATGTACACAGGCTTCAAGAAATAAACTTTTTTGCAAGTTTGATATGTACTTCAAAAAAATAAGACAATAACATATCAAATTAAATGTAATCATTTCTAAAAATTGTTACCCCTTTTGTAATGGTTTCATTCCCCATAAGAATATTGTATTTTAATTTAAAGAAAGAAATGACATTAAATTTTAACAGCAAAGAATAATTATAAATAATTTAGAAATCGATAATTTGTGTGTGGAAGGTAAAAGTCAAAGAAACATTTCTTTAATTTTTGTAAACATTCCTCCCACAAATTATCATCGAATTGAAAAAATTCAGAATAAATATTTTCTCCTGACTTTGAATTATTAATTAAAATTACAAACAGACATTTTTTATATTATTCACACCCAACTGACACTGTGTTGTATAATAATAGGTGTGAACTCTTTTTAAAGAAATGATATCAATGTTATTCGATAATCATACAATTTTAAAAAAGTAGTTTTAATTCTACACTGTCAACCATTCTTGCGCAAAACTATATAATAAAAAACTACTAAATTAATTAAGAACTAAAATAACTAAGAGTCATACCTAAGTGTACCATGAACTATAAATAAATGCTAGGATCCAACCGAACTAGGGTAAATAAATATGCCAGCTAACACTAGTCGGAAGTAGACAGTTACCTAATTAGATAAATAAATTAGAATAAAACAAAACTTATATAAAAGAGTTGTTAAAATTATTTCCTAACAAATATATATACTAGAATAATGCAAAAAATACAATGATATCATATGTTTTTAATTAGATAAAATTAAGATACAAGAACAGCGTCAACAAACGTATAGGAAAACCAATGGTATGAAATCGCACGTGCTGTTTATTGACGTTGGAATCACGTGATTACTGACTGGCGTCAGTCTGTCCATTCAGTTACTCCATTATTCTTCAACAAAAGGGATAAAATGAATTTCTAGAGAGATTTGAGCTATTTATGATCAATTAATTTACAAAATATCTTTGTTTATTTTTCGCTTTAACGGTCTATCCTTAGTTATTTCATAGAATAACTAGGTAAAGTATGACATTTTCCCTCTATTATATACTTTAGCTGACTTGTTTAGTTATTTCATGAAATACTTAGTTATTCTATTAACACGTATATTTTAAAAAAGAAAAAAAAGAGTAGAAAACCATACATTTAATGGTTTTTTCGTCAGAGTTATCATATATTTGAATGATATTGACATGAAATGTCAGATAAGTGTACGAAGTTAAAAATTATTAAATAGTTTGGAGACAAGGATTTAATAAAAAAAAATTTCCCTGTTCTCAGCTTAAAGTAAATTTTGTTTTCTAAACAGTATAGATTTACTTTTAATTTAATATCTATACTTTAGAAATTGGTACTAAGTATTTTTTATTTAAAGTATATTGGTAATAACTTATTCCATAAAAAAAGTAAACCACGAGTTAACAATATATCGCCCAAGCTACTACTGACTATGCAATATTATGCACAAATTCTTCAGAATATAGTAAGACAGGTGTTTTAGCCCTTTATGTACCGCATTATGATTAACTGCAGTTTTTTTCATGGAATAATATTTTTTAAATCAATACATTGAAAATTAAGGGATATAGATAAACAAAATACTCAACTTTTGGAAATTTAATTAGTTAGATCTAACTAATTAATTAAAGATATTCAACTGTAAAATTATTTATAAACACTCTTCACTTAAAATAAATAATCAAATCGTTTGCTAAGGTCTTCATTAACATACAAAAAAAAATAAGACACTTAAATTTTGACATTAACTATTTTTTCGAGACAAAAATGATAATCTTCGCAATCCACTGAAAAAGCCGCCAATTAGCTGAAAACGCAATTTCTGCTATAAAACTATTCACCTTCCCCACTAAAATATTCATCATAGAACCTGTGCTACCATGTACGTTGAAAGAGGGGATTTCAAAGAATATTCCTGCTAAGTATCGTCAAAATATTCGTGAAAATGGTTATTCTATGTAATTTTAAAGTGAGTGGTACTTATAAGTACCATCGGTACATAAAGGATTAAAACGAGGAATTCTAGAAAATAGTTTATTGACTTACACAAGGCTCAATTATCAACTGAGTTAGTCATCCACCAAACTTTGCAACCGTGGTAGCCTAGTGATCAAGGTAATGGACTCGTAGTAGGCGTGTCAAGAGTTCGAGTCCAGTACCCCTGAAGACCTGCCGTGCAGAGGAGGCTAATGGAATTAAAATATGCCGATGATCAAATGTCCTCCCTTTAATGTCATGTGGAAGTTAGGAGAGGGAATGAGCCAGCTCAGATGTCGTTCTCGTTACTTGACCATGGCTCAGAACTGAGAGGTCCGTCACCAATAGCCCTCGTGCAGATTTATAGCTTCCTAAATATAACTCTCACCCCCCACCAAATTCTGAATAACTTCCTTAGTATTTTTTGGCGTGCTATTTTGTATTAGAAAACTTTTGAAATTTAAAGATTATATATATTTTTTCAGGAATATAACATTATATTACGGAAAAATTTTATGGATGTTATGCTTACCGTTCAGAAATGATGTCAAGAAACAATATAATTTACAAATGTGATTTAATTTGCATTGTCCTTTGCTTCACTATCCAGATACATTACAGAATATAATTAGTTATTTACATAAATATTATTTACAATGATAAAATTGCCTTAGAAAGATAATTTACACACAACACATTATAAATGTGATTTAACAAAATGAGATAATTGTTGTATGTACAAAAAGTTTGTAAATAACATTTGTAGTTTAAAACTGTCTAATCTTTCAACGAGTACAACTAAGATTTTAATTCGTTCAAGGTAGCATCTGGCATTTTTTATTACCATCTTCCCATATTATTTTTTCTTTCATATCTTCTAGCTTTCTGTTGATATTTATCGTCAAAACCTGCAAAAGAAAGTCAATGTTTGATGTAGTTTTAAAATACACATATAGGTTGATTCATAATTTGTGTGACCAATTTTAAAAGCATATAACTATATATATATGTATGGTAAATTTTAATCGCTTTATTACCTGTTTTATTTAAAAAATTGAATCGTGTAACGGTTCTCTTACGTCCTTACTGGGTAAACCAAAATAATGGATAAGATCTCGGGGTAATTTAAAATAGTTCAATGACATAAAATTACACAGTTATAAAGGACAGACATTTAGACACAATACAGATTAAACATTTAGATGAAATTAAATATAATACATAGTCCAGGATTGGACAGCGAAACGATTAAAGTTCACTCGTTCAGTTCCCAACTTTCTCTGACGGTACTACAGAGCTTCGGTCGGTAATGCTTCCGTTACAAGTACCGCCATCTACATTTTGGTCTTCGAATTAAACCGTGTGTTACAGACTCCCCCTCTGGTTCCGTTGACGTCTCGGCTCGGAACCAGGAGATAATTTCTTTTGGGGGGCGTCCTCTTTTCCTTAGAGGAGCAACGAATCCGGTGTTTCTTTTTGTTTCAGGTTCTTGAAAGTCCTTTAAGACAGAAACATAAGTTTCAAGGGCTTGGTCTGGGTTGGCCGGGTCGGCAATCTCATTACTGGTGATCTCAAGGTGAGTATGAGGTAAGGACCTTTTCTCTTGGGCATAAATTTCCTGCTCTTGTTTTTACGACTTATGGGATGAATGGTCACCCAAACTTTGTCACCAGGTTTGTAATATTTTCTTCTTCGCCGATCGAAGTTTTTTTTCTGACAATCCTGTTTCTTTACGGGATTCATCCTGTAGGGATACGTTGCTATTGGGGGTTGATCACCCGTGTCAAAACGGTGTTCAATGAAAGGCTTGTGCTCTCCCCCTGGTTGGAAACATGCTTCATTTCTGTCCAGGAGTATATTGATTTTTCTTGCCTGTTCTGGAGATAGATTTTTACCCTCATTCTTTCGAAGTTCGAATGCGCTGAGTGTTATATCTTCTAATGTCTTCTTGAAGAACTTGTACTGTTTCCGAGGATTTCCGGAAAAGTGCCATTTTCCACCCTGGACGTCAAGGACGATACCAGCTGCATTGAGGAAATCAAGTCCTAGCAAAGTCTTATTTCCTTTGGCATCAGGCAAAACTAGAAATTCTGTAGGAATAACTTTGCCTTCAATGTACAGGTCGACGAAAGTACTCAGAGCCATAATGGTCTGTCGAATTACATCAGCCATCATAAATGAAATCCTCTTGTTCGTAAAGGTGACATCATGCTCTTCTAGGAATTTAAACATCTTTTCACCTGCAATGGTATGGGAAGCACCGGTATCAGCACATACAGCAATCTTTTCTCCGAAAATTTTGAGAACAATTACACTTGTGGGATACAAGTTTGAATTCAAGTTGAATAACGCCATACACAGTTGACTGCTGTTTCCATTTCATTAGCTCTCGTGCATTTATGACACTTTGACTTGATGACTCCAGGTGTCCCACATCCGTAACACTTTATCGGGTTTCTTCCTTCAGTTTTGTAACTTGGGAATCTAGGCACTGTTCTAGAGGGTCCAGATGAGTGGTATTCATGGGATCCTCCAACAGGTTGATCTTTCTTTAATTGAAAGGGTTTCCTGAATTCTTTCTTCTTGAAAGTCTGATTTGGATTATTTTTCATTCCAGGCCTTAGGTTGTCATATGCGTAAAACTTCTCAGCCAATTCCAAAGGATCGTTCAAATCCGCCCAAATATCCAGAAAGTGTTCTTTGATATTTGCTGGAATTTTTCTTTTTATCTGATCAGCAATTATCAGACTTTTAAGTTGGTCAAACGTGGTTATCTTCAACTCTTTGATCCAACCTTCAAAATAAGAACTTAATTCGAAATGAAAGTCTCACCATGTCGAATCTGGATTTTTCTTCTGTTGGGAAAAGTACTGCCTAAACCTATCCCCTGTAACGCGAAATCTTTTGAGAAGCATTTCTTTTACCTTTTCATAGTTTTGAGCATCATCTTCATCCTCTCTTGCGATGAGCTGAGCTATATCAGGTGGCAATGAGCCAATCAGGTATGCTGTCCAAGTGTTTTCAGGGATGTTCACAAGAACTTCGCTTGACGTTCGAAAATTGTCAAGTATAGACCCATTTCATCTTCCTTCGAATTGAATCTCGGGGAATAATTCTATTTAACTTAAGCTTTGGGTTTTTTAGCTGTTGGCTTGTAACAGGTGCTTGTGACAGCTTCTGCATTTCAAGGTAAATTTTCATTTTTTCCAGTTCGAATTCTCTTTCTCGTTGCTGAGCAACAACCATGGCTTTCTGTTTCTCCTCCAGTTCCGCAGCTTTTTATTTTTATGTTGCTGTACGTTCCTCTACAATGACGCTGAGCATATCTTTGACAAATTCCTCATCATACCTATCACTGTTGGTTATGAGATCTTTTAGTTCAATAATTTTGAGATTGTCCGACGGAGCCAGACCCAATTCTGTTGCCAACATTCGTAAATCGTCTTTTCTGGACCTTCCCAAAAAAGCCATTTTTCGTCTCAAAGTTAATTTAGTAAAGTTCAATTAAAGTTAATGAATTAAAGTTCACTCAAAACTATTAATTCTGTGATCTGAAAATATTATAGTTAAACAATACTTATGCACTTAAAGTTTCCGATACATACAAAAAAATACTCTATACAATAATACACTCTTTCTGAATGACAATATAATTCTCTAATTTCAAAATGTGCTAATTAATTTTCACATCAATATTAATGAGATTAAAAAAATGAAACAAATTCTTCAATATCAACTATCTTCTAATTTCGTACTTCAAAATCAAAATAATAATATTTCAATAATATTCATTATTAATCAAAAGAGTATCAGCAATTAACATGAAATCATTTAAATTAAATCAAAGAAAAATTTCGTTTTCGTTAACTTAAATCAATTAAATTGTTTTTAATCAAAAGCAATTCAAATACGTTTAAATAGAAATACCATTCATACATTATTTCATCCACTCCGAAATTAACACTATTACAAACTTGTTTACACTTAGAAGTACTTGAAATTATTT
Organism: Trichonephila clavipes; assembly: GCA_019973935.1. NCBI lineage: Eukaryota > Metazoa > Arthropoda > Arachnida > Araneae > Nephilidae > Trichonephila > Trichonephila clavipes. The sequence goes on along the minus strand of BMAU01020045.1, from coordinate 717,405 downwards.
CCTAAAAATTTTCAAATAAAAAGCATAAATACTTTATCAAAACATACAAGTTTTCAAATGTTATAGTAATACTTAGTAATAAATCATGTACTTCACAAAATAATTATTTTTATATTAGACATAAAAAGAAAAAAAAATTATGATAAAATTGCATTCAACTTAAAACTTAATTAAAAGTTTAGTAATCAAACAAGAATAACGTGAAATTATTTGAATAAATACCAATCGAAATAATTTCTAGATAACAAAAGTATATATATGTTAATGACATTAAATTTTTAATTAGTAAGTAAATATATATTCATAAATAACCTTCAATTAGCTTTAATGAGAACAAACAATAGAATGCAAGTTTCGTTTTCAAAAAAAAAAAGTATTAAGAATACTGACAAATAAACAAGTGAAAATATCACTTAAAATTCAATTACGTTACTATATACTGTAACACACACACACACAATACATACTAAGAGCAATAATATATAATCACTGTTCTTATACAGAGCAAGATTATTAAGGATAAACAACACTTATCTGTTCACAGGTTTTCTGGATGAAAACAATATTTATTTATTCGCAGGGTTGCGAATTCTCTATTTGTTGTCGGGTGACAACGCTTCAACCTAAGTGGAAAAAGCGAGAGAAAGCTGGGAATTGCTTGGATCGGCCCGACGTTTTAGCGCCAATTTGTAACGGTTCTCTTACGTCCTTACTGGGTAACCAAAATAATGGATAAGATCTCGGGGTAATTTAAAATAGTTTAATGACATAAAATTACACAGTTATAAAGGACAGACATTTAGACACAATACAGATTAAACATTTAGAGGAAATTAAATATAATACATAGTCCAGGATTGGACAGCGAAACGAGTAAAGTTCACTCGTTCAGTTCCCAACTTTCTCTGGCGGTACTACATAGCTTCGGTCGGTAATGCTTCCGTTACAAGTACCGCTATCTACATTTTGGTCTTCGAATTAAACCGTGTGTTACAGTCGTTAAAATTACCATTCTATCTATTTTTATTCGTTGGAGTAAATTATAACTCCGAAATTGGGTCCTCAAGTACGAAACAAAATTTTAGAGCTTTTGAAGGATGATTGCTCAAATTCTCTTGTAAATAAAGCATTTAAAAATAGAAGACATTTTTCTAATGGATTATTATCTGAATTTCGAAAAGAAATAAGATTTGGCTAGCGATCAACAACTCCAGGAAAAAAATGTAGACTAAAGGAGTCCTTGGTGAAAAAAAAAAAAAAAAAGAAGCCAAAAAGACTTATCGCTGCAGAAAATCCTCTACTTCAAATAAGTTCAGCAAAGAAACTACAAGTATTGCAATTAACAATTTTTACTTAATTTAGTGACAATTCACTTAATTCAATGAAGAACAGTGTAGAGAGAGTTAAGAAATATGAACAGTTTCTAGAACAACGAATTTTTTTTTTTTAAATGTTATGGATGTTTGGACAAACTAATCATCTTAATAACAATACCTTCTCCTATTCCTGCTCTATTGTAAATCTTCATATAGTATCGGGTACTAATATATTAATGTGTTACTTACGTTGGTATCGCTTTTCAGGGAGAAAGTCTTCAAACTTTCCGATCCAATAAATACGTTCTTTGCCTCTTTAACTTTGAACACGTGTATCGTAGCTACAGATCCATCAAATGATTTTGATCCGGAAGAAGGCTCTTGTTTTTTGAATTCAATGCTACACTGAAATTATAAAGTTAAAAAAGCTTATAAATAATATTAATGTAATTCAATTGAATTTTTCACATAGCCTCTAATTCAAAATCTCTTCGAAACTTCAAACTAATATTATTGAAAATGATATTTAATCTGGGTTTCTACCTTTTATTCAGTGTGTATGCGTGTGTGCATGTTTGGGTACGTGTATGTATGTGTGTATGTATGTGTACATGTGTGTATGTGTACATGTGTGTGTGCATGTATGTGTATGTCTGTGTGTCTTCGTGTGTATATGCGTCTATATGTCTATGTCTATGTGTGTGTATTTGTATGTGTGTGAATTTGTACGTGTGTGTATATGTATATATATATATATATGTGTGTGTGTGTGTGTGTGTATATATATATATGTGTGTATGCGAGTATGTGTATGTGTGTGTTCACATAAGTAGTCTCATTTCAGTATCGAGTGTTACATGGACTATGTTCAACCAACCTTTTAACCACGATTTTAAAATTTAATTACTCAAACTAATCTCTCATATATAAATTTGAATCTTTCCATATTTGTTTGTGACACATACAAATCCACACTGTTGATCGAATCGCTCCAAAATTTATCAAGATATTCGCTGATGTTTCAAAGGAGTCGTAAACATATTTCTACCAAACAAATATTTCGGAACTGCTTTTAGTGTTTATTTTTTCAAAACCTTTTTTGTTTAAAAAAGAGTTTGTGCGTATTATGTTAGAAATCGCCAAATGAGAGGACATGCAACCATTAGTAGGAAAATTGCTCATGTACAAAAATGATTACTTCATTTGGCGACATCTTTCGATTTGAAAACATTTAAGAACAAGTATTGTAGAAATCAACTCCCAAAGGGGTTTCAAAGATGCTATGCATAAAATTTCCGTTTTGGGATTATTACATCTACAGATTTATAAAATTTGGCAAGTACAGTAGAACGTCGTTTATCTGAATCGATTGGGGCCGGATTCGTGATTATTCGGATAACCGAAAACCGAATGCGATCCATGCAGTATATGAAACCGGACACTATATCAATTTTGAAAATCATCACATGCGGGAAACGTGCTTGGGGAATAAGCAAAATAGTTGCAAAACGTCGCAATTTTACCTTTATTGCGGAAAAAAATCCTTTATTTTTCTCTGTACCATTGTACCCCCTCTGTTCTTCGCTTCAAGGTCTCTGATTCTCTTGAGCAGCAGTAGTTGAGTAGGACAGTGCTCTGATTGTTGTTCGTACCACACCATAGCTATCTCTAACGCAGAAAACAGGTCAGCATTTGATAGGTCTTTCCTATTTTCGTTGTTGTTGTTGTTGTCCTCGTCTTCATCCATTTCATCGTCGACAGGGTCAAATAGTTCTTGCACGGAGGTCACAATCTCGTCATCATTTAGCATTTGAAATCCACAGTCTTCAGCATTGCACACCATCCAGTTTACTACATCTTCTTCGTCACATTATTGAAATCCTTAATTCAAAACGGTTTCTCGGTTTTTTTTCTATGTCAGAAATTGTTGACTTTCCAACATTATAAAACTGTGCTAGAGACGCACCGCTTTCTCCCTTCGCGAGGCAGTTCAATATTTCAAGTTTTGTCTCTATGTTCAAGACGTTGCGCTTTCATTTTAAATTCGAAGCCATAGCAATTTACAACTCAACAAAAGAGCACGTACATACTCCCTCACTTGGAAACAAACTGACCTAATATTCAGCGCAGATGTTTACCAAATCACATAACTGAAATTCCCCAAATATCCCTGACTTTGGAATTTCCCGTCACTTTTGGCCTCACGCGAAACAACTGTTGAGCATTGCACTGTTCTCTCTCTCAAAAACACATTCATATACAGTACATGTAGTTGACAAAAAGAACTGGTCCGGATATTTGACGCTCCGGTTAATAAACGTTCGAATAAACGACGTTCTACTGTATATACGTTTTGTTGAGTAAAATTTCATTAAGAGACGGTTTTGCAGAAATCGGCTCCCAAGGAGTGGAATTAAGAGGGAGTAAGAGATAAAATATAATCCGTTTTAGAAATTCAAACCCCATTACTTTCAAATTTAGTGCAGGGGTGCCCAACACGCAGCCCGAGAGCCGCATGTGGCCCACCAGTACGTAAGTTGCGGTCCCTCGACTCTTTTTAAAAAAATTTTAAATATCAAATTTTTAAAGTTTTTCTTTTTGAAATTTATTTAAGGGGAAATTTATATATACAATGTATATTTGCCTGTTACCTGTTCTTGTTTTAAAATAAATCCTTTTTGATAATAGAAACGTCCTTTAGATTAAAATAGATTTATATTTTATCAACAAACAGTTACATTTGATTTTACTATAGTAAATTACTTTTTTAATAAATTTCGAATTGCATTATGCATATTCTTTACTATGGATGGTACATGATTCTCTGTGTGTGCGACTTTCGTTTCTCCTCCTTTTCTGTTTGGAGTGCCCGAAAAGCAAGAGGAAGTCAGAGATGTTTTTTAAAGTTTTAAAAAAATATTCATGACGTTAAAGATAAAGGACAATGTATACTTAATCGTTTGCGAATGACAGCACTATCAAATTTCAACAATGAGTAACGAAAGATCAATTCAATAGTAACACCGTAAATTTCAAGAAAATGGCAACACTGTAATATTTCAAACATTATTTCATCATTGCATTATTATATTATATAAACATTATTATATTATCTATTTCTGTATACATGGAAAATAATGAGAATAATAGTAATAATTCATTCTGTTTTAAATTTTCACTCCGGTGAGTGTTTTCTTGTTTTCGAATCTGATATATAGGTACATATTTTTATGTGCGACCCGCGAGATTATGTTTTTTTTGGAAGTGACTCGCAAGGTCATTTGAGTTGGACACCCCTGATCTAGAGGTAAGGGCTATGAAAATGTTTTTGAATACATTTAAAAGCTTAATGTACGTTTGATTGATTAATACATTTGAAAGCTAAGACTTAGATAGCAACAATTTAAAATTTATTTATATTTTCATGCATTATCATAGAATACTCAGCGAAGCGGGTGGGTAACAGCTAGTATTTAATAATTTTAAAAAAAAACGAATAAATCAAGATTAATTCAAAATTAAACATTGATATCCGTTCCCAAAATTATTTATCGAACATGTGTAAGTAAAAGCTAGACAATTAAAATAACACTTACGTTTTTATATGAAAAATAGTAATATTCGTAATTTTTGTTTTCGATGGGCACTGCAAAAAAATTGTTACAATTAAAAACGATATATATATATATATATATATATATATATATATATATATATATATATATATATATATATATATATAATATAATATAAGAAAATCCATATACACAATGCATTTCATATTCTAATCGTCTAAGAATTGGTGTTCAGCTTCCTGAAAATTGTCCCAAGCATATAAATTCATTATGTAACAATTATGCTTACATCATTTTTACTAATTAAAATTTCCCATTGTAAGTTCATTTCGTCTCTCTCTGCTGAAAATTCCTTCTGATTTCTGAGATTCATCTAATGCAGTGGTCTTCAAACTTTTTCGGCTTCTGGAACCCCTAGAACTTCAAGGTGTTTTTATGGAACCCCTAGAACTAGAAATTGTTTTTGTGGAACCCCATTCCATATACCTACTATGAAGAATATACCTCAAAATAAAATTTAAAGTATATTAATATGTTATAGATACTTTATGTTAAGGCAATTAAAAATAGTATTGCACTTATTATTAAAAAATTCTAATCTAATTTTTTAATATATAATTTACTCATTAATAATATTAATTTGTGATCCAAGGGTCACCTACTTTTGCATTATATTTAGTAACTGGGTGCTTGCTTTTTCCATTCCTACTATTAGCTCACACTCTCTACATATTTATTTATTTATTTATCTACGTGGAATTTTCAGTCGTTAATAAAATACATTTTAAAGCGGCCAATTGAGCTGAAATTTTATATACATGATTGTTTTGGATGACAATACAACAATTTAATTCTAATTAATAAAAATTAATTGATTAAAACTAATTATTTAAAGAATTACAAATACAACCACGTTGACATCCTTTATGGTGACTTAGCGACCCTTTTGGCGACTTGTGTCAAAACTTGAAAAGGTTTTTTTCTCACGTTTAAAAGCATTTAGTTGAACAGAAATTTTATGTACCCGATTGTTTTGGATGACAATACGATACTTTAATGGTAATTAATAAAAAATAATTACCACTTATTGTTGTGATTCTATCATATGTATGTATTAATTGTAACTATTTAATAAAAAGTAGCTAAAATAAAATTTTTCTTTGATGATCTAAGTAGGAATTGACTTAATTTTTTTTTATATTACTTGTGTGTGTGTGTTTCACACAAACTGTCGATCTAGGTCTTTTGAGATGAGATACAATCGCATTACATATTGAGTTTAATTTCTTTTTATACTTTGTTGTTGTAACCATCACGTTGAGAAACATATTTCCCTTCCACGCAATGTTCTGAATGGCATTAAAATATTTATAGCTGTGTGAGAAATACTGGGTATCTTGCAGAATTTGCAACCAAACATTTAGGAGCAGTTTTTGCTTAGATTTTAACATCAAATCTGTTTGTAAGACAAAATCTTTTCCTTCATTATAGGAGTTATTTCCCACGAATGCAAATAATAATAATAATAATACGTTTTTCATTAGAAAACTATTTAGTTTTGAAAGATATTGGGCTAACTTGTAATGGTCGCTCTGTGGCATCCATTAGTGTGGGAGAGTCGGAAGGAAGATTAGCCATATTCAAAATTACTACTATTTATTCACATTGATGAAAAACAACACAGATTCCATTAATCAAGTTAAGAGATACACCGAAATACTAAATACGGAAAACAACAGCGAGGTAAACGAGATACAAAGTCTTAGTAAATTAGATCACTTACGTCCAAGCAATATATCAGCAACCTAATCTAGTTTAATTAGCTAGTTGACAAATAGTCAATCTTTAATATTACACTAATCAATTACGAAATATTCACGCTTCACTTCACATTTATCCGTTTTAGCAGTCTAACCTCTCTCTCCTTTCTAACTTGTGAAAGTTTAATCTATATATCCAAGCCTTAATTTGCATACTCACATCTTCTTCTTTGGAGGAAGATTTATAATAGAATAAATTTTAAAAACTCAATCTTTCCCAAGAGGATTAGTTGAAAAAACGCGGATAGACCCGTCACAAACTAGCGAGCATAAAAACAATAGAATATTCAGTATCTAGTAGGAAACATATATAAATATAAAACCCTTCCATTTTAATATTCATTTATTATATCATAATAAATGTTTAAATAATGTTGCAAAATAAAATTATTATTTTCTTAATAAAATTTTCTGCTTTAATTAATATAGGATGAGCTTTATATACTTGTAACTTAACAAACTGCATAGAGAAAGTGATTTTGTGTGCATACATATTTATAAGTTTCTTTTCGATTTTCTTTCCGTGACTCACTGAGCCCTTGGTTACGCCTTGCGGAACTCCAGGATTCTGTGGAAGACAGTTTGAAGACCACTGAGCTAACGCAACCCATATGTCACGTGATATTACTGACGAAATCATTGTTAGAACTGACATTTTATTCTATTTGTCTACAACGTGAGGTATAAAAGTTTGGAAGAATTTAATGCTCTAAAGTCCAATCTAAATTCTTCTGATTATTTTTTGGTAGAATTTATAACATTATTTTTTAAAACTTTTTTTATAAGATCTCTCCTTTTCCTGTTAAAGGGACAGGGTACGATTTATACAAAAATCTATGATTTAATGGTTTTTACAATTTTTTGCTCGTAATTAATGTAATAGGTTTATTGCTAGTGTGATTGATGTACGTAAAATACTTTTTTTTCAGAATGCTTATTGAAAATTCCTTAAAACATATATAAATTCAATTGGGTATTTTAAAAAAATAAGTATTGCTTTGATTCAAAAAAGCGTACGAACTTTTTTGTTACATACATTGATAATAATAGGTAAAAAAATTCAAAGTATTAGGCACAATAGAAAAAAAGCTTTAACATTTTAAATAAAGATAAATGAGTTATTTTTTTCTGAGGTAATTCCTCCTCAAGTTTGGTTATGGGATGTGAATTAGTTATAGAGATATGAACTGAGATATATTTATTAACTTACAAAGGGAGAGTACGACTAACGAAATTCATTTGGGATGGAGACTTGGTGTAATAGTAGTACTCCTTTAGGGTGTTCAGCACTCAATGTAATTCCGCCGAATGGCCACTCTTAGTATTAATAAGAAATATTATTAATTTATTATTAAAATTATTATTAATTTATTATTAAAATTATTGTTTGTTATTAAAATTATGATTTATTATTGAAATCATTATTAATTTATTACTAATATTATTATTAATTTATTACTAAAATTATTAATTTATTACTAAAATTATTATTAATTTATTACTAAAATTATTATTAATTTATTATTAAAATTATTGTTTATTATTAAAATTATGATTTATTATTGAAATTATTATTAATTTATTATAGAAATTATTTAGATAAATTTCTTAAAATTATTTAAATAAACTTTTTGAAATTAAATAAATTTATTTGAAAAGGACTTATAAAATATTTTATATAATTATAAAGTAATTAAATTAATAATATATAAAAAAGACATATTTTTTATTATATTAATTATAAAATAATAATTTTAATAATAATATAATATATTTTATAAATTATTTTATATATATATAATACTTTATTTATAGTATATTGTGCTTCACATATTTAAAACTATTTGTAACTAATTTTTTAGTAAAATATCATTTAATATTTATTATATATTTTATTATAAATATTTTTTATTAATATAAAATTTATTTATAAACTTTAATATTATTATTTATATAATTACAGTAATTTTTTTACTTTATCAAATACAAAATAATTACAGAACTATCATTTAATATTTAATAAACCTATCGTAAATAAATTTATTTAATTTTAAAAAATCATTAAATGAATTGAAGAAAAAAAAATTGTTCGCATGGAATCGAACCCTTAGCTCGCGCATTGTAAGCAGACGATTTACTAATCAAGCTATGAACTCGTTGCGGAAAATTAAAATTTAATTGTATAAAAGCTAAGCATGAATTTTGAAGGCTGATTTCTCCGAATTGACAGGCCATTCGGCGGAATTACATTGAAGGGGTGAACACCCTAAAGGAGTGCTACAATTACACCAAGTCTCGATCCCAAATGAATTTCCTTAGTCATGCCCTTTCCTTGTTAGATCTTTCAAATTGAGGGAGATTATAGAAAATTGTGTAAAGAATAATTTAGGTTAAAAAAAATTTTATTTGAGTTTTGACCGATTTTTGTCAATTGAATCGTACTGTGTCCTCTTCAAGCCAACATTAAACATATGATTCAGTTATTAATTATTATTATTCCGTAATATGCTATTGTAAATACGTTATCATAGTGATAATGGAACGACGTTAATATAGTGATTAGTCTTTTTAAATGACTACTTTTACTCACACACGCACATCACGAAAATAAGAACTTTCATTTGGAGCTCCTATTTTAAAGAATATTTTTTATAATTTGGCGTTACTCCTACATAAAATTAATATTAAAATGATTTTAATCCAAAAAGAAGATTGATGTTGAATTTTCATATTAATTCTGGATCAAATCTTAGTAACATTTAAAGGTTTAATCTTTATTACTTATTAAAAATTAATTAAAAAAATTCTAAAAATTATTCAAATAATAGAAATATTTAACATTCAAAGAAAAAAAGATAAAATTAGCTTTCATCTACTGAAAAAAAAAAATTAGATTTTTTTTTCAAAATTCCATTGCAGAATGTCCATAAGCGCAAACGATAATTTAACGGCTTCAGATACATTTTTTTCTCTAAAATTAATTGCTAGAGAAATTATGAAAGTAAATGTTTAAAAACCTCTCCCATGCAGATAATTCTATTATAAGAATATAATTGTGGAAAAAATAATTAACTACGATTGCTGCTATTCGAGATTATGCGAATGGCATTAAGAAAATAAACGATTCAATGTCCTGAAGAACAACTTCAAGATAAATAACTTTTTTCCCCGTAAAATGGCATCATAAAAAAAGAAGAAAAAGAAAAGAAAAAAAGAAATCGATAGTAATGCGAAAGTAAGAAATATATTGGCATGAATGGCATCACAGTAATAAAGAGTTTAATGATACTTATTAAATAGAAATTGGAAATTAAATTATATGTCGGATCTCACAGAAATAAGGAATTTGTTACCTTTAATAGAGAGTAGCACGAAAGAGAAAAATCATACACTATCAAAACGAACAATAACCAATGCTATATCTTGGAAGAATACGTCAAAATATCTGAACCGCTATTAAAGACAAAACAAATTGTAAAACGGGGGGGTAATTTTATACGCAGAAAATTTCAAAATTTTCCTACTTCACAAAAGCGAAAAAAATCTAAATTTCTGTTTATTTTGTGAATATTTTAGAATTTCATTAGAAACACCAATTCATTTATCTTTTGTGTGAGGCATAATATGTATGATGGGAATTCAGTAGAAAAAATACCAATTACCAAATTATTTAAAACCCACCTAATTATTTGAACTAACATCCCTTTCAATTTCTTACGAATTTCATTAAAATTTTTGTCATGAATGTAGATTTCATCGTATAGCCTTAGAAAAATATCTTCATTTAATTTGATCATCTGCAAATTTTTATTTTAATCTTTTAAAAAGCAGAATATAAAAAATATTTATTTATTTATATGACTGAGGTCCACCATCTAGTTATGATGATAGACTTCAGTAAGTAAATAGACTTTTGTTGTTTTTTAAATGTTAATTCTTTTAAGGATATAGCCTACATTTACGGTACGTCTATTTTAAAAAAAACTAACCGAAAAAATTACTTACTAATAGACTTCAATCCATCTAAATAAATTCCTCCTGTAGCTCCATCTTGGGCAGGAAAAACGTAAAGAGTGAAGTTTTTGGGTGGATCTCTGGAATGAAAGCTTGTTAAATTCATTTATTTTTACATTTCAAAATACTTTTTTTAGATTAATCACATTCATTTATACAGAAACTAACTAAATCCTTAAGTATTTCGTTTATCATTAACAGCATATAAGTTTACTAAAAATTATCAAAAATAATTATATGTATAGAATACCGTTAAAATACAAATTTTATTCTGAAAGAAAAAAAGTCACACAAATCTGTGACGGGGCTTTGTCGCGACTTCTATTAATAAACCTCTCGGGAAAACTTTGGGGCCAGAATGGCAATTCTTTCCAACCAACCCAAGAAGAGAACGCGATTACGTAGATTAGTAAGTGTATATATGTGAGCTTCAGTATTCGCGTTGAGTTCCCAGAGTTCCCGAAATTCTGATAGTGAGTTCTAAAGAGGAGGTTTAATAGTGCCAGTGAACTTCTAGGAGAGTTCTACGTGAAGTTCGAAGCCGGAAGATTATCCATTTGCCGATCAAGTGGTATCAAGAATTAATTTGACGATATAAAGACTGTAGCTTTCACTGTGGCATAGCGGTAAGATAATTTAGATTAAGCTTTAAAACTAGAGCGGATTCTAGTAAGTTAGGAATTCATCTATATATATAGATTTGGTGGTTTATTGCGCCATTTGTTAGAATTACAGTTTAAGTCTTATCACTCCTGTTCATAAGCCTCCTAGACAAGTGTTGTTTTGGTTGAATATAAATTAAGATCATAATAAACTAATTTTATTATAGAAGAGTTTGGTGGTCAATCTTTTCTCCCATCAAACTATGGTCGCGTGGAGGATGAAGAGATGATACCCCCAGTCCACGGGTCATCATAAATCTTTCAACGCCAGTGTCTGAATTTAAGTCTTGAATGGTTCATAAAATTTGTATTTGCTCATTGGGATGTTTGAATGCATATGATTAATACGCAATGTGTTTTTCCTGCAGTACATGAGATATAGGCCGACGATCATGTGTTGTATATGAATTTCTCTTTTCGGCTATTGTCCAAACAAAAACAAAAATGGTGCAGAAAATAAAACTACATAGCTGAAACATAAATGAACGAAAAAATGTGTTGGTTTCAAATAGGCTTACCATAAATAAGACTCTCGTCGTTGGTGTGTTACTTTACACCAGCTTGGCAACATTTTCGTGTTCAATGTTATTATTTTTCTTTTCATTTCGGCTTATATACGGGTTCCGAATTTCGGATAAATTTTTGACGAAAAAATGTAAACTTCGTATTGTATTGGTTTATATTCAGAAATATATCCTACCAGGGGGTGCGAGCACATCAAATAATAAAAGATTTTAAGAAAAATATTCATTTACTGATTGGAAGCAAAAAAAATACATTCGGACTTAATAAATAAAATACATATTTACGCTGACATAATATACTTATAAATATATCACTACTGCACAATTATTTCCGCATTAATTCACCAATACTAAATTAATGAGCTAAGTTAATATAAGTTAATTTACCCATGGGCTTCTCATACACAAAATTATATACAAAATTTAATTCTTATATTGATAATTTGTACGGTTTATAATTAAAATCGTACTGTAGCTCTAGCATCAAAATACATTATAATTGAATTCAATACATTGCTATTGTATGGAGGGGACTCGATGAAAAGTATGATTAAAAATTGGGTCGCAAACATTGAAAGTTTGAGAATCACTGTATTAGGCTCATCAAACTTAGGCTTACTTACGCATTAGAGGTTTTCAATTTGTAGTCTTCTGTAGGTAATATGCATGCACCCCTTACATGAACAGGTATGTCGTCGTCCACATTTTTGATTATGTATTCACCCGTTCGACTCTCTTGGCGACTCTGCAGGTAAAAAAGAGAAAAGAAAAGGGAGGAATTTGAACAATGATTTTAATTTTGAGATCATATTTATTTAGCAACTCCGGATATATCACGGTATGATAGCTTTTTTTATTAATGTTTCTCTTTAGCTTTAACGCCTTAACTGCCGATTAAAAGTTATGCGATTCGCTACTCAGTGCCATTATTTTTCACATAGGCGTGGGTATGCGGGGTATTGGGGGGAGGCAAGAAAATGCACAAAGAAGTAAACTTTTCTCTAAAATAAGTATATATTTTGGTAAAACTATCAAGATCCTTTTATTACAATCCAAACCCTTCGGAATAATTTTACAAATAGCCTAATAGCCACGCAAAGAAAATAATCGTATTGCGGAATGACGGATATATACGTCCAGGGCACATAACGCATCGGTTGAGCAAGACAGATCTATACACCAGCAGCGCTTAAGGGATTAATAATCATCCTAATACTTTAAAAGGACAAAAAATATTACAGGAGGGAAGCTGATTCAGAGCCATTATCAATATTTTTAAACAATTATTTGTAGTACCTAAGGTTTGCGAGTAGTAAATTGTTCTATCAGTGCACCTTACTTTGGTCTAAAGAATTCGAAGAATTTCTTGCATAATTCAATATTACTGATTGTTTCGACTTCATTCATCTTAAGGAAACAAGTTATCTTCGTTCATTTACGCCGCTTAACGATATAAATGTATCCTACAAATTCAGAGGGGTGATTGCAGATAGCATGGAGATGACAAATCACTATAGAATATGAAGTCTCAAAACACGTTTAGTTGGTGGAAATCGCGATTATAGAAGCCGCAGTGAGGACGGTGAGACAGACGTGGGGCGTGGCCAAACTATTGTGTGGTATACGTATACTGCCTGAAAACCTCAATGGCGTGAAATACCTTGTTTTCCTATAGCTCGCCCGCCAGAGTTGCTGCAAGGAGTACCAGTCACTGCATACCATAATGTGTTGCTTACGCACGATGGTGCACTAGTAAATTTTTCAATTGCTATTCACAACCACCTACATGTTACATATCCCGGAGGATAGATTGGAGGCGATGGATATGTTTCTTGGCCTCCATATTTCCCAGACCTTTATGTGCTTTTGATTTCTTATTCTAGATCTAACTGAAATAGCTTGTGTATAAGACGCCAATGGTTGCAGTGGAGGAACTTACGTCACGGATCGTCATCGCTTCATCCGACAAACTGTCCATCGGTATCGTCTGCGCTACGTTCTAAGCTAGTGCAACTCTTCGAACAACTCCTCTGAAAATCACTTGTTGAATTTCTGACGTCGACTGTTATGCATTGTTCGTATTATGTGTAATAAATGTATTTGCTACCTCTTATTGCCCCATTTCATTCCACTCGAAATCACACTCTTTATAGCCGCTTTTGCGAATTGCTTCCATTAAGCGGGGTGTGCGATCCCATCTTCTATGATAATTTATATTCTTCATGCTGCCTACTATCACTGTCCTCTGAATATGTCAGTTAAATTCGATAACTGCATAACGGTATCTTATAAAAGATTACAAAAGTTTGGTTTTCCAGGTTTGCAAATATCATTACAATGACCACAAACATATCAATACCAGAGGAAATATTTTTAATAAATCGATACAGTTGTTGGCTTTTGTTGATGTCATTGATATCATCGCTCGAACACCCACCGCATTAAGACAGGCCAGGCCTTCTTTAGAGAAAGAGGCCCTCAGGACGGGAGTGAAAAGTACATGCCTTGCACTAAATCACGTTTTAACAATTCCCATTTTAAAATTGAAGAGTATAATTTTGAAGTTGTTGACAGCTTCACTTATTTAGGTTCGGAAATTAACAATAGAAACGATTGTACTACTGAAATCAAAAAGAGAATTTATATGGCTAATAGATGTCTTAATGGAATATGAACATACATGAAATCCAATTTTATCAAAAGAAAAACAAACACAAAAAAAGGTTATATTGTATAAAAGTCTTTTAAGATCAGTATTAACTTATGCGTGTGAAACTCGGTCCATGTCTCGAACAGATGAGAACATGATAAGTATCTACGAAAGGAAGATTTTAAGATTCATTTTTGGAGGAATTCAGGAAAAGGGAACATGACGAAGAAGATCAAATTTAGAGCTCTGTCGATCATATAAAGAATCTGTCATTGCTAACTTTATCAAAATACAACGAATTAAATGGGCAGGTCACGTTATCAGAATGAACGAAGACCGCACCACTAAAAGAGTCTTCAATGCTCAATCAATTGGCCCACGAAGAAAGGGAAGGCCAAATCTCAGATGGATTGATGGCCTAGAAAAAAATCTCTTAGTCTTAAGAACTAGGAATTGGAGAACACTGGCAGGAAGAAGGCTGGCCTGGAAAAGGCTTCTTGAGAAGGCCAAGGCCCACCCTAGGCTGTCGGGCCACTGAGGAAGGAAGGGAAGAATACAAACATATTGTATTGAGGTAAGACTACCAAGGCAATTTTTTAGAATTCATGAATCAAAATGATTAGATATCAGAATTCGTAAAAGAATTTGACTATGTTAATTACAATAATGGACTATATCTGCATCATCAAGTGGCGGCTAATACTCAAAGGGGAAAAAACATTCATTTTGCTGTGCTATCGCAAAAGTACATTTATTTTTTATCACTTTATATTGACACAGATCCAAAGTATCATTTCTTTACACTGTATAATATATTTTGTTAGCGAGTTTAGATATTTTAAAATTATTATAGTATTTGTAAATTGTACTAAAGAAAAGTACTTAAGAATTTCGAAACATTTCAATAAATCCCGACAAAGATGTTTATTTATGATTACAGGATATTTAAAAGGAAAATTAAACATTTTTGTTTGATTTTAAACTAAAATGGAAGGTGTAAGAATAAGAAAGTGGGTGCATATTTGAAAAAGGGATACACTGGGAAATAGAGAAAATTTTACCTCAGCATATTTGAAGTCCCACCATTCTCTGTCAGGTAAATACATTCTTACAGATTTTTCACCCTGAAATTTTAAAGAATTTTTATTAATTTAGAAAATTTTTATAAAATGATAATTATATTTACATGCAAATTTAACGATCGGAGCTATCTAAAACTACAAAATTTATGAAAATTAGTAAATTTTTTCTATTAAACTAATGTATTATTAATCTGAAATCTTAATCTGAAGTTCAATAAAAAAATAGCTGTGCAATAAATTTTTGCTTAAACAAAAACAGAAGCATACATTTTAAATTCAGCAGCTGTTTAAATACAATAGCTCTTAAAGCATATATGTGAAAGATGGTTGATAATACGAACAAATGAAATTTAAGTGATATGCCAAAATCACACAAATAATAGCAGTGAAATGAATTCTATATGAGAAAATTAATAAAAAGGAAAGAGCACATATATATTTTTTAAAAACAATTAATATAAACTTAAATTTAAAAACACATAAGATAATTTTCGCTTGAATTATCATGCATGTTTTAAAACACAACTAACAAAATAGATTTTAGAAAGTATAATATATTAAAAGTTCTTCCTAATGATTTAATTTATTTTCATAACAAATAAAAGAAAAAATATTAGAAAAAGCATACCTCTCTCAAGATAGGCGATATTAAAAGGCACTGACCCCACATGAACTGCTCGCCAATGTTCCAAGTATTTTCATCTCTTGGAAATCTTAAAGACGCAAAAATTTTTACTCAGTCAACGTATACAATAATTATTTTAATAATAAGATAAATGAAAAATGCATTACGATATGCGTCAACATTTAATATAAATAATTATAACTACAAATTCATGAATATTTTTCTAAGCGCGAAACGTTTGTAGCTCGCTATATACCTTATCCATTTAATTTAACAAAATGCTATAATGTTAACAGCTTTATTTATAAAATGCGTTTCTTTTACAAAAATTTGAATGAATTTGAAAACTTAAACTTACTTTTAAAATTTAGCTTTTTCTTAAATTCTTTATATTGAGAATTTATCTTAGTTTATATAAAATAAATCTCAATAGTATTAAGAAGAGAGTTAAATCTACCCAATTTTAAAAATTATTATTAAATCGCGTGTTCTGAAAAGATGTGAAGCATTTTTTTTCCTTTTAACTTAGCGTTAAAATTTGAGTTTTATACTCCACCCCAATTAATATATTCAAATGTTCCAGAGTTTGAAAAAGGCCAGAAACTCATACGAGACAGACTAAAATCTAAACTTATATTTATAATTAAATAAATTGTTACGTTCGCACGCAAACTCTTATTTAGATTTATAATTAAATTATGCCATAAAAAACACGCTGTAAATAGAACAATATAATTGTTATTAATAGAATAATAATACGATACTAAAACAGGTTTAAGTTTATGGACTTCTTCGTAAAAGAAAACTTATATAGATGTATATATATATATATAAAAGAAGCTAACTCAATTTTATTTGCGAAAACAAATTCAATGAATTTAAAAAGTTAAAAAAAATATCCTCAGTTTTTGGTTTTATAATAGCATAAATCCAGAAACCAGCCATGATCTCCCCCCTCCCTTTTCAAATTGTTCTCAAGATTACTTTTTATTAAATAATACTAAAAAAACTTTTCGTAACAATGGGTATTCAATATGTTTATGTTATTGATGTCCTCTGTTTACTGAATTGAAATTTTACATCGAAGTGAAAACCAATTAAACTACTTACTCATGAAACAGTGGTCGAACAACAGTGTATCCAAATATATGAGCGTCGTAAAACAGAGAGTATAAATACGGATTGAGGGTGTATCGACGTTGTACTGCCCTCCTGGAAGCTTCTTTAACTGCATCTCCAAGTACTGCTGGATCTTGCTCCTATAATGCGAAATATAATCTTTTAAACTATCGGGTACATGTTTACAATAAACTCAGCGATTTAGTTAGTTGTATATGAAAAAAATAATTAAGTAAGAAGAATATGCTTCTATCTCAAGACATTCATTAATAATGCACGAAAACAATACGATAAGAATACACTCAAGGACAAAAAAATTAGCTCACTAAGAAGGAGCAGTCAAAATGAATCAAAATTTTACACACTTAATGACAACATTGATATAAGTAAATGATTCGAAAATCAAAGAAAAAGGATCATTTATTTCAGAGAAAAAGGCAAAAGAAAGGAGGATTTAAAATACCCAGTTGAATCCCCTTTAGCGTGAATGCATGATGCGATACGATCGGACATTGAGGCATACACGTTCTGTATGATGTCTTGAAACATTTCGTTCCATATTTGCTGTAACCTTGCCTCTAGTTCGTTCAAACTCGTGGAATGCCCAACTCGCCGGGGATCGGGCAAGGCAAGGAAATGTAGTAACAGTGAAAAGACAGTCTTGTGACACCCTTGCCGTGTGAGACTGAACATTGTCTTGTTGAAAAATGACTTCTGGGAGCCGTTGCATGAGTGGCAACACATGTGGTTGCAGGATGTCATGGACATACCGCTGGGATGTCACGGTGCAACGGATCAATACTAAGGGTGATCGTGTATTGCAGGCAATGCCCCCCATACCATCACACCAGCAGTGGGAGCGGTGTGTCACAGTAAAGCAAAGACAGGATTGAAGCGTGCACCACTTGGTCTCCACACACGAACACGATTGTCATCACTGCTGAGATTGAATCTGAATTCTTCGTTAAAGATGACCTGATTCCATTCCACTGCTCTGTCCAGTTTCCTCGTGCGTGGTACCACTCCAAACGGAGGCGTTGATGGGTGGGCCTCAACATGTGAATGACAGTACACGTGATGGGCACCAAAATCCCAAATGTCCTTCAGCCAGGCGCCTTCGTATGATTCGAGAAGACACAGGGGGCCCTAATGAAGGTGCTACGTGTGCCTGGATAGTGGCCGATGAAGCAGTTGGCTATGCGCGTGTATTTCTTACGATGTGGCGGTCTTCTCGATGACTGGTCTGTCGAGGGCGTCCTGAGCTTGGTCTTCGTGTAAATGACATCTCTCGAATCCACTGTGGTCCCAATACACATCCTCACAACACAATCAGAGCGGCCTAATTGACGAGCTGCTCGCCTAGCTGACCACCCACACAGCTTCCATTTCTCCCCCTCTCAAAATGTGACAGTTGCTCATATTGTCTTCAGAAACGGCATAATGGCATGTCTACCTTTCTTTCTTTGTAAACGATTCAGTACACTCAAACAAGCTTTGGTTACCTGTTTTATACTCCACAGAGAACGACGTTATACGCCCTCTACCGGCTATACGTAAGGCGCAATCACTATGCATTTATAATCATTTGCATATCTCCCCAACATGTCCCTTCATGCCAAGTTTCGTTACGATCCCGCAATTATTTCTTGGTGCGCTAACTTTTGTCCATGACAGTAATACGAAATTATCACATCTGCTTAATAAATAAAAAATGTCCAATATTATACATGTATATAGACCAGTGGTACTAAACCTTTCTTTTTTCCATAGGGCCACATACATATGGCAAATATTTGACGTTGGCCGCAACATTAGGATTAACGGGAGGGGGGTTGCTATAAGACCAAAGACTTTTAATACGTGGAAAATTGATCAAAATATTAATTATTTAGGATTTTATCTTAAAACTATACTAATCTACATCAAACTCAAGTCACGAAAAAAAGTTTTATTTATTTTTTACTCTGTCAAAGGGTAATAATGATTTCCTTTCATGAATTACCCCACGCCCTTCCCCCCTTCTCTCCAAATACTTTGTTGCTATTGCAAAGATTTTTTTTTTGAGAAAGTCAATTTAACACGTCTTGAATGAGATCCTCCAAAAAAAAAGGAGCAATTGAAAGAATTTTGCTTTGTGGTATAGTGACGAGGAAAATTATTTTTTTTTTTAAATACAAAATTTTCACGACAAATCAAACAAATTGTTGACCCATGTTTGTTTTTCTCTATAAAATAGTAAAGATCCCAATCGTCTTGAAACAACATATATTCTTTAGATATTGTTCGCTTGGAAGACATGAGAGTTAGTTAAAAATTAGTTTCCTCCATAAAATGAGCACTTTTATTTGTTAATAGTCCATTTTTATTTGTCAACATTAACCGTTATAATTACAAAAAGAAAAAAAGTATTCCCTCAATTGATACCAGCACTATATCTATATTAAAATTGATGTATTTGATTGCTTGGTTTTCTCGTTAATTTTTTAATACATTGTCCTTGAGTAATTGAATTTGTTAGTGCAACGGGTCACATGACCGGGCCATGCGCCGCAGGTTGAGTAATTCTGATATAGACTATATAGATCAAATCTTGTGAATCCGCATTTTTCTCTCTTTGATAAACGAATACCGTATCCACACATGAAGGAACGAAAAGAACAGGATTTCATCCGATGTTAGTTTTATTGGTCTAATAACTGTTATAACTCTAGATTTTCTTTTCATTATTATTTACATGATTTGTACTTAAAACACACAAGTAATATAAAAAAATATTAAGTTAATTCCTACTTAGATCAACAAAGAAAATTTTTATTTTAGCTACTTTTTATTAAATAGTTACAATTAATATAAATATGTATATACATATGACAGAATCACAACATTAAATGGTAATTAATTTTTATTCATTATCATTAAAGTGTCGTATTGTCATCCATAATAATCGTGTATATAAAATTTCAGTTCAACTGAATGCTTTAAAACGTGAGAAAAAAACCTTTTCAAGTTTGGACACAAATCCCCAAAGTGGTCGCTAAGTCGCCAACGTGATTGTATTTGTAATTCTTTAAATAAGTAGTTTTAATCGATTAATTTTTATTAATTTTAATTAAATTATTGTATTGCCATCCAAAGTAATCATGTATATAAAATTTCAGCTCAAATGAGCGCTTTAAAATGTATTTTACTAACGATTGAAAATTCCACGAAGACAAATAAATAAATAAATATATAGAGAGCGTGAGTTAATAGTAGGAATTGAAAAATAAGTGACAATATAAATGCCTAATACGCATAGGATGTATCTTGTATGTAACAATTCATGGTGACTTCAATTGAAATCAGTTATTTGTACTTTGACAAGAGAGGGATTTTCGTGCAAAGAGTATATATTTTCTGAACAAGCAAATCATTGCCAGCTATTCCATCAAAATTTGTTTATCATGTAACAAAAATGTAAATTGAATTTTAATAAAAATAGAAAATACAAATAAGATGTTCTTGCATAGTGTTTTCGCTATATGAATTGATCTATCCCTCTTTAGTTTCTTACAAACACACAAAATAAGCTTACAAGAATAAAAAGAAGAAAATGGTATTCAAATTATATACACAAGCAAAAACATTAGAAAAGAAGGAAATGAATCTCTACTTAACAGTATTATAAGTTACATCACGAAAAAATTCGAGGTTTCAAGTATGAAGGTATGTGTAGAAACGAATTGCCAAGAATGCAATAATTACTTACTATGCAAAACACCAGCAATTTACTGTATTTTTCTATAATGCTTCAAAATATGTTTAAAATGTTGGAAACTATTATTTTATTGAGCAGAAGTATATGTGATTTTTAAATAAATGAACGAATTTCTGGAAAGTTGAGTTTATGATATATGAAACTGGTGTAATTACCTTTTGTCCCATGCCGTTGTGGTTCCTGTAAAATGGGTAGAAAGCTCCCAACTGCATCCAACGAATACAAAGCTCGGGCGTCGTGTCTCTTACGAATCCACACACATCAGCTCCAATCTGAAAGATAAAAAAATATTCCTAGTAAGAGAAGAAAATCTCACACACAGGTATTTTACACAAAATGTAAGACAGACATAACCTTTTGATTTATGCTTGAGGCATTTTCAACGTTTTGACAAATTTACAAAAATAGTTTTCAACATTTTAAGCCAAGAGTCGGCATACTATGTGGCTCATTGCATAGTAGGTTGCGGCTCCTCAGATTTCTGCTTTTATGTTTTATTAAAAAAATAATAATTGTCTGCTAAAAATGTCTCCTTTTCTCTTTTTCTTTATTATTATCTGATAAAAAATGTAGCTGTATGTACATTTAAAACTTTAAACTGGTTTATGGCAGTTACTTCTATAATAAACTGTTATTCATCAAAGTTAATTGAGAATCAGTGAAAATATTATAATCAGTTCTAAATCAAGAAAATTCAGGGGACACTCCATGAGAGACACTTCCCAAAATGATTACCAGCAACATTTCATCATTATCAAACCAATACCTGGGTAAAATCCTAGGAGAGCCCACACCCTTGGCGACAAACCGAAAAAAAGCGCCAAGCCAGAACAAGATGGCATCAAGCGAAACCGACAATCGCTGCAAGTGAATATAGAGGGATAAGGTGGATGCGTAATGAGAATATATGTAAACAATACAGAAATTAAACATTTAAGATAAAATATAAGAACAGCTGTTACTTTCTTACTGCTGATCTTTTCCGAGTAGAGGGTACAGCGTAAAAACAGATTTCAAAAAAGCCTAAAAGGTCTCATCGCTAAGGGAATGATCGTGTTAGTGCCACCATATATATTCTGCGAGGTAATGGTAAAACATACCTTCGGCGTGGCTGGTACGATTTCCAAGAAAGCGTTTTATTGTCGACCATGTTACATCATGCTGATCATTACATTTAGGACATTCATAACTCGAAGCAATCAATCCTTCCTTCATACACCATTCAATCAATTCTTTCTTACCTTTTGCATTCAACAAAGTAAAACATTCTGAAGTATATTCACTCACACACGCAGCCATACTTCTAGCCCAGAGCTGAACAACAAAATGAAATTCGAAATGCCCCTCTACAAAATACGAAAATTCCAGAAATAATTAGGGTTACCATATCTAATGTATCAAAGTAGGGTTATCAAGATGGCGCAATTATCGCCAACCAAAATAATTTGCGCTAAGGGTGTGGGCTCTCCTAAGACAGAACACAATACCTGTTATGTGCAAAAAGAAAAATTTTGAGATTTGAGATATTTTTATTCGACAACTTTTGTGGCTGATGTACATAGTATAATTTTAGCAGCTACAGTTCACCGCATATTGCCTAGAAAAGCTGGGGGTCTTTGGGAAACTGGGTTATATGTTAACCCTCCGTCCCATGTCTAATGTAAACGTTCCTTACAGTTGAATGTGGAAGTTACAAGAGCAATAAGGTAAAAATAAAATAATAAAGTGTTACAGAGATCTTCTGAGTTTCAAAAAAGTAAAAATGTAAATAGTCCTTGGTTGTAGTAAAAAAGTCCCTTGAAGTTTCACAGTATTGTCCATTAGAGTTCGAAGTAAAAGTCCGGGATTGATGTACGCGACGGCTCGCTGGGAGCCGTGCGACACTTAGCAGTTGGCTCTGGTCTTGATGATTGATGGGGTGCAGAGGAGGTGACGTGATCCAAGTGAAGAATAGTCCAGGAAAATTCCCGTCGTCGGGGTAGAAGTTGCACTGTGATTGGCTAGGAAGGAAAGCGAGTAAACCTCTCTATTGGTTTGTAAATTGCCGCGAGCGTTGCAAAGGGGAGGGGTAACGGAGTTAGAGTTAGAACGAAGTAAAATAATGAAATTTAATGCAATTTAAAAATTAAGACTAAGAAGAAATCTTAGTCGCTCGCACCATCGTAATGGTTGAGAAGATTATTGATTTGCGCAATAATTTGAGACTTTGTGAGTGGTGACTTAGAAGTTATTTTAGTGGGGCCTGGTGTTGGTTGTGCGGTAACTGTCTGTGGTGATGTTATTAAACTTATGTGTTGAACGAGTGTTGTGAGTGCATGAATTGTTTGCTGGAGCGTCTGAGTGATTAGATTAAGGCAGTCTGTTTGCGTGTTGGGAATTTGAGTTGGTACGATAGTGGGGGTGGGTATTTCCTTGATAGTTGGTGTGTCGATTGGGGCAGTCACGAGTGGTGCCATCTGTTGTGTTGTGTCGGAATGATTAGTTTTTTGTGTGATTTGAGCATAAGAGATATTGGTCCTGATAAAGTTATTCGTTAAAATTGGGTTTGATTTGATATTAGCGCCTTTGCGTGGTTTAGGGAAGAGGGGGCATTTGCTGTAATTGGCCATGTGGCCGTGGACCTGGCAGTTGACGCAGAAAGGGGTGTCCAGTTTCTTGATCTGGCAGTCCCGGGTCTGGTGCTTATCTCCGCATTTCAAGCATTTTGGCGTTAAGTTACAGTGTTCGGCCGTGTGGTTGAATTGATTGCATTGAAAGCATTGGATTACTCCTCTGCTTTCAAAGCCTTCAACTGTGATGGATACATAGCCTAAAGTTTTTAAGTTAAAGATATTTAAGTTAAAGTTGTTTCTGGGGAGTGAGATTGTAAAAACAGAAAGTAATTGTTTCGTGATATTGCCTGTTAGTTGAGTAACCTTGTTTATTGTGTAGCCCAGATCAAGAAGGTCGGACTGTATTTCTGCCGTTTTCGTTGTTCGGGGAAGGCCCTTGATTACGACTTTGATGGGTCGCTCGTGTTTCGGAGTAAAAGAGTAAAAAGGGTATTTTAGCTCAGTGAGTAGTTGCTTAAGTGTGTCGTGTTGTGGTTGAGTGTCTGTATATAATTTTGCATACTTTCCAGCCGCTTTAATTCTTAATGCGGGCATTTTGTTAGTGAGAGTTTTTGTGTGTAGTCTAAAGTCGTCAGTTATCAGTAACATGATGGGGGGAGGCAGTTTCGGTGGTTGAGTAGGGTTAGTTTTACTAGGGGTTGTCACGGGTGATTTATTGGTTAAAACTTGGGTTTCTATTGGTTCATCCGTCGCGGTGATGTCAAGAGCACTGAAAGCGTTGTTAAGATTAATTTTAAAGTTTGATTCGGGGTTTGAATTTGAGTGTGTGTTTTTTGTTAGCTTTCTAGATGGGGGGGAAGTAAATCCTTCGGTATTTTCCTTACGTTTTATCTGGATTGGTGTAGTTGGGTCGGGTGTTTTAGGCTTAAGTGGAGTGTTTTGAGTGTCGTGTCGCGAACAGTTGGGGATGCCACAGGGGGGTAGAGAGGTGTACTCACTTACCGCACATTGAAGTCTTGCGTTGTTCCGTTCCAGGGCAGCTGATTCCATTTGAATGATGGGATTGGTAGGGTCCGTGAGTCCTTTGCTGACAACTCCTTGAAGTATCGTTTGCGACGTCTCAATGGAAATCGATAGCACTTGTATGAGGTTGTCTAATCCCTGGAGCTTTTTACAATGCAGTTGAGCGGTGCCATCCTTCTCTGGCGTTCCGGGTCGTGAGGCTTGAGGTGATGCGGGAAGCGGTATGTCCATTTCGGTCACTTCGGGTGGCTCTTCCGAGGCAGCAGAGTCACTACTGTTGCGCCTGGTAGACGGGGTTTTCTTCGCACGTCGTTGTTCGGGAATCGGTTTATGTTTTTTCCGAACCATGTTGAAGAACGCAGGAAAGTTATTTCAGCAGTTTTGTTGAAAACTAGTAGCAGATGCCAGACTGAAAAAGTTTTCAGCCAGCGAGAGTAACGTGCCGTGGCCTGTCCACAGGAACTCGTATGCGGCGCTAGAAATTTCCTTTTTCCAATTTCCTTTCCTTTCTCATATTGCCTAGAGTCACACAGTAGTCTTTTTATACGAAAGTTTGGTTAGTAAACTAGCCCTTATAGTAAGGTGACCATTTTTTTACAATGAAAAGGAGGACGAAAAATTGAAGAAAAAATTACAACTTATATTCATGAAATGTTTTATTAATTCAGACAAAAATACACTAATTCTGCTTATATTCTTTTTTAATTATTATCTTAAACGAGTATTTTTCCATTGAATTTATTTTGTCAGCATATCATTTTTTCACATATAGGAAAGTTCGGGCAAAAAATATCCTTCATACAGAATTTTACGGTAAGCACTGTAGCTAAAATATTAACATTCAATTTTGTGTGTGTGTGTGGATTCTCACTAGTCACTTCACAAAAATCAATACCAACTGAAAAAAAACTCTTACAAATGCTGCATTAGTTCCAGGGCAGTGCAACGTAAATTCAACAAGAATAATTACATTTTCATATGGAATGAGTTCATTGTTGAAACGGTTTAAGTACTTTCACCTATCTTTTATCAATTTCTCAGCATGTTGATTTTCCAATTTCCAATTTATTAGAATTGAATATACATCCAGTCTTCTTTCTATTTCAAATAGACAATTGTCATTGATTTTAATATCAGGCATTTCTTTCGATAAAAACTCAACATAATTTTTTATATCTGTCCAATTTACATGTGACAAAGTCAAAAAATACCATTGAAAACTGTTACTTCCTGTGATATTTGCTTCAGACCATTTTTCGACATTTTGGAAACATGTTTCGTTCATCTCTGAATACAGAGATTAATAGATCAGTTTTAAAATATTGAAAAGAAGACACTTTTCGAGGAAGGACAGAACCTATAAAAGGAGCACGGTTGGTCATCTTGTGATGTACCTCCCCTTGGAAGTACATCCCTCGAAGTATCAGCGTGAGCTAGAGGTGTAGGGTTAACGTAAGAACTAGACTCAAACATTATCTTAATATGACTTTATTAAGATATTAAACTTTGAACAAATATAATATAACTACTTAATGGGAGAATCTACTATGACACAATGCGCAACACACAATATAATACAGACCTATATCAATAATTGAACCGCCTAATCTTCAAATAGAATTATAGTAAGTAATCAATCCTACCTTATATTATTCTGTAATGCTACTTGTCTTTATCTGCAATGGTATGCAGCTTGACGACTAACTTCTAGTCGAACAGTAATAAGTTTATCCACGACACGTAGAACTTAAATCTTGAAAACGAACTTTAATACTCAGCCAATACCACAACGGACTTTAATTGTCGAACATTCTCCTTTACACTACTATTACATTGCTATTATTGCCCTTATTGCCATCACGTTTACTCTAAGATCCTATATTTATCCTATATTATTTACATCTCTTCACTTCTCGTTTCTTGAATTTGGTTGGAAAAGAGTTGCCATTAATTCTGGCCCAAAGAACCCAAAGGACTTGTTAAAGAAAAGACGCGTAAGTCGTCACAATCTTACTTATAATCAAAATATGGAAATTAAGTTCATAAAGAATGCCATTTCTTTTTAATGAACTGTTTTTCGATATAAATAGAAGCCTAATTTTTTATGCTCATCTCTTTTTTTAATTTCTTAAACTATCATTTTTATACCCGGCGTGTAACGCGCACTTTTAACACAAAAAATAAGGTAAAAATTTACCTTATTTTTACCTTATTATTTACCGAAATTTACCCTTAAATTTTTACCTTATTTTTTGTGTTAAAAGTGCGCGTTACACGCGGGATTTTACGGTACCTTATCTTTTCAGCTGCTAACAAACATTTAACTTGAACTCGTCGCATCAGAATTTGGGGAGGAGGATTCTTAGTCCTTGTGTGTGTGTGTGTGTGTGTGTGTGTGAATAATTTCTAACTGTAAGTTTTGTAATTAACAACTATAGACGTAATAAATCAAAAATTTAATTTCTTAAGTCTCTCGCTACTTTTCAGTTTTCCAAATCATCATAACATACGTGAGTTCGGGGGCTTTCATGAATGCACAAGAGGTTCACTTGTACCCTAAACAGAAGTGAAGAACACATTCCATATTTGACATGCCTAACGATTAATAAAAATAATGTTAAATTTTTTTATTTACGAAAAAATTATATATTATTGGTGAGGATTTTTTTTCGTGAAGCTTAATTGTTAAATTCTCAACATCATGATACTTTGGCAATGGTTGTCGTGTATCCAGCTATAGAAATAAAATATTTTTTCGATGGTTCTTAGTTTTTAAAGGAATCGAAAATATTATTTTTTATGTAAACCTTATATATATATATATATATATATATATATATATATATATATATATATGTGTGTGTGTGTGTGTGTGTGTGTGTGTGTGTATATGTGTGTGTGTGTGTGTGTGTGTGTGTGTGTGTGTGTATGTATATTTAAACACTATAAAAAGTATTAATCCGAGACAGTTTTGACTGTGACCGCTACTGCCCCCTCCCCTTCTGTGAACACGCGTATGCATACGTACAAGGTATGACACAAAAGGAACGTTTGAGTGAGTGTATTGTTTTGTTGCAACAGATATCCATCACTCCCCAATTTCGGCCTTTTTTTTCGTAATTTTTTCGCAAAGTCTTTTTAGTACTTCAATGTAGTTGTGTTGATTAACAGTCTGACCCCTGGTGTGAATCGGAACACACTCATATCACAAATTTTGGCTGTGTTTTGGTCTATAATCGCTTATCTTGAGAGAGATTCCACTACGTTTATCATCTTCCACACTGTCCCTTCTTCCTTAAAGCCACTTAAGCCATTCAAACACTTGTGCACGAGGCAAAGCTTCATCTCGATTAGCCTCGGTTAATATTTAGAATGTTTTTATAGATGATTTCTTAAGTTTCACAAAAAACTTGATGTTCATTCGACATTTTTCCGGCAGAATGCAGTTGCACGTGCTCACCCAATAACGCAGTACTCCCAACTGGCGAGATCGATTAAGGTATCTGACTACGTTAGGAACTGTGATTTTAAAAAAGCGCATAAATGGATAATTTTCATGATATTTAGTGTCACTTAGATTAGAATACATGCATAATATTATTTTAAGGACATTTTGACAAAAAAAAAATTTATTTAAATATAATATTTTGGCCAAAAAAATTAACTTAGAATAATCTTTTTTCCAAATGTTCTCCTTTTGTGAAAAATGCTTCAATTATAATAATATTTTGCCTGTATATAGCTCAGACCTCTCTACAGAGGCTCAACTAGATTTTTTGAAAAATTCACATTATTTGCGGAGTTACCAGCAATTGAAATAATTATTCGCGTTTTTTTTCTTAAAATTGTTCCCCTTTGTTGTCGTAAAATATGAACAAACCCACTTCTAAGTTATATATTTCAAAAATTCTAGCTTATCCTCTTAACAGAGGTCTGAGCTATATACAGGCAAAATATTATTCTAATAGAAGCATTTTCAATAAAGGAGAACATTTGGAAAAAAGATTATTCTAAGTTAATTTTTTGCCAAACTATTATGTTTAAATAATTTTTTTTGTCAAAATGTCCTTAAAACAACTTTATGCATATATTCTAATCTAAGTGGCACTAAATATCATGAAAATTATCCATTTATGCGCTTTTGAAGATCACGGTTCCGAACGTACTCGGATACCTTAAGGCGAAACTGGTCACATGGATAGAGGAGGTGTGGGATGACGTCACCAAAACAGTTATTACCAACTCCACTCTTTTTTTAAGCTACACACTTAGTCTCTTTGTGTGTATGTGTGTGTGTTACAATTTGTAAGTCTTTCATTCTTCAATTATTTTGCTTCACTTACTACTTGGCTCTTCTATCTCGAAAGTTTACTGGCCTCTTTTCTAACCCTTTTTGCAGTGATATAAATTGGAACAGATCGTAATAAATGTTATTTGTTTTGTTTCCTTCCAGTAAATTAATAATTTTTTTAAATAATCTTTAATTTTCGCCTCTTTCACATGCTCCCCCCTCCCCCATGGAGTGTTATAACCACAGTTTGCCCCACTTTAGCCCCTCGCGCCCCACAGTTTGAGAATCCCTACTTTAGAGTAAATTGAAGTGTGACTAAAATAAAATTCGGAAGCTATTCATTGATTTTTATTTTCGATTTATTTTTAAAGACTAATTGTATATCCAAGCTAAAAGTATTCATAAACATATAAAAACAAACTTACGTAAGGGATACCAAAAATGTTGAATTCCATCATTCCTAAGAAAATAAGAATATTTAAAAATCTTTTCAGTAAATGACAATACAGAGCATTAGAAATATACAAACTCATACAAATAATCTGGTGCAACATTATGAAATATTTATTTGATATGTTGCAGCAGACCGCATTATCAAATAGTTATTTGATATGTTTTTATTGCAACTTTTTTAGTAAAATACAGAAAAATATATCAACCTCTTCTAAACTATTTTAGTATTACATCCATTAAAATGATTTAATATTCTTAAATTACCGAGTAAAAAATTAATAATTTATCATAAATGAGAATATTGTTAAGAATCTTCAATGTGCAGAATTTTGATGAATATCAGGTCAGAAACAATTATATATACACCTGCGATTCATACAACTTTTAAGAGTATACAGTTATTTTTAAGGTTATTCTCTAGATTCGAAGACCAGTTTTTCAAAAATTGATTTTCAGAAGATTTTTATTGCTTTAAAGAACATAAAAAAAGCTTAAAGAGTTATAATTATTAAATAAATAGCATGTATCACTCTTTGTTTTAGAATGAATATAATTATTATGAAATGTATGTGCGCAATGCTCTGGTGTTTTAAAGTAATTTTTTCGAGGCATTATCCCAGAATTTGAAAAAAATATAGTATACTTCTAGAAGAACTTTTTAAGTTCATTAGAAATGTCATTTCTTTTAAATACACAGTATTCTGATCTGCGTAGAAGTCTAATTATTTGTTTGCTCATTTCTTTTTATATTTTTGAATCTCTCGTTTTTATACTCAGCGTATAACGCGCACCCGTCAATTTCGATCCTATTTTTGTGCCAAAAGGGCCCGTTATACACCGGATTATACGGTATATATACAAGGGGTGATCAAATGAAAAGGTACGAAACGACATAAAAATGAAACAGATAAATATTTGCATATTCCGCCATGGGAGAATGTAGCGAGACATCTCGGGATGCCATTGGAGGCTTTGACTGGGATCGGATAACGCGCGGGTGCCCGCATGCGCAGGAGAGAGCAAAAGCTCTTATAAAAAGCGGCGTCCAAAGGATGCGTCAGTCCCGACAAATACAAGTTGCAGCCTGCGAAAAGCTCAGGGATACAGTTCATGGTATCTCAGCCCTGCAAAGCTTTATGTTCGAGGGTGTACGTTCACCCAACCAGAAAAATTCCTACATGGAACTCTACCAGATGTCTACCCAAGCCATGGCCAGGAAAAAAGACGAATTGGTAAATGAGGTTAAAACTCTCCCCCCATGTACAAGAGATGATTGCAAAGAACATAAAATTCCCACTTCCCTGACTGTTGAGGATTCTAACATTAATGAATCTACTTTGGATGAAATTAATCACAAAGTTAAGAAGAAAAAGCCGAGTAAAAAGCGTAAAAATAAAAACAAGGAATCCTCGGAGGAATTTATTTTTCTGAAAAAGACGGCTAGACCTGTCTCCTCCACCTCAACCCAGGACCCGATAGAAACGAAAAACAACTTTTCCGATCTAGAACAGGATGTCGAGCATCCACTCCCTACTGTTAAAAATGTAAATTCTGAAAAAATTACTCCCCCGACTAAACTCCCCCACCCCGTAATACTTAAAATAAAAAAGAACTTCCGTGAACAGATGAAACTTATAACTGAAAAATTCCCAAAAATTCGCAACAGAACCGTAGGTGATGTAGTGAAAATGCTTACTTACCAATGACCATGATGAATATAGATCCCTCATTCAATATTTAAAAACTGATATAGAATTTGAATTTTACGTCATTGATAATAAAAAAGAAAAACCAATTAAAGCAGTAATTAAAGGCTCCTCTAAAATCGCAGACATAACCAACGACTTAGCAGATGAAGGTTACCAAATTGAAAGCTGTACGCAGCTTATCTCTAAAAGAACAAAAAAATCCCTCCCCTTTTTCCTAGTAATTCTCCCGAGAAACGCGCATAATAGTAAAATTTTCGATTTAACATACCTAAGTTATTTACAAGTGTAAGTTGAGGGCTACCTCGTTAGAGGAATAAAAAACCTAATGCTTCAATTGTAATAACTTTTTTCATACCGCCGCAAATTGTCACATGAAGCCAAGGGGCTTAAAATGTGGAAAAAATCACGCCACGAGAAACTGCCTAATCAAATAAAGACAGGAAAATCCATTCTGTATAAACTGCCAAGACTACGGTCACTCAGCATGCTTTACTAAATGCCCCAAATTCCCCCAGCCGAAAAAAGGAACCCCTTTCGCTGACCCCAAGAAAAAGAGAAACTTCGCCACTAAATGGATTAAAGAAGGAATTTCCTTCGCTAATGTTGTTAGCGGAGAAGTCCCCAATAAGACTTCTATCGAAGATAAAAAAGAAGATTCCCTCCGTGGATTCCTTAGTCAAGATAATAACAATACCTCTGATTTAACCCAAGTTTTAGAACTATTCAATATTATTTCAAACCTCGTTAAGAGAAACCCCAAAATCTTAGATCTACTCTCTAAATTTAAAAACGCTAACTCAAATGAAGAAAAAACCTGCCTTCTTGCAGAAGCAATTATGGATAAAGTTTAAACTTTATCTTTTTTATTCTTAATTTTATTCATAATAATTAACCTAAAATTTACTCTTAATATTTTTAACTTAAATTTTTAATACTCTATTCTAAGTATTCAATATTTTTCTTTAAAATTCAAGTTCATGCAATCACTCCCAAAAGCTCACTTCCATTCTCAAATCAAAGCCATACTACAGCAACTGGTTTCCTCCAATCCTATTGGATCTCCATCCTTGAAGTCACGCCCTCCCCTCCAACCAAGCTTCAACACAACGAACATCGCAGAACAAGATAGAGGGCTGAAGACTGCTGGCGCAGTCTAGATACCTCATACCATAAAAATCATCGTTCAAAATCATGCGTCAGTCCGCATGAGGACAGGATGGCGTTCGCGTTGCAAAATTCGACGATTGAGGAGCAGCGAAGTGTTATCCGATTTCAGACAGCGGAACGTGAGAAACTGGCAGCCATTCATCGTCGGATGGGGACCGTTTACGGGGAGAAATGAGTCTCTGACAAGTCTGTCAGAAAATGGAGTGCCCGTTTTCGTGCAGGCCGTGAGAGTGTGGGTGATGACCAGAGAACAGGCCAGACAAACACTGTCATCACGAGCGATCTCATCGACAAGGTGGACGACCTAGTGAGAAGTGATCGGCGTGTCACATTGCGAATGTTGGCGCTGAAGGTGGATGCCAGCTATGCAACCGTGTGGACAACTGTTCACGACAGGTTGCGATTTCGGAAGGTGTGTGCCGCTTGGGTTCCGAAGCCACTCACCGACCAGCAAAAGGAACTGCGTATGGACTAGCACTGCAACATCTGTTTCGGTATCAGGAAGACCCCGCTTTCATGAAGCTTATAGCCACAGGTGATGAGACCTGGTGCCATCACTACGAGCCAGAGACAAAGCGGGACAGCATGCAGTGGAAGCATGCGTCGTCACCTCCCCCTAAAAAGTTCGGAGCCGTGAAGTCAGCAGGCAAGGTGTTGCTCACTGTCTTTTTCGACGTTCAAGGCCCGCTACTTGTGGAATTCCTCGAGCACAGAAAAAGCATTAACTCCGATGTGTACTGTGAGACATTCCAATGCCTTCTCAGGTCCATCAAGAGCAAAAGACCGGGGCTGCTCACAGAAGGTGTGGTTTTGCTCCATGATAACGCGCCTCCACACGTCCCCAGAGTCACACAAATGGAAATGGACAAGTTCAAATGGGAGACGTTGAACCATCCGCCCTACAGTCCGGACATGTCACCCTGAGATTTCCATGTGTTTGGTCCACTGAAGAAACACCTGAAAGGGAAGCGCTTCAACTCGGACGACGTACTCAAGGACACTGTGAAGGACTGGGTCTCGTCACAGCCACAGGAATTCTGGGAACAAGGAATCCTGCGGCTTGTTTATCAGTGGGATCGTTGTGCTCAGGCCTATGGTGTATATTTTGAATAAAGTCTACATTTATACCCACCGTGTCGTTTCGTACCTTTTCATTCGATCACCCCTTACAGTGTAATAAAATAAAATAAGGTATACCAAGTGAAAAAGTTGTTGGATATATATTCTGTTTATATCTATATACTATCTGGTATACACGTTCTTTGCACGGGTAAATTGAAAAATAAAACTTTAGATATGGAAGGATAAAGAAACACTTCTAATGAGTTATTTTAAGTGAATTGCAAAATAAATATCAATTAAAGAACTATTTATTAAATGGAATAGCGAAATCATTTAAATAATTAAAACTAAATTAAACGATATTTCCCTAGGTCATTTGTCAGTCAATATATAAATAGAATCTAAATAAAATTAATAAACATTATCATTTACGCCACTGTGGGAGACGATTTCTGCAAAAATAAAATGGGATGATATAGTAAAAAAGGAATATTTTCAAAAAAAAAGTATTCGAAATTTGGAGAAATTCTGTTGTGTTTAAAAAATAGAATTAAATTTTTCACACCAAGACCTTAAGAACATTTACTTCTAAATGAGTAAAAGCCAGTTATTAATCAACTAAAAGTTTTAATGTATTAATAGAAATTTTAATATACCGTAACAAAATATTTGATAAATGTTTAGATGATGATTAATGTATTATCTTATTTAAAAACTAATTTAATCTTAAAAATAAAGAACTAAGTAGAATAAATCGATCAGTTTGGAATATATTTTAGGATTAAATCAATTTGTTTATTAAATACACAAAGTTAAAAACACACTCACAATCAGACTTAAACACAATTAAATACTTAATACTTCATTGTAAACAATGTTTTTTTGTTTTTTTTCCTTCTTGAAGGATGATCAAATTGTCAGGGGAACTGACTTTTGAACATGCCACGTAAAATTGACCATGAGAAAAACAGTCATTTCTTAGATCTATGCCGGGAATTCCCCTCTTCTTTCTTTTTTTTCTTGCCCCGCAGTATCAGAATAAACAGCACACAGGGGTAAAACAATTATGCGTTTTAAGGTTTTTAATTAATATCTTTTTAACTAATTGCAATATTGGACCGAATTGTGAATCTAAATCATTCTCGAATCCACATGAACCCGCACAAAAAAATTTCATCAAAATTGGTCCAGCCGTTTAGGAGGAGTTCAGTCACATACAGACGCACAGAAGATTTATATATATATATATATATATATGTATATATATATATATATATATGTGTGTATATATATGTATATATATGTGTGTATATATATGTACATATATGTATATATACATATATATATATATATATATATATATATATATATATATATATATATATATATATATATATATATATGAAAACAGTATATATATTCCTATAACATCAGGAAATACCCAGCGAAGTGATCGGCTAATGACTATTATTAGATATATTTAGTTTATACACTGCTGGACAATTGCTAAGGACGGATAACACTATCATCCATAGCAACCACAAAATGAAAGGAAGCAAAATGTGGAAAATTAGAATAAGAGCGGGATATTAGTAAGAAGAAGTATGAGTATGCAAAATTTTTTTCCACGACTGTTCATCACGTGATAGCGTTCATAAGAGCTTTAAAGGTTTTGACGCGTGTGGAAAGTTGTTGTTTCAAGTCAAAGTTTTACAGGAAAGATTTAATAGATGAACTTAAAAATTTTGGCATGTTTTCCGACATCACATAGATGATTTTATGCGTGGCCGAATTATTGGAAAGATCGAAGAAGAGCGAAAAATAACAGATGTTGCCAGGGAGTTCGACAGCGCTCACAGCGTTGTTTCACGGCTGTGGAAGTCATTTAAAACTACTGGAATGTGTAGTAGACGGCATGGGGGAGGTCGTGTTAGAAGTACGACGCCTGCAGAAGACAGATATATCGTCCTATCAGCAAAAAGGAACAGGCGCACCACAGCTCAGCAGGTGGCGAATCAGTGTCTTGCTGCCTCAGGAAAGCAGATCTCCCGAAAAACTGTTACCAGACGTTTGAGGGGAGGAGGACTATACGCACGCAGACCTGTTGTGTATGTCCCATTGACCAGACAGCACCGTACTGCCCGTTTGCAATGGTGTCGTGAGCATCACAATTGGACTGAACAGGACTGGGCATGCGTACTATTCTCAGATGAGAGTAGGTTCAGTCTGTTATCGGATTGTAGACGCCAACTGATCTGGCGCGAGAGTGGTACTGCTTATCGTCCAGAAAATATCCAGGAAAAGGACCGATATCCGACATGCAGTATCATGGTGTGGGCCGGCATCATGATCAATGGCCGCTCGCGCCTACATGTGGTTGCGAATGGGACTATGACGGGCCAACGATACATTGATGAAGTTCTACTTCCTCATGTTCGTCTTTTCCGTGGTGCTGTCGGTGATAAATTTGTTTTTATGGACGACAACGCAACATGTCATCGAACACTCGCTGTTCAGGATTGTCTAGACAGCGAGGGTATTCAACGTCTCGTATGGCCAGCGCGTTCTCCAGATCTAAACCCCAATGAAAATGTGGGGGATGCCTTAGGGAGGCAAGTTGCTGGTCGAAACTATCCTCCGACAAACAAGAACACCCTCATCCGTGCACTCACAAAGGAATGGGATAAATTGCCTCAACAGCTGCTGGATAATGTTGTGCAAAGTATGGTACGACGTGTGGAATGTTGCATCACACTCCACGGTGGACATATCCCGTACTGATACCTTTCTTTAAGGTGCCTGCTGACTTTTAGATGCATTGTTCCGTTTCTCCGTACGCAGATCAAATGAACATTTTTTTTTCTTTCAGATGTTTCACAGCTTTTGTACTTTCCAGAACAATAAATATTCTTTATTCTAATGTCTGAACAGTGTGGCAACTATATTTTATTCTACTAGGCCTCATGTCTCGCTTAATGTTATGCTACATAGCAATTTATGATCCGTCCTTAGCAATTGTCCAGCAGTGTATAACGGGTAAGGTTATTCTTGAAAATACACTTGCATTCCTTTTCTGAAAAGGTCACGTTAAGTGTATGTTTATTTCATACCTATGACTGAACGACGTAGATCATCCCACGTGCTTTTATTATCACCGAGCCAGTGTCCAGTATAACGCCCACTCGACGGATATGTTGAACGTGAAATGACCAGTGATCGACCATTCACTGCTTTTTCAGCGCCTCTGAAAGAAAATGAGGAAAGCCGGTATTATGAAAAAAAATCGATTAAATTGTTGAAAGTAAGATACTGTCAATCTTAGGTATTCACTCTTGATTTTTGTTATAATATTATGCTGTACGATTACATTGTATTAATTCTATTTTTTTTTCAAAGCAAGCTCATGCTTATATATATATATATATTTTCTGAAATTTATATAAAATTCTTTTCTCTAATGGGGATGGGGATTGGTATTATTACTTTTGCAGAACTAGTACATTCGCCAGGAGCTGGTATCAATTTCAGTGCGTAATCATCTAGGCGATACCAATTGCCGCACATAAATTTGACACCCAGTTTCCTCCCCAGAGGGAGGCACCTGAGCTCTGACAATGCGAAATTGTACTTAGGAATATAATTTCCCCCGGAGCATCCAAGCGAAACGGACACTTAACGGAATTTTTACATGCCACAAAATCCTACGCACTTAGTGATGTCGATTTTCTGCATCATGAAAATCCACCGACTTGGGCCGGGGTCGAACATGCAACTTTAAGTGCAGAAGGCCAGCAACAAACCAACTACGCCACCCAGCCGGCTAATTTGTATAAATAGATAAAAATTTAAAATAGTTATACTCTCTAGTTTTTCAGTTCCTACTATTAGCTCACACTCTCTCTACGTTTATGTATTTATCCTCGCGGAATTTTCAATCGTTAATAGAATACATTTTAAAGCGCTCAATTGAGCTGAAATTTTATACACATGATTATTTTGGATGACAATACAATAATTTAATTATAATTAATAAAAATTAATTACCACTTAATGTTGTGATTCTGTCATTTGCATATACATATTTATATTAATTGTAACTATTTAATAAAAAAGTAGCTAAAATATAATTTTTCTTTGTTGATCTAAGTAGGAATTGACTTAAAAAATTTTTTTTACGTTACTCTTGTTCTTTATAAGCTTTCTCGTTAGACAGTCGAGAAAAGAAATGACAAATTAGACTGTGTAGGAATTATAAAAGAACCGATTATAAAACAGATAAGAAAATAGACTAAAAGGGAGAAAAAAATAAGCTTAGGGAGATATTTAAAAAAAATAAAGTATGTTACGGTTTCTAATAGCATTTCTGACTAATCCTGTTGGAAAATTCCTCTTAACTTTTGCATGATTATAAAATTGCTTTCCGTTGAAGAACCGTGATTTTTATGCAAATGTCAGTGGCTAAGTCAAGCAAAGAGAGAGAAAAAAAGAGTCGATCGTTGTCAGGCTGATACTGAAGTTAGAGTGTTAGAGTAATCATAATTGAAGTCGTCGAAGTGTATTTCATTAATATTGGAGATCCCAACAGAAAAAGACCACCAGTGTAGTGGAATTAAGTGTCTGTTAAATGATCCAATGAATTGTTATAGATATTTATGTTAGTTAGGCCCAGTGGTTAAGTGGTAGCATATCGCGCTTCCGCTCCACAGTTCTGGGTTCTATTCCCGGGCTGGGAAAGGTCAACTCAGCTTTTCATCCCTTCTGCAGTGGGTCGATAAATGAGTATCAAGCTTGCTTGGGGACTTGTACCCTGGGGGTCTCGCTTCAGACTGGCCACATAATCGGCACATCTGCTCATGCACCTCAGTACCCAATGGTCACGTATATTGGGATGGGCACAGTAGGCCCTGGCCCTCATGGGCTGTTTCGCTACTGAGTTTGAGTTTATTTGGTTAGTAATTAAGCTGACATCTCTCCCTTCGCTTAAGCTAATGTTTGATAGTAAATTGAAATGTGTAAAACAAAGGTGTTGATTTTATTATAATGTTTCTGAATTCTGTGCATCCAAATGTACCAGCAATCGAAAAGTTGTAACAAATATAGGAAAGAGATTAAATTAGAGGAAACATGTGTAAGAATATATTTTAGTTTTTCTATATATCACTAACTTTAATTATCCAAGTGGTCTGAATGGGTTTAAGGTATCCGATTAGGTTCGGAGATCGATTTTTCAAAAATGGATTTTATAAGAATTTTATTGTTTTAAAGAACTTAAATGGGTTTAAAGAGTCATAACTTTTAGTTAAATATCGCCTACCATCCTTTGGTTTACAAAAAAATATTATTTTTATGAAATTTTAGCAAAATTTTCAAAGTTACGAACAACGCCATAAATACACATTGGATATAATGCAATTTTAATTTCATTGATATTCTTATTGATCTAATGGAAGTGTCACAAGCTGCATGATAAGCAATATTTTAAGAAATAAATATTTTATAAGTATTTAAATTTGATGTTTAGGACTTTTTTTATCAAAATTTCTGTATGTTCTAAGCTAAAAATGGCTGTGAAATGGGATTAAATGTAACTATCTTAAACCCTGCGGTTTGTTACACTCTAAAAAGCTCATATATGTTATGAATGTCATTGAATATGATTTAATTGTTATGGAGATATCCCATTTTTCGTGTACAAATTATCGGGAAAATTTCTTTCTTCTAAAAACACAATATAAAAATATTCTTATAAGTTACATAAAGTAAATGCTATAAAAACAACTTGAAAAACTCCCTAGTTTTATGTATTTTTCTTTTTTTCTCAATAATTATGTTTCTTTTTTTTCTAATAGCCCTAAAATCAAACACCTAAAAATCACTCTTTCAACCTAGTCGAATACCTTAAGTTTAATATTTACAATTAGCGTCTTGTTTCTCCTAGATTTAGTATATCTTATTCACCTACAATAATTGCTTTTTTTGTTATTCTGCTTAAGTTCAGAACTCTAAACACGATACCTAAATATAAGAAAGATTGAATTTTTCCTCCGATTTCTTGCAAGTCTCTAATGGAAAATTTTGATATTTTATCAGAAACAAATCAAAGTGAATAGGTCTTGACTGTACAAATTTCTCATATAAAATTACCCAAATAAATACATAAAATCAAAAAAAAAATCTATTTTATATTTATTTCATTAATGTTTACTACTTTTTTAATGCCGAAATATTTCAATTAAACCTCTTTTGAAGCAAAGTATGATAAATTCTTTCTAAAGAAATTTCAATTAATTTCGAAATAAGTCAAGTTTTTCAATCAAGAAAGAATTTATATTAAAACTGAAACAACACTTATTTGAATCATTAGACAAGTATGGTCTTCTTCATTTAAGTTTTTACTTAAATAACAATTATATATATATATAGAAAGAGAATGAACATAGTACTCAAGAGTAGGCTGAGACTGACTCCATCCGTATAAACTGTGAACGTCATAATGGCGATAACTATCCGTTGCGCTTGAATGTATACTTTCCATACACAGAGTCATTTTGGATATCCTTTCGCTTCCACTCTCTTTCACTATGAGAGAAAAAATAATAATTTTCATGAAGTTTTAGTGATTTCAGTTTGAGTTGTTAAAAATACTTTTTACTGTTTTTCAATTCCTACTATTAGTTCACACACTCTCTCTCTCTATTTATTTATATATATATATATATATATATATATATATATATATATATATATATATATATATATATATATCTTGTTCAAATTTTTAATCTCGTGAATAAAATACTTTTTATTTTTAAAATTCGCAATAAAGAGGTTCGACTGTATTTAATTACATACTCCCTGTGGTAGAATTTGTATTTATTTGGAACAAAAAGCTTGAATACTATGAGTTATGCCAAATTTTGAACAACTTTTCAATTCCTACTATTAGTTCATACTCTCCATATATATATGTCATGATTTTTAAGACAGAATCAGATTAAAGTTAGAAAAGTGAAAAGACGATATTTATTCTTTCATTTGTACATCTGTTCTCACACCGAGAGCAGGGAGGAAAAAGCACGCCATGGTGGTGGTTTCAAGTGGATAACACTTGAAAAACATATGGTAAGTATCGCTGCTTTGAAGAGGGTGCTTGCAAGTTAATGCTGACATATGTTGACTATTAAATCTAACAATCTGGAATTAGACATGTTTATTGGCTAGGCCATATGTTCGGAAGAAATAAATGGGTGATTAGTTTGATACTTGAAGATGGGAGCTGAGAAAGATGAGTCAAGTGCTAGATAGGGAATTTAATTTTTAATCTAATTTAATTATCCTTACATATATATATATATATATATATATATATATATATATATAAAGAAATATGTATTACATATCAAAAATAAGAAATAATAGATAAAGAACATAACAAGAAATATATATATATATATATATATAAGGATAATTAAATTATAATAATTAAAATATATATATATTGTTCAAATTTTTTCAATTTTATAAAAGTATTTTCTATTAATCCATTCAGGTTCAAATACATTTTTTTTAAACTTGTAGTGGATGCCACTTGATGTTAAAATGGTCGTGGGTCCGAATCCCACCTGGGATGGCCTAATTTCTGAGAATGTGGTTTCTTTTTTACTATACTATTTTATTGGAATAATTAAATTTCACATTAATGAATAAATAGCAACAAGCAAAATTAATAGTCCAACACCATATATAAAGGGTGTTTTTTTAGAGGTATAGAACTTTAAATTGCAATAAAACAACGATGTATTATTCGATTGACATGAATTTTTTATTCGAAAGATAATCTTGTGGCATTACATTTTAAATATGATCAAGCAAGGCGTAGATTCGTCAAATGGGCCCAAAACGAGATTGCCGTTGTTCCCGATTTTCATAAGCGAATTTTATTTAGCGATGAAGCGCTCTTCTGGTTGAATGGCTACGTCAACAAACAAAACTGCCGCATTTGGAGTGAAGCTAATCCACAAGTGTGTGTCGAAACACAGTTACATCCAGAAAAACTGACTGTTTGGTGCGCTTTATGGGCTGGTGGAATCATTGGTCCGTACTTCTTCTAAAACGATGAAGGCCACTACGTTATAGTCAATGGTGATCGGTATAGAGCCATGATTACTAACTTTTTCATTCCTGAATTGAACAATCATGATGTCCAGGAGCTGTGGTTCCAACAAGACGGCGCAACATGTCACACAGCTCGTGCCACAATCGATTTATTGAAAGACACGTTGGGTGACCGCCTAATTTCACGTTTTGGACCTGTGAATTGGCCTCCAAGATCTTGTGATTTAACACCGCTAGACTATTTTCTGTGGGGCTATGTAAAGTCATTGGTCTATGCGGATAAGCCACAAACGCTTGACCATTTGGAAGACAACATTCGCCGTGTTATTGCCGATATACGGCCACAAATGTTGGAAAAAGTCATCGAAAATTGGACGTCCAGATTGGACTACATCCGAGCCAGCCGTGGCAGTCCTATGCCAGAAATCATATTTAAAATGTAATGCCACAAGATTATCTTTCGAATAAAAAAAAGTCATGTCAATCGAATAATACATCGTTGTTTTATTGCAATTTAAAGTTCTATACCTCTAAAAAACACCCTTTAGAAAGGAAAATGGAAAATTGCAAGAAAATCCATTTTCTATTTTTTGCCACTTAATATTGGGATTCTATCATATCTATATGCATATTTATATTAATTGTAATTATTTAATAAAAAGTAACTAAAATAAATTTTTCTTTGTTGACCTATGTATATATACAGTCCCTGGCCAAATTATTAGACGCACTCCTGTTTTTTAATAATTAATTGTTTTATATAAGTTTATATGCAATACTTTCACATTTAAACATAAATCCAATGAATTTTTACTGAGGAAATTTATTATATATTTTGCATTTGTATTTATTTTTCACTCATGGCAACACAAAGTTAATAAATTCTCACACGAACGTAAACAAGTCTAAATCTGCTCCAGTTGCGGACGTATTTCTGTGGGTTAATGTGCTTTGTTTGTTAATTTAGCAGTTTTATATTACGTAGTTATTTGTTTATTTCGTGTGCGAAGTTTAAATAATCAGTTTGTACTCTTTCAGCATGGGTAAAAAAGGCGATCTTTTTCACCATGTAAGAAAGCAGAGCTAAAGACCCTTGTAAATGCAAAATTGTTTTGAAAACCGCAAAATATCACGAAAGTTGAAAGTTTCTGAAGCGAGTGTACGACGCTAAAAAAGAAAATTGAATCAGGGGAAGAATTGAGCCCAAAAAGAAAAAAAAATGCGACAGAAAGCCTATTTTCACCCCAAGGTCAGAAAGATCTTTAAAGAAAATTTGCATTGAAAACAGGTTTGCTACTACAAAAGTGATAAAAACGCAACTCCCCAAGATATTAATGTGAATGCTTCTGAACGCACTGTTCGAAGAAACTTAAAAGATTTAAATATTAAGACCTGCCGCCCCGCCAGGAAAAAAAGCCCAAGTAAACCCCTGCAATGAAAGCAAAGCGTCTGCATTGGGTCAAACAGTGGCGTGATAAAGATGTGGACTTCTGGAGAACGGTATGTTGTTATAATTTATTCCCAAACAAAGTTTTTAACCATTTTCTATGATTACAGAAGGAACAGCAAAGATGTTTATTTATTATTCTTCATTTCTGACAAGTCTGCTTCAGTAATGAAAGCAAACTTGAAATTTTGCAGAACAAAGCTCAGTTTGTGCGTCGTCGTCGTGGAAAAAAAGTTTCATTCTGACTGTGTTGTTCAGACTGTGAAACACCCTACAAAAATAATGATTTGGTCAGTCATCAGTGGCAAGGGTACTGGACG
Source organism: Trichonephila clavipes (assembly GCA_019973935.1). Taxonomy (NCBI): domain Eukaryota; kingdom Metazoa; phylum Arthropoda; class Arachnida; order Araneae; family Nephilidae; genus Trichonephila; species Trichonephila clavipes. Next base: position 674,122 of record BMAU01020045.1, on the reverse strand, counting down.
TCTGTACGTGGTTAAAGGTATGATGCGGCAAGACCAGTACACAGATGTCTTGCAAAATCGCTTGATTCCGCAGCTGGAAGAATGGTTTCCAAATGGAGAACCATACATTTTTATGCAAGATGAAGCTCCCTGCCACACAACTCGGTCTATCAAAGTTTTTTTGGCAGAACAAAATATTCCTCTGTTGGATTGGCCGGATAATATCCCTGATATGAATCCAATCGAAAACGTGTGGGAGTTAATGAAAAGAAAAATGGCTAAAGATGTGATTACAAATAAACCGCAGCTCTTAGAAAGAATTATTCACGTGTGGAATCATCCTCCTCAAGTGTAGGAGACAGTACAGTTTTGTATTGATAGCATGCCGCGCAGAATTGAAGCTCTCATAGCGGCTAAAAGTGGCTCAACAAAATATTAATATTTAATTATATTTGTTCCTGTTTTCTTTCAAGAGTCAATAAATACATATTTTCTTCTTTAATGATAATGTTCTATTTGTGATAATAATAGATTATTAAATGGAAAACCAAAAAACATACACTGTATCTGATAAATACAAAAACCCTGTATAGTATCACCTGATAACTAAAATTTTTCATAAAATCTTATAGTGCGTCTAATAATTTGGCCAGGGACTGTATGTATAGAATTGACTTAATTTTTTTATATTACTTATTTTAACTCTTTCATTTTTAAGGGAAACATTTTACCAATTTTAAAGTAAATGTGTGTGTAATTGTCGTATATAATTACAACCTTATGTGTATTTTTATACGGAATGTCAAAATGGAACGGATTAGAAGAGAATAGAATAGCAATTAAAGGGGGGGGACCGAAATTAACCGAAAGCATAGGTTAAAAAAACAACAGTGAAATCAATTAGCCCCAATGATATTCTCGTTATTAATACTTATTTTAGTTCATTGTGTCACTTAACAATAAATTACTATGTTTCCTTATATGTTTTATGTTATTTTGTGCAATAATAAAGTATATTTGAAGAAATGAAAATAAATACCAGATAAACCTACGCATTGATCCAAAAGCTACCCATTATTGTGTTTTCGTCTTACGGTTTTAATTTATTTTATGTTCATACAAACTAAAATAAACAGTTGCATACCAGCATTCAACCTTAACAAACCTTACATAGTTCTTAGCTTAAGAAAAGAATTTCAAAAAAAATTATAAAATTTTGTTATTTCTTATTTAAAGAATGTTAGAGGAATATTTTCAATATAATTCAAACAACACAAAATGTGAAACATGAAAACTGGGGAAAATGCTTTGTTCCCTCGAAATTCTTTAGAAGCACCACAAGAATTGGAAGTAATGTTATATAATTTTCATGTGAAAAATCAATATTTCGAATCATTTATAAATAATCATTCTCCTATAAGCAAATTCGTAAACGCTTGTAGGTTGATTGTGAAAAGCTTCTTAAGTACACTCTCTAAAACTAGGGTCTAAAATTGTAACATGATCAAAAACTATTGCGAATATATGGGATTGTTTTTGATTGAAGAGTACTATCTAGATTTAAGACAGTTATCAAGTTAAAATCTCATATGATTTAACATTAAGCAAATACAAATTAATGTGTTAACAAAGACTTTAATGAATTTTTAGTCCAATTTTGAATTCCAGATCATAAGTTAATTCTGAAGAATTTCTGTCTTCCTTTTCAAATCTAGGTTATTGAACTTATTTGAATATTATAAAATGCATCCAGAAGAGAAAATATAAAAGGGATTTTGTGGTTTTACATATTTTTACTTCCTCTTTTTACAAAAACTTGAATACCTATTTTAATGAGTTGGCTTGTGTGAGATTTCAAACCCTTAAAACTTATTTAAAAATGTTTTCAAAATTCGAAGGAAAAACTGTATGTAAAAGATCGGGTTTCTGTTACTTGTCTATCAGAGATTCGGCATGATGTGGTGTGTTTGGTCAGAAGCAAAGAAACATTGTCTCAAATATTTATTAAATATACATTAAAAGAATTTGCTGTGTTCGAGAAAAAAACCGGACAACTTTTCAATTTTTTTATTATCTCATAAATATTGCTGAAAATGACAAAGAAGTTTACAATCTACTTCTTTGTATATTTGGCATTTGATGACACTTTTTAACAAAGGTTTATTGGTCGAAATGGCATCTTTGAATTTGCAATAGAACTTATAAAAAAAAAATGCATCACTTTTTACTGTATTTACAGCGAGACGATTTCTTTCGTCAGTCCATTTCCCATGACGCTGAAGATACGTTCCACAAAAGCGTTGGATACAGGAACACTTTTTTCAGCAGATTCGGTGCTTCTTCTTTTTTGGAAAAATTTTACCCCATTTCAATTGAGTTATTTCGAGTTTGAGTGAAGGAAAAACACTCTGAAGTTCAGACAGTTCATCGTAAATCTGTTCAGGGGAGTTTGCTGCTTCCATGGAGATATTGACCATAGTTCAAGCAGTTGATCCAGCGTGGGCAATCTTCCGCATTCGAGATTCAAACAACTGAACGTTTTATAATTTTGGTTTTCAAATGGATACCACTTCTCTATGTAAGCTAGTCGGTGATACGCATTTGTGTTTTTAGAAATTTTTCAACTTCATGGTCTGGAAGATTTCCAAACCCAAAATATTTGTCAAAAATTGTGTCTTTTCACCATTATAAAATTAAATGCTGCTGTGGTATGTTTCTCTAAAATAATTTCTTGAAAAGAAGTCAAAAGTTATGAGTGAAATACAAATATAGTTCATTATAAGTAATTAGCTTCACCTGAAATTTCGTTTTCTTGGTCTGATAAGATAGCCCAGAGAGCCGTGGGCAATTATCAGAACCTCGTTCTATGTACCTATCAGATGATTCAAGGCAAATAAACTAAGATTGTAGGAACGTGACGAATGACTTTGTATTCGTCAGAAAATGTTCTCGTTTCTAAAACAAGAAACATTGACATCAACAGGCATTACTTTTAATGCATTTTTTTATTATGATATGTGGTCAAATGAGCAGCAATTATGTCGTTGTTTTCTTCAGACTTCAATTTTTTGAAAAACGGAATTATTGACTCCAAAATTAACAGACGTGTTGCCCGCTCCATATGCTGTTACTCTGATACAAATGAACATAAACGTTCCTTAATAGATGTTGAATCTTCAAATGAGTCTTCGTAAAAATCAGATGCCGCTTTTTGGTGAGAAATATTGAATATCAACTGGAAAAAATTTCTATTACCTTTATATTTGATGCATCAGTCGCTACCGAAAAGGGAACATCATTCTTTAAATCTTTGCACAAGTTCCATAAAATACGCAAAACTTGGTTTACTGTACATTTAGTGCGTCCTCCTGTCATTTGCTTTACGATATCTGAATCGTTTATCACTTGTTTTAATACTTTCAAGGAGCAATCTTGAGCAATGTAAGAAATGTGGTGCCTTTTCCCGACAATACAAAAACTGCCTTTTGGTGTAAAGAAAGACTTCATTCGGTGAGACATGGCTGCAGCACTTTCACACTCTTTGTGCTTCTTTGCCTCAACGTGGTGGGTAACTGCTTTTAAGCCGTCATAAGCTACAGTGAACGAATTTTTGCATACACATACACACATACACGATCACGACAGCGACACAAATAATAGGAATCGAAAATACCCACAACAAGAACAATTATGGACTGACAGCGACTCCCCCTCGTCGTCAGCTTGTCGAGAGTGAGAATCCCGAAGGTGGCTCTGGCTGCTCAATCCTATCCACATACCACACGTGTCCAACCATTGCCAGATACAATCCTACTCGGTGTTGGTTGTCTGCCCAAAGCACCAGATATTACGCAAAATGTATTTAAAACCGGACATTCTTTTTGTCCGGTTTAACCGACCGGACTAACATGAAGAAAACTGGACTGTCCGGTCGAAAACCGTCTCGAAACACAGATACAAATAAAGATAAATTTCGATCATCGTTCTGCATGCATTTTTCTATTTTCCAACCGCTACTTGCTCGTTTCTCCCCCTCCCTCTCGCGTGTCCTTTTCCCGTCAAAAATAACCGTTGCCAGGTACAGGAACCCAGTTCTACTCGTTGTCAGAGGTGAGATCCCTATACCAACCATTGCCAGATTCGGGATGCTGGTTCCAACCGTTGCCAAGTTCGATGATAGATCCTTACAATGAAGTAGCCTACATTCTTTTTTCAGAACTTACGTACTACACCATTGACCAACTTCGTCAAACCAAAAAACGTCGCGAAATGCTGTAATACTCAGCCAATAGTGAACAACCGTTGCAGCACATATTCAAACGCAACACAACCTTGTTCGCACACTCTCGAAAATAACAACGTTTTCTTTAGGTTGCATCGTTCCTGTGCGTGTTCAAACACAATATTCTTGATCGCGTGCATCCTAGAAAATAATGTCAGTCTAATATTCTTCTCTTATGTTGTTGGAGAAGATTGAAATTTAGGATTTATTTCCTACTTAAGAGATCGAAGTGTATTTTATCAAAAGATCAAGTATTTTCACAGAAATGCTTCTAATACGTAAATACGAAAGACCATTTGGTTATAAAAAAGGTAAAAAACATCGCAGGTCTGCTCGCGACAACGTTTAGATTTATAAAGCGAATATATTAGGAGATTCATTTTTTTAAGATTTTAAATGCAGCTGCGGCATTTTGAACACCCGAAAAATGGAATTGTTTGCGGATATTTTGCTTATTTAAGTGTCCTTATTTTTTAATACGTTGTTTAATTATTCTAAATCTTCACCAAGTTATTTGTCAAGATGTTGATAAGGAAAAAAACATGCGCGGTAATTTGTTTTTGCGCTTATGCGGAAACGATAACATTTGGCTATATACTTTGATTTGGCGAAATCGGTCGACGGTATAATATGTTTTTTTTCCCTTTTTGAATGCACTTTATTGTATCTAAATAAATTTAATAACTTAAACTTGAGAAAGAAAATCGAAATTCCACAGGATTGTGCTAGAGAATTCAGAGTGACTGGTAGAGAGTAGATTTAATTTTTTTGTATTCGAAGCTTAAAATTTACAATTGAGTAACGGGTCTATCCGCTATTCTTCCACTAAATACTGTTGGGTAAAATTAATCTTTAACTGTGAGTTCAGTTTAAAACCTTTCTCGGTGAAGAAGACGAGATTTAGGCAAATGAGTACTTCTATTTAAGCGTTGGCATTAGAGTAGATAATGATGGTCGATAGTTGAAACCTGAGATTTAACTGGGAATAAGATTATGACTGGAGTCGTGTAGTCTAAAGAGAATTCAAACGTAGGAGTCGAGAATGCTCCAGTACTCAGATAAGTGCGTTCATTTATATGATAGCTAAATTAACCCTATGCGATTGCTCTTCCTGGTTTAATGTTAATACATTCCCTCCCCTCAATTGTGTTGCGTGATTAAATATAAGTAATAATAAAACTGTGTTTATATATAATATATATATATATATATATATATATATATATATAATATATATATATATATAAAGTCCTATGGATGATCTTTGTTTGAACCTCCAAACACTAACATCCTCTAAGTCAGGGATGGTGAACCAATGGCACGCGTGCCATTAATGGCATGCGACACAATATTTTGGGCACGCCACCAATCAAAACGGTTTGTATATAAGTTCTAAATAACAAAGTTCACTATGAAGTATTACGAATAAATGTGAATGATCAGTCGCTGGGCGGCGGGGAGCACACTCATTTGTTATTGTCTTGACTTAGTTACGTCGTGGACTTACTTTAATTGCTAATGCTGCAAAGTTTGTCTACGTATAGCATAGACAACTTCGTTGATACAACTGTATTTTAAAATTTATTTGTGTTATATTTACGACGTTTTTTTTTTAATTTCCGTAATCAAATCTTCATTCAAGGAATTTTTAGCAAAATTTTCTCAGTTTGATGAATTTCCGGAAACGCTTAAGTTTATGCTGTACCTTGATGCTACTTCATTTGATGAACTGAACTTATCCCAATTCGATTGGTTGAAAATTGAAGAATTTGAAACGCAACCGATTAATTTCCAGTCCAGTTCAATATGGATTCAGAAACTTATTGAAACAAAGAAAAAGTTGGAGATTTAAACAGAAATATTAACAAGAAATATAAGTAAAAATGCCAATAATGAAAAATTCGAAACATGGGATTCGATTCCAGTCTCATTTAATTGTTTGCAGAAGCTGTCTCTTGCTATTTTAACCATATTTTCACCTATCTATGCCTATAAGTCATTATGTTGAGACATCAATAACATAACAGACTGGCTAAGAAATCGCTTTGGCAGATGACTCTACTTCAGCATGCATTCTGCTAAAAGTAACATTTTGCAATCCAAATATAAGTTGTCACTTAATCTGCAACAACAGAAGTCACACTAATGTTATTTTATAATTTGAATTACACGTATATATATATGTGTGTGTGTGTGTGTGTGTTTAATATTTACTACAGTACAACGCAAAATGTATTTTTTCGTAGTAAAGAGTTTTGAAATGTTAGTATTTAATTTTAACATTTTCTCAATAATCAAAAGTCAAAATTATTTGATGGCTCGTCTGTACTTCATCAAACATTTCTCAAGAAAAAATAGCACGTTGCTCCATAAAAGTTCGCTACCCCTGCTCTAAGATGTTACAACTGTACTTACATGGATTGTATGGCGGGTCATCATAAGGGCTATTTGGACATTTTAGGCTCCAGCAGTTAGGTTTGTTCTCGCAGTAGAAAGGTTTCTCTTCATTCGTTCCAAAATTTGACGGTTCATTCATATCCTGTCATAATAAAAAAATTAATCAGTTGTTTCATTTTAATTATTATCAATAAGTAATTGCCAATCGGAATTAAAAGTTCTCGTACACATGATTTTTTTTCAAAAAAATAAAAACTGATATTAGTTGAATCGATGGAATAAACTTATACTATATGTGATGTAAACAAACAAACAAACAAATGATATAATTTAAATCAATTCCTTCTAAGGTCAACAAAGAAAAAATTTATTTTAGTTAGTTAAATTAATGAATTGATATTTGAAAAAACTGTATCAACATCAAGTGTCAACCTCTACAAGTTTAAAAAAATATATTTGAAGCCAAGAAAAAACTCGTTAGAAAAGCTTACTGGCGCCATCTGTTGGCGTTATTTCTAACTTCGCCAGAAATAACGTAAAATAAATTTAAATTAAAAAATAAAATTTAATTAAAGAATTAATACTTTAAAGAAAACTGTTTTAACATCAAGTGTCATCCATTATAAGTTTACAATACATTATTTGAACTTCATTGATTGAATAAACAGTATTTTTTATTAACGATTGAAAATTTGAACAAGATATATGTATATGTATAAAAGATATATATATAGGAAGAGAGTGAACCAAAATAGTAGGAATTCAATATGAGTGAACAATACAATAGTGAAGATTTTTTCTATGTAACAAAGTATTTGATATATTTAATTACTACACAAGTAAACCCAGTATCACACGGTACTTCTATAGTATAAATTCACTTTAATATACAGTTCAAGAACAAGGAAATCCCCGTATCACACTGTGCTTTTATAGCACGTATTCGCTCTAACACGATTCGAGAAAACCTCCGAAAAATACGGAATTTAATAACTATTAAAAGCGAACATTAATTTGAAATTTGAGAATTCTTCGTACGACAGTTCAGTAAACGCGACAAAACTTTTAAATGCGAAAGATACCTCATTTGCCTTCTTGCATTCGAACTCCTACATACTATCAAGCATTCCTGCAGAATTTTCGCGATCTGATAGTACTTAGATACACTTATACTATAATGCTTTACATTAAAAACTTTGAATCAAACGAGATAAACTGCTTTCGGAACAGCTCTGATTATAATTAGGCACAACTAAAATGAAACTAAAGAAGAATGTTAACCAAAGTATACTTGGGTATCTGAAATATGCAGCAAGTGTACTTTCTTGTGTACTGCTGTAACGAATAGGTTAACATAGGTCAAGAACATAATGTAACTTCAAATAACACTAAAACCTTTCCAACAAATGAAAATAGAATTTTTGATATATAAATGCCATAAAATCAAATGAAAGCAACTGTTTTGAGAATAGCGTTAATTATAATTAGGCACAACCAGAACTAAACAGAACAAAAACGTGTGGTCCTCTGATATATGCAAAAAGTAACTTCTTGCCTACTCCTGTAACGAATAGCTTAATTTTAAAAGGTAACACATTTAAAAATATAATTACGATCCAGAGTCCGTCGAAAGGTAACTTTTTATGATAATCCACAATAGTATTGATCCACCAGTTCTTGGTTTTGTCGTCTAAAAAGTTTGGGAATGCTACATGTGTTTCAGGCCATACCTGCAACATAAAAATATAATAAATAAGATAGAATTCAAAATAAAATGTACAAGATATGTGAAATCATTACAACAAAGTATACATTACTTGTTCAAGTTTTGTATTTTTAATAGTTATAATTAAAGATACACACTGTAAGAAATTTGAGAAAAAACTTTAGTTATATATATATATATATATATATATATATATATATATATATATACAATAAATGTGAAAGAAATGGGGTAAAACTGGTGTAAGAAATTAAGAGAATTTGCAGACTTGATCGATTATCTCTACAACTACTGGACCGATTTTTAAGGTATCCGACTACGTTCGGAGCCGTGATTTTGCAAAAGCGTGTAAATGGATAATATTTATGATATTTAGTGTCACTTAGATTAGAAAATGTATATAAAATTGTTTTAAAAATATTATTACAATAAAAAATTATTTCAGTACAATATTTTGACAAAAAATGAACACAGAATGACCCATTTTAAAAACCTTCTCCTTTTATGAAAAATGCTTCTATTATAATAATAGTTTGCCTGTATATATCTCAGACCTCTGTACAGAGGCTGAACTATGATTTTTGAAATACATAACCTAGAAGTGGATTTATCCATATTTTACTACAACAGAGGGGAGAAATTTTAAGAAAAGTAAACGCCGATAATTATTTCAACTGGTGATAACTCTGAAAATAATGTGAATTTTTCAAAAATCCTAGTTCAGACTCTCTAGAGAAATCTTTACTTTATACAAGCAAAATATTATTATTTTAGAAGCATTTTTTATAAAAGGAGAACGTTTTGAAAAAAGGTTATTCTAAGTTAATTTTTTGCCAAAATATTGTATTTAAATAACTTTTTTATGTCAAAATGTCCTTAAAACAATTTTATGCATGTATTCTAATCTAAGTAACACTAAATATCATGAAAATTATCCATTTATGTGCTTTTTTAAAATCACGGCTACGAATGTAGTCGGATACCTTAAAGAAACTTGAAATGCATATACAGTAGATACGAATATATCAATTGGGACCGGACACCGTTCGGATGCGCGATTGTTCGGTTAACCGAAAACCGAATGAGATCCATGCAGAATATGAAACCGGACACTGTACAAATATTGAGAAACGTGCTTGAAGAAAAAGGAAAATAGGTGCAAAATGTCACAATTTTACCTTTATTGTGGAAAATAATCACTTATTTTTCGCTGTACCATTGAACACCTTCGTTTTTTAGCTGCAATTGTTGACTTTCCAACATTATAAAACTGTGCTAAAAACGCTCTACTTCTTCCGTTCGCTAGATGGTTCAAAATTTCAAGTTTTGTCTAAGTTCAAGATGCACTTCCGTTTTGAATTCGAAGCCTTAGCAGTTTACAACTCAACAAAAGAGCACATATACACCCCCTCACTTGGAAGCAAACTGACCTAATATTCCGCACAGTTGTTTACCAAATCACACAACAGAAATTCCCCAAATATCCATGACGTTGGGTTTTCACGTCACTTATGGCCTCACGCAAAGAAAACGGATTCATATACAGTACATGTAGTTGACAAAAAAAAAACTGGTCCGGATATTTGACGCTCCGGATAATGAACTTTCAAATAAACACGACGCTCTACTGTACAATACAATACAAAAACAAATACTATTGTGCTATATATATACAATGCAATATAAATAATCATTCAACAATTGTAATACACACTCATGATCGTGCGTAACACTCGTTGGAGTTGGAAGATATGAAACAATGGTTGCAGAATAAACAAAAGAAATGGGTTAATAGGGGGTATGGCTCCCTCTTACAGCTATACAGGCCTCGCAGCATGATGTCATACTTGAAATAAGGCATTTTATCAGTTCTTGTGTGCGTGTGTGGAAATTGGTCCCACTCGTTCAGCAACGCTGTTTTCATTTCCTGGATGGTTCTTGAAGGGGGTTGCGAGGTGCAATTGCTCTCCCCAGAGCGTCCCAGACATGCTGTATAGGGTTGAGGTCTGGAGACCTGACTGACCAATCAGTACCTCGAATATCCTCACTCTCTAAAAATTCGTCGACTATAAGAACTTTATGAGGCCTCGAGTTATCATGCATTAAATGAATTCGGGGCCACCCACACTCCTGAAAAAGCGAACATAGGGCTCCAAGACCTCATCCCTATACCTCACATCAATAACGGAACCTCTTTCAAAGACATGGAGAAGTGAAAGACCATCCAACATGAAGCCTGGCCAGACCATTAAACCTTCTCCGCCATAATTTTCGATTTCGCGGACATTAGAGGGTAGGTAGCAGGTCCCTGGTTGTCTCCATATGAACGCAGGGCGAGAATCGGTGTTTAGGGTGAAATTAGACTCATCGGTGAACAGAACGGTCAATAACTTATCCATACTCCAATCTCTATGCTATCTGCATCATGCTAAACGGACTCTCCTGTTCGTAGATGTGAGTGGGACGCAGACAGCAGGTCTTCTTGCAAATAACCCAATCTCATAAAGTCTTTTTGAAACAGTCACCCTTGATGCACGGGTTCCTGTGGCTGCATACAAGTAACGAGAGAGCATAGAAGCTATAGCCACTCTGTTATGCTTCCCTCTAATCGACAATTGGTGATCTCCTCTGGCCCCGTGGCTCTTCGACGACCTTGTCCAGGCTTTCACTCGAGGAATCCAGTATTCTGGAACTTTTTCCATAAGTTACACACGATTCTGGGTGTTAAATTGAATTCTCTATAAATCTAAATTTGGCATTGGCCTTCTAGCCTCCCCACAATTCTCCACCTCATTCCATCGTCTGGACGTTGGTGGTTACTTATTTTTACTGTTAAAATTTGAATTGAACCGATTCCTTCAAAATTACACCAAGAAATTCACCGAGGCGAGCTGGCGAGCGAAATACGTCTTAACTTACACGCGCTTATGAAGCCTGTTTCTCTGCTGGCTCCGCCTACACACACGTGCACACTTATGTATTTGCCGCAGAAGATTTGTGTTTTTATCTATAAGCAGGGATTTTTCATTCAATTCAGTTCATTTCATGCAATTCGATAAAATATGCAAACTCACTTAATTTATTTCATCAGTGTATATATATTGCTGACCATTCAAAATGTAAAACTGTGAAAAACAAGAAGATAAAATCAAAACAAGATTATAACTTAAAATATAAAAGTTTAATAATTGAAATAAACCCCCATTCAGCTAGCAGAACACGAAGTAATCAGTATTTTAAATAAAACCATGGATGTGTGTGTGGCAACAATTACTGCAACATGCTTCGGATTGAAAGGAAGGAAACTTCGATGAATTTTCGAATATCAATTCACTCTTCCACATATTGCATTTAACTTACGTTGCTCTGCAAGGGTTATTGACGACGCATATTGTAGTTTTTTACCACAGTCAAGTGACATTTGAGCTGGCACCTACCTCTCCGATCTCCGACAGCAAAAATCAGTCAGAAAAAAAATGTTTACAAAAACATCGTTTCAAATTGCATTAAATACTATGCATATGATTAAAAAATTGAAAATTATAATTGATTATGTACTAGTTAAGATACTGATAATTTTGTTTTAACACTTAACTGCTCACTGTTGCCTTTTTGCAACATATGATTTATTTTATTTTAATGGACACATTATTTTTTTTATTTACCTACAAATCACTTATCTGAGAAAAAAAGATTACTGCAACGAAATACATGCTAAGTTTGTCACTAGATGGAAGTACATTTTTTCCAAGAAATCACGGCAATTATAAAAATCTCTCACGCCACAAGAACTGTGCTTTTGCTATAAAAATAATCCATTATATTTTATGCTTCCTCTTGTTTATTAACAAATAAATTACCAGGTAAGAAATTTAAACATTTTATGATGAATAATAAAATTATCATGTAAAAAAACGTTTTGTAATTTACAGCACTACTGCGCAATGTTGCACTTCTGCAACAAACAAAAAAATGACTGAAGTTCAATTTAAAACAGCTTATTTTTTTTAAACATATATTTCCCTTTTATTATTACTTAAGAACTAGCTGATATAACTTTTTCTTACAAATTTGAAAAATTGTTAAGTTAAGGGTTAAAATTAAGTGTCTTTTAACGCGTTTTTATAAGCCTCACCTCTATGTAACAGAATATTTGTGTTCTCGATTTTTATCCACTATAAAAAGTCATATTAATTCGAGATTTTGTACACTTATCAAAGACCGAGGACAATACAATAATTTAATAATTTTGTTCCATTTTTGATCAGCATCATCAGGATTAAAGATTTCCAATTTCCAGATTTGGTGACTACTTCCTGGTAACATTTCCAGATTTGGTGACTACCAAAACTGCTGAGGATTGATTCAGAGGTCACCGGATTAAATACTTTCACACAAACTGTTCGATTCAAAATGCATACTTTTATTTCTAGTGCTGATGCAAGTTTTAAAAAGAATATTGAGCTCTTTCTAGAGAAAAATTGTATTGATTTTACACCTTCTTCCGCATTTAATATTTCAACTTAGCTCTCTCTTTCAGATTTCCTTCAGTTAGCTGATCCTACATTTTGCAAACCAGGCCGTATTGACGCGCTGATAGAATGCCGATGGGTATTCCAGATTCTAAATAACGCATTTAAGTTTAATTCATCAGTGAATAAATTTAAAAAAACTAAAAAAGCTCGCTTTTATTGGAGATCGAATTAAAAAATGAAAAATAAATTATAGTTGATATGAAAAAAAACTAAAAAACACGATTTTATAGTTAATTGAGCTAAACAGTAAAAAATAATTCTTAATATAAGAATAAAGTGACTAACGAGAATTTTAATGCCATTGCGGTTAAATCGTGGGGTGCCTTGTACTGCGTTTTTCACTAACTCTGCATTGCGGTATAGAACTAATAAGAAACTGTAACAATTGATATCGAGCACTCCACGCTTTTACCACAATGACATTAATTTTCTTGTTAATTATTTTATGCTTATATTACGAATTATTTTTTTACTTTTTAGCTCAATTAACTATAAAAGAATGTTTTTTAGTTTTTTTAAACTATAATTTATTTAATTACTAATTCTGCTTATGTTGTTTTGGATGGGATACCTTAAACAAAGATACCTTTGCTTGATTCAGTAGCTGTACCATTGGTTACAATGTCATTTCAAACACTCTTTTTTAAAACGATTCTGGGTTTATTTTTTAAAAAATTTTTTAATCATCTATATGAGTTTGTAATACCATATGCATACAAATGCAATTTGGGACTTTATTATATTTTCTCACTTTTCCATAGGTAACATTGTTTTTTCGTAGTTCTTCCGGAAACATGTCTTCCTTCCAAATTGATGACCTCTTGATGAATACATCGTTTTGAAGACCGGATTCATACACACTGTAGTCCTTGACAGCTTCAATGGCAGGATCCTATTTACAAAAACGAGTCATTTATATTAATTCCAAAATAAAAATATAACGGCTTTTCTTATAATCCAACCAAATATCATTACGTAATTAAAATAAAATAAAGTTGGAAATAACTAACGTTTAATTAATGTGATGAAGGGGGAAAATGTGGATTATACCTTATATTTAAATAGAGTTTAAAGATGTTATCTATTGCAAATTTTAGGAACAAAATTTTATAAAATCGATCAAAGACCCATTTAATATTATTATAGATACTGTAATTACTTCAAACAGCTCTGGTTAAACTATTTATTACACAGTATAAAAGTCCTCAAAAATTGTTCCATTACAATTTAGTTGCAAAATGGGTCCACAGATAGAGTCTCTTTCGCTGCAATGTCTTTTATCGCTCGCATGAACATAATTAAATTAAGTGATCCTTTAGATAAAAGTCCTATACATATGATGTGCCAAAGAGTTCTCAGTTCTCTCTCGATAATTCCACACCGAGTTGGGTGAGCTCGCTGGCTCTATCTCTGCTATGTGGTTGCTGATTCAAACCTCCTCGGTTCGAAATCCACCTTAATTCGTGGACTCTCAGGAATCGCTGACTCTGAAATCTGTCACTAAAGAGAGGCCTCTTATCGGATTCTCTCAAGTAAAGTCTGTTTTTGGTGGTCCCTTGCTCTCCCTTTTTAAACATCTCGTTTCTCACGGTCACTCAACGCCTATCCATTTGATCTCTTGCTTATAGCGGGAGTCTACCTTGGCACATAGCCTGAGTTCTATCTTCTCAGACGTGCTGTCGTCCCAGATCCGTGAGAACCCGAAAAGCACATTGTACTTTCTCTTTTAACTTTCGGACTGGTATGGGAAAAAATGATCAGAATTTTTGACCACTCAATTATGAAACTTTTTTCCCAGCAATTAGGGAAACGAACGGAATTTTCCTACGTTTGTCGGTGTCCCCTCTTAGCAATTAGGGGAAAGAGACAGGGTACATGACAATACACAAGCAATGCACATGAATATGGCTGAATTTCACTGTTGTTCATTGTTTCATTCATAATTGAAACAAGTGAATAATTATTTTCAAATATGAATAAGAGTAATAAAATAGCTTTAATAAGATTTTTTCAGGAAAAATATGTTTTTAATCCTTTTTGATTTTTATATTTCTGTATGAAAAGATATAGTAAATGTCAAAAATATGTACTTAGTTAATTATGTTTGTTAGAGTCGTACTCAGAAGTAGGATATTGGTGACAAACCTCGCAATTTTAAACCATGGTCAAAAGATGGAAACGATTCTTGAGTTGGCACTCCATTAACCAAACATTGTGAATCGGACCCTATTATCCGTGCTAATGTGAGGATTTTGAACCTCGTCAGAGTTAACATGCACAAATACCTGGAGGTGATCTTTTATACAATATGTGAACAATGATATATGGGGCCATGGGTAGCCTAGTAGTTAGAGCATCGGACTCCAAAGCGGAAAGCCTGGGTTAGATGCCCGATGCCTTCAAATATCCTCCGAGTACACACGGAGTACGTGCTCGTTAAATCAGTGGGTCCGGAAATCTTGTGGGCTGAATCACGAGTGCAAGGGACTGGAGAATATTTCCCTCAACTTCAGTTCCATGCCTAAATTGTAAAGGTGGAGGTCAGTGGTGTCACCATTTATAGCCCCTTCAGGAATTTCACCGAGCTAAATCGTACTGTCACCTGTATGGTGCTCAAGGCCAACGACAGGTATACATACAGCTCCTTGCCACGATGAATTTCGTGGGCCTCGATCTGACTACGTCAGACAGGTGACATTAAAGACAACAAACAACAATGATATATGAAACGAAAGTGGATCCTTAAGACATTCAAGAATTTCATGGTGATGTTGTTTTTGCTTTTGAGGCTTATTTTTTATTTATTTGTTTTTGTTGTTGTTGTTACGTCGCGGATGAAGACGTGCAAGCTATTTCGCTACGAGCAACCCAATACAAGTTAGCCTTGGAAGAAAAGCTATCAAAGCATGAAACATCTATGTTGGCCAGAGAAGCACAATTTAGTGAGGTGCTTGAAATTCAAAGCCTCGCCATTCAAACATAAAGGCCCAATCAGGATTTTCTCTCGCACCGATTAAGTGTCCTTGAAGATAGTCATGTCCAGTTAAAATTCTAAAATTAGTAAAGAAGACCTGTATTAGAAAATTCTTTGAGACTGGATAATTAATTATAGTTACTATAGAGTTTACTTACAGGTTTGAGAGAACGAAAGATATAGAGAAGTTCTAAGCATTGCCATACCTGATATCTTTGCTAGTTTGTGAGCTTGGATTAAAGTCACATTTGAAATTTTCGCAGTACTAAAGCTATTGACGAAGAACCACGATTATTCTGAATCATTTAAGGAGAGATAATCACTCAGAGAGGGTTATCCTCTCTTCTCAGTCATGTCTTGTCAATTAAGAACTTTAAAACATGGAAATTTAAATGATCCCTAACCTCTTAAGATGAGACCCAAAGCCATTGCTCATCTGTTACGAAACCTTTATTCTACCAACTAAGCTAAAATAGTGTAACGGGTCAATTTGAAATCCTCCTACTAATCCTCTTGAGGAAAATCTGTATTGTTCTCTTTAAAACTTTCTCCCAAAGAAGATGCGGTTTATGTAAATCAAGGCTTATATTTAAGCATTAACTTTTAGGTTCAAAGAGAGAGAGAGAGGTTAGGAGAGTTAGATGATAGAAGTTAGTGATTAACGTAAAGTAGTAGTAAGTTAGTCGATAGTGACTCGTTGGCTATTTGCTTAATATTTAGTATTGATAGTTGACGATTTAGTCACTAAAATATTTGAATTGGAATAGTGTTGGCTAGAAGTAGAATAGCTTGGAACGGAATTTCGATTATTTAGAACATATACTCTCAAAGCGTTCCAAAAGTAAGTGATTCAATTCATAATTAAATATTAAATATCTCGTCTGCCTCACTTTTGCTCCAATACTTAATTATAGGTGTATTTCTTAACCTAGGTTGATGAGACTTGTTATAAGATTAATAAATTTTATTTGTTTTTGATTATGCCTGATCTTCACTCTAACTCCCAAATACTGGTGGTTGTGAAAGGACTTACATCACAATAGTCTTGCAAATAATTAGTAAATGGTAAAAAACATGGAAATAATTTGCAAAGATATTATATGTTTACTTACAAGAATAATAATCCATTTCAATCCATACGCTTCGCGTGTCTTATTTATGTACTCTATTAGCCCATTAAATCTCTTGGTATCGTACGTGAAGTCTCTATTACCTTCCATGTGGTCGATGTCCAAAAATTGTACATCCTGGCAATGGAGAAAAAATAAGATTACCTGTTTTTATAATATTAAAGTAGTAAACAGTCTTGAATATTAGGAAATTTATAATAAATGCCATAGAACATATATATCAGCCTAATTTAACATGAAATTATCTTTTATGTTTGAATACAATGAAAACCAAGATAGAAATTTATCCAAGAAGGAATAAAGAGCAACAAATTATTCTCGTAATCAAGTTTTCTTAGTTTTGCATACTGTTGTCAGTCGAATTTCGAATCTATTTTCGCTCCGAGACTGTGTTTTTCGACCGAGAACTCATTCAGGCAAAATAAGCTTAAATAATGTTTATTGGTTTCGTAAATATAGAGAACTCTTGACGGAATCTTACAGCAATTTACAATTTATGTTCCAAAGATATTGAATCCTTATTCTTGAAAAATACTTGCATTTAGATGTATTATCTAGTTCAAATTAGAACTCGTCGTGAGAGGATGCTTCATAGGCAAGATTCCAACTGCCCCTACTGAGTATGGCTAATTACTATAGGCCTTAAAGCATGGGCCCAATGGGTCCGACCCCATGGCCTTGCCCTCGGTGGAGCCTCGTTTCGTTCTTGGCCCTGTCTTAATAAGATTATGAACCGCATAATTTTAATGGTCAAATATTATTCCCGTACATATTTTCCGAAAAACAGGGAATTTCAAACTGCATGTCAAAGTGGCAAGACTGTATCATTATGTGAAGACCGTTACCTATGTCTAAGCCTAGGCCTAATGCCATGAACAATAATTCAACTCATTTAGTCGAAATGCCACCATCGGTCGAGCCTGTTTGTGCCTAGGTTTTCGAGATTGTGAATCGTGCACATTTATTTGTTTCAAATTATTGTTTGAACGAGTAGTTGACAATGCATGCTATATACTATCTACTTTTAAAGACCTCAGGTAGGGCCTAATATTGCATAGGAGCCCTGGGCCTAAAAAATCTTAAGATTTCTCCCGGCCCAGGGCCTCAAAAAGGCTTAAGACGTCACTGCCCTACTGTTTACATATCGAATCGTTTTTCCCTCACAGCGTCCGGAAGGCTCTTGGTAGGTCACCTCGAGGTTGATTGTATGGCACTGGAGTCAAAGAAGGTTTGCATGGTTTTGATTTTGCTGCTGGTGTGTTTTATTTTAGTCATGGAGATGCATTATTCCAAAGTCCTCATGAATCTAAAAGATCGTTTCCATTCAAAAATCACCAAGCTATGTCCAAAATTTGATGCTACAACCAGTGACGTAATGGATACAATTAAGCCCCCCTTCCAAAGTCAGATTTTGGGCCCCAAACTGGATCTTACAAAAGGTACGTACTTGACGTCAGTCAGGCTTTGGGGCCCTAGAATCCTGTCCCCCCTCCCCACGCAATGTGGGGGTGTACATTACGTCACTGGCTACAGCGTTGTTCGAGTTCTGTCATTTTATCCAAAATCAAAGTGATCTTTCCTCATCATCGATCTGCCGGCAATTGAAGGCTTCTGCAGGCAGTAAAAAAATCACGCATGCGTATTATCATAGGCTCCATATGTACACCAAATCACACCTATCTAGCTTTATTTGTTTGCGCTCAAATTATTGTTACGAATATTGGGTAAATAGTGTAAATAATTTGTATTTGAGTGTTTAATGCATTTATATTACTCTATGTTATATTTATTTCATGCTAAAATTGTACTATTCGCAAGCAATGCCGCCCCTTACGTTGTAATGACGCTTCAATGAGAACTTGGAGAAAACTTGGCGGCAGAGAAAAGTTGGCATCATTTTTGGCGACCATCTTGGCGAGTTCGGAACCCTCTGGAATCTTCTAGAAAGTAGTAGATCTCTCCACTAGTGTCACGTTCAATGACACGAGAGGTTATATTTTTGGAAGTTTCTGTCGCGCCTATAAACAAAGATTAACGCCAGTCCGTTGATGAGGCTTGATTAAGCCAGCGAGTAATGAGGATTGTTTTGACTAGGAGGATTGTTTTTGAAACACTGATTGCGTTTGATTGCTGTCGAAGGTGTGAAGACCTTCGGATATTTACCCTGTGAATATTGCTGCTGAATCCTGTATTTAAAGGATTGGATTTTCGATAATGAATTCACATCGCTCTTAATGAACTGTTTAGTTTCTTTGTGATTGTTTTGCATAAAACCCACGAACCTGGATCTATGTAACAATATATAGAAACATTTATGCATAATTCATATTAATCAGCTGAATATAAAAGTTACAATCTCTTTTGCTTATA
The DNA here is from genome assembly GCA_019973935.1 of Trichonephila clavipes. NCBI lineage: Eukaryota > Metazoa > Arthropoda > Arachnida > Araneae > Nephilidae > Trichonephila > Trichonephila clavipes. Next base: position 654,729 of record BMAU01020045.1, on the reverse strand, counting down.
AAAATTGCTTCATATACATTGATAAACACATTTAAGAATTAATTTAATTTAAAAATTAATTTATTTCTGATAATTTAAAATTGAACTAATTAAGTTCATTACGATCACATGATAAATGTTACCACGTGTTTTTCCATTAAATTCGAAGCTGACATAAGAGTTGTAAAATTTCAAATTTGATAACTAGGTAAAGAATTATCCAAGTACTATATATATAAATATATATATATATATATATATATATATATATATATATATATATATATATATATATATATATATATATATATATATACAGACTAGCTACAAATGTCTGCATTCACGTACTATTGCTTACATGAACAATGAAAAAAAAGTTTAAAAACTGGAATTTAAAAAATCAATTTTAATTATATTTTATTTAGTTCATTTTAAGTATTCAGAATAATAAAAGTAAATTTGGTTTTCCTTCATAGATTTTAAAATTAAGACAGATTTGTAGAGATACCTACAAAAGTCAAGTAGAAAAAGTATGCGTTCACTGTTTCAGTAGAAGCTATAAAAAATATTTATAAAAGATAATGAGCTATTTAATAGCTGGTTGGATAACCCAGTCTTTCGAGAACCTCCTGAAGTCGTTTCGGCATTGAATTAACAAGTTTAGTTGTTTCTTCAGCGCTTATCTTCTCCCATTCGTCCTTAAGAACACTCTTCAGCATAACCTTGCTAGATATATTGTGTTGACGAATCTTACGCTCCAGCAAATCCCATAGGTGTTCTACAGGGTTCAGTTCAGGTGACTGCGGGGGCGTGTGCAGTTGATTTGAGACATTATACAATAGCCAAAGTTTCACAATCTCAGCGGTATGCTTAGGATCGTGTCGTGTTGGAAGCGAAATGACGACCCAAGGCCCAGTTTGGCGGCACTTTCTTTTAAATTTTTTGTAGGACATCAAGATAATCATATTTGATCATAATTGATTCTCGATATACTCCAACTTGCCAACACCATTGCTCGCCATTCACCCCCACACCATAACTCCACCACCGCCGTGCTTCACCGTTGGTACTAAGAACTCTTTTTGAAGAGCTATACAAGGTTATCTGCATACAAATTTATGACCTTTTATGCCAAAGATGTAAAATTTGCTTCATTGCAGAATATCACAGTCCTGCAGAACTCCGAAAGCATATGTATATGCTCTTTTGCAAAAGTTATTCGTTGGTCTTTGAAATGTAAGGCTTTCTACGAGCCACTCGACTACAGTATTCCGGCTTTTTTCAAGATTTTTCTTGCAGTATCCGCACAAATGTTTTTGTGAAACTTCTCATGAATGTCTGTTGCTATTTAAGTTCCAGTCAAACGCGGATTTTTTTTCACCACGCATAGCATACTTCGTTTTTCTCTGATTGTGAGTTTAGATGGAAGACCAAAACGAGGTTTCGATGTGTAAATTCCTGCAGTTTTAAAGTTATTAATAACACGTTAGATAGATGAATACTGCCATCCAACGGATATGGTTATATCCCGACGACTTTTTCCATCTTTCCACATTTTTCATAATGGTTTTAAGCTCACTGACACTAATTTCCTTCTTTTTATTTTCCATATCATTGATTTGCTTCGTACCTCCCAAAAATATAAAAGTTATTGTGTAACAACTTTCTTAAGCTATTTTACTTGATAACTGAATACAAAAACTCTGTTAACCTATAACACCTGTTGATAAAAATTCCAGGAATCATGAATATTCAAATGGTGAACGCAGACTTTTTCTGCCCACTATTTGCGTGCTTTGCTACAAAAACCCCGCTATCTGACGTAGTTTTAATTCAAAACTAATTAATTCTTGCATGCTCGACATTTAAATAATAGTAAACAAATTCAAAAAATTTTGTTAGAAAAAAAATTATATTTCTATTAAATTTTATCTTTGCTTTATGAGTTCTTATGGGTGAACGCAGACTTTTTTCTAGCTAGTGTATATAAGATTCTTCAAAAAAAAAAATTTCAAAAGTAAAAAATAATTATTTTGTCTTATAATATAAGAATACTTATAATATAAAGCATTTTGTTTACTTGTGGGGGTCATTATTGTTAACAAACATGCAATTCTTAAATGAAAATTTCTGTAAAATGTGTGTGTGCTTAAGTTGGCAATAGTAAGGTACCTTAAACTGATTGGCAGGAAACGTGATTGCATTTATCATGTGACTATGACGTCACATGATTTTAACTTATTACAGGTAAAGAAAATTGAGGTATGCAGCGTTTCCATCGAGAAATGGGATTCTTAAACAAAGAAGGAGTGAAATAAGTTATAGGTTTATCTTACCTGTGCTATTCCTGCATCTCTTGTTCTTTCTACAGCATTCTTAAGATTTTCGAGAGAATTGTAACCATATCGAGAGAGCTGGAATCCCAAGCTCCAATATGGTGGTATCGTAGGCTTTCCGATGAGCTGTAATGAAGGTGATATATTGTCATAAATAGAAAACTTAACTAAAGGAATAGTTAATATCAAAAAGTTGTAACATAAGCTCCGCCGGTTTTCTAAAGAGGACACGATAACCTATATACAATTTTTTTATTTACCTGTCTGTATTTATATGAAAATGTCCACATGTATCTATTTTGAACACAAATGAAATACACATTCCGGAGAACATACACCATTTTTAAACAAACGATTACTTTAAATTTTAAATTGTAGCTACTACTACTACAAATTTCAATACTTTTGAACAATTTCTTTTTTAATACAGTAGAACGTTGTTTATCCGAACGTCAATTATCCGAAGCGTCAAATATCCGAATCAGTTTTTTCAGAGACCATGCAGCGAAAAAATGAAGGTGTACAATGTGGAATTACCTTTATTGTGGAAAAGTGATTATTTTCCACAATAAAGGTAAAATTGTGACTTTTTGCAACTATTTTGCTCTTTCTTCAAGCACATTTCCCACAAGTGTGATGATTTTCTAATATTCATATAGTGTCCAGTTTCATATACTGCATGTGGCCGCGGTAGCCGAGTGTTATAGGTATCGGATCGTGGCTTGCCTTGTCACGAGTTTGAGCCCAGTACCACTAAAGACCCGCCGTGTAGGGCAGCGATGCACGTTAAATCTGTCGAGAGCTGACGTCCTCCCGTTGGTGTGGTGTCGTAGTTAGGAGAGGGGGTCCAAGCTCAGGTGTCCTCCACGTCACTTAACCATGGTTCAAAATTACGTGGTCCGTCGCCAAAAGCCCTCGTGTTGCTGAACAGTGTGTGTGATGTTACTATTCAATCAATTAATCATTCATATACTGCATGGATCGCGTTCGGTTTTCGGTTATCCAATTAATCGCGTATCCGAGCGGTGTCCGGTCCCAATTGATTCGGATAAACGACGTTCTACTGTAAAATGACGTTAAAAGTTTTCCTCACAATTCTGTGCATGAAATTGGCATTAAGAGCGATACTTTTATTTTTACAATTCTTTTTCATGTCGGACACTTTAAAAAAACTTTAAATAAAAAGCTATATCTAACTGATTATTCATAACTGTTCACATAAATCTTTATTACATGCACAGAATCTTCAGAGACATATTATACTAAACAACCAGAAAAAGTTTCAAAATTTTGTAATGAATATAAAAATGCCTTGGAATTTTAAATGCACGATTATCATGAAAAATAAAAACCTGAGAAAAAGCCATTTAATGTGTTCAAGATCAGTAAAATAAATAAAAGGTCTGAATGCAAACATCAAATGTTTTAATTTCAGTTTTCGCTTTTACATTAATAATAAAATAACTGACTAAACAATGTAGCTAGAGTTATGAAATTTTGTATACTTATTTTAAAAGTCGCACAACCAAAATGAGGTAATAAAAAATTCAATATTTTGGTCCATTTAGGGTAGTGTGTTTCCTTAATTAAACAAAAGAACCAAAACAATTGTAAAATATAAAAAACGTTTTCGATTAACTTTAAGTTATACTGACCATATATGTATCTGTATTATTAAAAAACTTTCCATATTAATGGCTACAATACCGTAATGTTTGAAATACATACTGGAGTAATCTTAATGTTCAAAAACCGTATTAAATATCTTTTATCTACAGTTAACAAATTGAAAGTCACTGACAAATACCTAACATATTTCTTTTAACCAACACGCACCTTTCTTATACATGAATCGATTTGACAATAAAAACCCTCTACTACCGTTGTAGTGCTATTGGCGATTCAATATATACATATTACTTCTTTGATAATCCTTATAACCTAGACTTTCATATTACAAAACTTAACAATGACAATGAAAAATAATGGATTAAAATTTCAATGAGTAAGGGTAACACAAGCCTGACATTAAGCGAAACGAAGATCATGGTCAAGGTGGTGCAGAATGATCTTTCGGAATCATTGGAAATAAGAAATGGTGTTCGACAGGGCACTAGTGGCCGCGGTAGCCGAGTGGTATAAGTATCAGACCGTGGCTTGCTTTGTCACGGGTTCGAGCCCAGTACCACTAAAGACCCGCCGTGTAGGGCAGCGATGCACGTTAAATCTGTCGAGAGCTGAAACGTCCTCCCGTTGGTGTGGCGTGGTAGTTAGGAGAGGGAGGTGCCAGCTCAGGTGTCGTCCACGTCACTTGACCATGGTTCAAAATTACGTGGTCCGTCGCCAAAAGCCCTCGTGTAGCTGAACAGTGCGACGTTAATATTCAATCAATCGACAGGGCACTAGCATATCTTCTCTTTAATCTAGCATTAGAAAAAGTAGTAAGAGATTCCAATATCAATACCAGAGGAAATATCTTTAATAAATCAATACAGTTGCTGGCTTTTGCTGATGACATTGATATTATTGCGTGAACACCCACAGCGCAAAGACAAGTCTTCTTATCTTTACAGAAAGTGGCCCTCCGGACGGGACTGAAAATCAATGAGAATAAGACCAAACACAAACCTTGTACTAAATCATGTTTTAACAATTCCCAATTTAATATTGAAGAGTATAATTTTGACGTTGTTGATAGTTTCACTTATTTAGGTTCGGAAATTAACAATAGAAACGATTGTACAATTGAAATCCAAAAGAGAATTACTATGGCTAATAGATGTCTTAATGGAATACGAAAGTACATGAAATCGAATTGAATCAAAAGAAAAACACACACACACAAAAAGGTTCTATTGTATAAAAGTCTTTTAAGATCAGTATTAACTTATGCATGCGAAGCTTAGTCCATGTCTCGAGCAGATGAGGATATAAGTATCTAAGAAAGATTTTAAGATTTATATTTTGGTTGATTGATTGAATATTAACGTCACACTGTTCAGCTACACGAGGGCTTTTGGCGACGGACCACGTAATTTTGAACCATGGTCAAGTGACGTGGACGACACCTAGGCTGGCACCCCCTCTCCTAACTACCACATCACACCAACAGGAGCTCTCGACAGATTTAAAGTGCATCGCTGCCCTACACGGCGGGTCTTTAGTGGTACTGGGATCGAACTCGTGACAGGTTTATTTTTGGAGGAATTCAGGAAAATGAAAAAGGGCGAAGAAAATCAAATTTCGAGCTCTGCCAATCATATAAAGAATCTGACATTGTTAACTTCATCAAAATACAGCGAATTAAATGGGCAGGTCACGTTGTCAGAATGGACGAAAACCGCACCAATGAAAGAGTCTTTCAATGCCCAATTAATCGGCACACGAAGAAAGGGCGAGCCAAATCTTAGTTGGATTGATAGCCTAGAAAAAGATATTCTAGTTTTGAGAAAAAAGAATTGGAGAACAGTAGGAAGAAAAATCTGGCCTAGAAAAGGCTTCTTGAGATGGCCAAGGCCCACCCTGCGCTATCGAGCCTCTGAGTAAAGAAAGAATGGTAGCTCTACACAAACTTGTAGAGATTATAGGATCTTATGATTATAAATGGTCACATAGAGTTTGTGAATCTTTTCTGGGGATCTGAAAAAATACTCCAAGTCTAATTGGTAAGCAAAAGATGTATAATTAATGAGTATAAATATAAAATGAAAAATATATATTAGTAGATGACAGATGTAGTTTTTCAAATGTTGTATTATTTGTCCTAATGTAAATAACAATGAGGGATTTCTTTTATACTTTATTAGAAATTAAAATGTTGCGCTTTTTTTAACGATAAAAATTTTAAGGTTTCAGTTACGCCCTTATGTTAAAGAAAGGGCCAAAGGCCAGCATATCTTTCAAAATTCGAAATTTCCAGGACTGATTATCATATTACACTATCCGATTGCAAGAGAAGGATATTTTATTATTCTATTAATTTCTGCTTGAATCGTTCCATTTTTATCAGGGTGAAACATGTTCCATGCTTCCACTTTTTATATTCAACACATTTGAATACATCTAATTAACATTAACGGTATAAAGAAAGATATGCCATTCTATCCCCGCAAGAGCAGTATCAAAATTATGCATATATTCGTAACTTTGCAGGAGAATATTCGAAATGTGTGGTTAGTTTATGAAATACTTCTCAACTTTAAGAAGCCTTCAGAGGGTTGTTGGAAACGCGTTGTGAGAACCTACTACAGTATAATAAAATACATTACTTTTTACAAGATAATGGAGTCAGACTGCAATATCTATATCCGAAATCACAAAAAAGTGTTATAATTTTAATTCCTATTCTTTAACATTATGAGAACACAGTCCTAAACCAGGATTGCTCACAAGATGTGTAAGTATCTTTTCGCGATGTCATTATTATTTCAAGTTTATTTAAAATAGGGTAGTTACGACTTTTTTTTAATTTCAAGAATATTCTTAAAGTACTTATTCCATGTATACTTCGGCCGCGGTAGCCGAGTGGTATAGGTATCGGACCGTGACTTGCTTTGTCACGGGTTCGAGCCCAGTACCACTAAAGACCCGCCGTGTAGGGCAGCGATGCACGTTAAATCTGTCGAGCCGAAACGTCCTCCCGTTGGTGTGGTGTGGTAGTTAGAGAGGGGGTGCCAGCTCAACGTCACTTGACCATGGTTCAAAATTACGTGGTCCGTCGCCAAAAGCCCTCGTGTCGCTGAACAGTGCGACGTTAATATTCAATCAATCAATCAACCATGTATACTTCAAGTCTGCGCTCATTCTGAAAAGGTGAATAATTTGACATCCTCCGAAGATCCAAATCATGTTTCACATCTTTCAAAATTTTAAATTGCTAATTTCTTTTAAAGTATTTCTCATGTCTTTTCAACCAAAATAATTAGAACTCACCACATACACAGAGTTACTTTAAAGTATGGAAATAAATATACAAAAAAGAATTTCTCATACTTTTATCTCGTTGTACCAGGTGGTTATACAATTAAATTTCCCCTACAAACGGCCTCCTACGCCGGAAACGGGTGCCTTTTCAGAAAAAAAACCATGAAATTTAACTCGATAAACAATCAAGATGGAATACAGAAACAATATTAACAATCCAGAACAAGTATGATGAGTAATAAAACGAAAAACCAAGAAAAGTTGTTAGTTGTAGGGGAAAAATGTCGAGATTTGCATGCTTGGGAAGAAGAAGCTCTATGGAAAAAAGGTTAGTTTTGCATTAAGCGTTGTTTGAAAACGTTTTTACACGTTGCGATGTTGAAGTCGATGTTTTCCGTCTGTGCTAGCGACGGTCTCTTTCGTTATTGGCGAAGCTGTTTTACGAAAACAAGGTGAATGCTTCTGCGGAAGTTCGTGAAATTCGTCGTAGAAAGAACCTACAGCGAGGACCACTGTCTAATAAAGGTATCCGGGCCATGATTAAGAAATTCTTAGAGATGGGGAAATTAGGATTTCACCCGGGAAGAGGCCGTAAGCGTGTCACAGCGGTACTTATTAATGGCGTCAAGACAGCTGTTGACGCACAGTCACAAGCATCTCAGTTTGGGGGCAGTAGTGCGCGTGCAGTCTCTCCATAGACAGGCTATTCTTACAGTACCGTCCGAAAAGTACTCGGAAAACATAAAATGCACTACTTCCCATACATGATCCGCCAAACCCAGAAACTGCTTGATAGGGACAAGCCACGACGTCTTTCATTCTAGGTCAATTTTCTCAACAGAATGACTGTTGATCTTTTATGGCCTTGAAATGGTCATGTGTAGCGACGAAGCTCATTTCTACTTGCAGTCAACACACACAACTGCCGCATCTGGGCTAAAAATCCGCAGTCCATACTGAATTTTCCCTACAGTCTCCAGAGGTATCTGTATAATGTGGATTCACGGTGGTATTAATCCTGGGGCTATTCTTCTTTGAGGAAATTGGTGCAAACTAACATAAAACTAACCTATTTTGGATAAAGCTTCCTCTTCCTCCAAGCGTGCGAATCTCGACATTTTTCTCCTACAACTGACAGCTTTTCCCGGTTTTGCCTAATATTACTCATCTCTCATATTGTTTCTATATTCCGTTTTGGTCTTTTATTGAACTAAATTTCATGTTTTTCCCGAAAAGGTGCCCTCTGGTGGACATTTTGGAACTAAATTTTTGTCTTCAAAATTCCGTAAGTACATTTTGTGTATAGCCCATGTACAAAATTTCGTTGCATTCCGTTTATCCGTTTGCGCTGTAGGAGGCCGTTTATAGGCGAAGTTTAATTATAACCATCTGCTATATCGATAAAATGTTAGAATACGAGCCTTTTTTGGACATAAATTTGGGAACATACTTTTCCAATCTTTACACTAGCAATTCTATAAAATAGCAACCCAAATTTTAATACAATGTATTTCATATGACAAACTGATTTATATCTTTCTTGCTCTGATTACACATGGCAACAAAATAATAAAGTCTCTATATTGGCAATTTTAACAAATCCTTTTCGTGAAATCCATTCTCTTATATAGGCATTTTAAATGTTAAGTGGATTCCGTACCCTTTGAAAAAATTTTTTTATTTATGTACTTAAAAATTATATTTTAGCATTTCATATAAGGTTTCTATTCAAGAAAATTATCCGAGATGTAATTTTGTACATATTATGTGCGCATAGTTTTAAAAATTTTAATTTTTTGAAGGGAATTTGGAAAATTTTAAAATCGTACTCCTTTTGTAATTATTAATTTTTTGGCCTGAAACTTTTTATAATATTCTTAAGGGATGCTCTCTAAGCAAATTTAGGGGTCGATTTTACAATAACTTAATTCGTTTCTGAGAAAAAAAAATGTTGATATGCAAGCTAAAATTCAACGAAAAAGCCAATATCTTCTACAATTTAATTTTTTTAAAAAAAGGGTATTTAGTTTACAGCAAAATGGATCACTAATTTGTGTACATGCTTTATATACAGGAAATAAATGAAAGAGATTGATAAAAAATTGTATTGAGTAGCATTTTGAATGCATTAATGTTTCAAAAAACACAAACTGAGAAAAACCACTTTAAGTTTATATTTCTGAAAAAAATAATTATAATAAGCTTAAATAAAAATATTCCACTTTAAAACATTATTTATTATGGCATCTTTTTGTATTTTTTCAACCCATACATTTTTTTAAATGATGAATTTTTGGAGATTATTAATTGCACAAGAAAATTCAAGAAAAATGTTAAGCTTTTTTTCTGCAATGACGGAAATTTTAGTTTTTCTTTCTTCCAAAGTATTGAAGTATTATATTTGTATGAAAAACATATGAGGAACAAGAACTGAAATTTTTAAATTATTATAAAATTCAAAAGTTTTACATGCACATATTTCACAAAGAAAAAAATTACATTATTGTAATACCACGGAAATATCCTGCTTTATATATTACACCTTTTTTTATAGTTATTATTTTTAAATAGATTTTTTTTATCTAAACACTTTTTTAAGCATTTTTTATTAAAAAGGGGCGTGGTCGAATTGCCTAATTTGTCAATTTACATTTTTCAAATGAAGTTTTATCCAACTTTTAACTTTCCGACATGCAAAAGTGATGTATCAATTGAAAGATAATAATACAAAAAATAAAATTAAATAAAAATAATAAAAACGATAGTTCGGTCATTTTGGGGGTACCAAGTTCTCTTAAAATCTAAAAATATGCCACAAAGGACGCCAGATGTCAAAGAAATAGTTCTAGAGATAAACTTGGCAACTTTATAAGTCTTAAAATTCCTAATATTTTTAAAGTCTTAAAATTCCTAATATTTTTATTATTGTATTTTTCTTAAATTCTTCTGATTATATATAAATTACAAAAACACATGAAAGGATTGATAAAATACGAGTATTGTTTAACTTTTGTACAAATTTAGCTATAATTGAATACGAATTATATGGATTTTAAAACTTAATTCATTATTGGTGAAAGCAAGCATTTGAAAAGCGCGAGGTACAATTTATTAGTAATTAAAACAATGACCCCTTGATGGAAAAAAATATCACTTACATCAGTATAAAGCTGCACAAGATTTTCTGGATCTCTTCCCAGGATAAAAAATAAATCGATAACGCCTCCAATAGTTCGAAAAGTTATTCCAGGAGCCGGTAGTAGTGTTACATCTAAGAATTACAATATTGTGATTATATAAAATATTCAAATAAGTTTATTGCAAAAAAATAAAGAATAAATCACAAAAAAAAATACTTAAAGGAAATCAAAATTAGATGCGTTTTATTTGATGTATCAGTATCTTAAAATACACAAGAGTGCAAAACTTAAGCAGAAAATGTATTTTCCACGTACCACCATGAAATTGTTGAAAGTGGCTTTTTCGACCTTAACAGTGATACATATGCAATAACAGCACTATGATATCAGAAGGGACGTTGCGGCATGCAAACGCGTGAAATGTACGTGCTCCGTACCAAGTCAGCTTGGATGAACAAGAATAAACTTGGTCCCCGTTTACATGGACGAAAATTGCTGGCAAAATCCTGGATCGCATCCGCTTTGGACCCGTTTACACGACCACCCGGCATTTTGCCGGCTCGAAATGCAGGTCTAAAATTTGTTCCCGCTTCCGACCAGGTACTTTGGATGTAAAATGCGGAGAGTTTTCTTACTCTCCCATGATGCATTGCGCCAGATTCAAGATGGCTGCTGCTGTCGAATGCACGCGTTGGTCAACTGAAGAAAGTAAACATCTGGGAAACAAAACATGAAGGAAAAATTCGATACAATTGTCCGGGATTCGGAAGTTTACAAGTGCCCATTTCCGATAAAAAAATAATATTCGATTTGGGTCCAGGGAAGGATGTAAATAAATTTATATTTAGTATGCTCTGTGCATGTATGTTTAGAATATTTTTAATAGGATGATACATATATTTTAAGACAGTTTTTGAGATTGATTTGAAATTATTACAATATAATTCTTGTGGATGTACACAATAAAATTGGATTTTTTTTGTTACTTTTCCTGATTTATCTTATTGAGTGTTTCCATATAAGAAGTAAAAAATTATTAATATCTTGTTATTAAATAACTCCATAAAGGTGTATTGAATTTTTTTTACTGTGAAAATTGATATAAACCAATAGTGTTTTTTATTAACATTCCCTTAAATTCATGAGGATGAGAACTTAAAAAGAAAATTTCTTTTTCTAAAATCTTCAATTCTGATCCACTTTCACTTAAGGGGTCCCTATTCGAAAAATTCCAAACAGCAATTTAGTAATAACAATGTTTAAATGGCTACATGCCACACCCACTTTTTCTTGATTTCCGCATACGTTTAATTTTTCTGTTTTTAAAAAGCCTCATGAAATATTTTAAACACTTGCTTAATTGAGAAGGAAGCTTGCAACTCAACACACGCTTTTTTAATGTGTTTTGATTCTGTTTTGGTAATGCTAGCACGTTTGTTTGAAATAACTTATCGAAATTCAAAACAGCGTTGTTTAAAACCGTTTATCAAAATTGAAAATTCTCGATTGAAATGGAAAATACTCATCGTAGACCTTCAGGTAAACGTCCTAAGAAAAGAAGATTTAGAGGGAACCAAATCATGAAGGTATGTTCTCATACATACGTTGCAGAAAGGAGAGATAAAAATGTGTGCTTCCAGTAATAAAATCTCAGGATATCAGACTTCATTAAAGTCAAATCTTGTTAAGGTAAGTGAAAACTCTCTCTCTCTCTCTCTCTCTCTCTTCAAAGGATATCGTATTTTTGATTTTATTTCAACTTTTAGCTCTATTTTATCAGTATCATGTTGTTTAAAATGTCATAAACCATTAAAAATTAATGAAAAGTCCACTCGTGGTTTATGTTCGAATTTTGAAATACGTTGTAAAAACTGGGAGTGTTTGTACTTTTTCAAGCTGTGAAAACACTGGGAATAAAAATAATGCTCCAGAAATTAACAGAAGATCTATTTTAGCAATGAGATGCATAGGCCAAGGTTTAGAGTCATTAAAAACCTTTTGTGCTGTAATGAGTCTTCCTAATCCTGTTGAACAAAAATCACATGATGTTATTAATAATAAACTTTCACGTGTTATGAAGGAAGTCGCTGAAGAAAGCATGAAAATGGCAGCTGTCGAAGAATATTCTTCGTCACCTGATAACCTTTTAACGGTAAGTGGTGATGGTACCTGGAAGACGAGAGGATATTCATCGTTGATTGGGGTATGTACTGTAATAGGGGCCGAAACAGGTAAGGTTTTGGATAGGGAAGTGTTGTCCTCATTTTGCAAAGGATGCGACAGTTATAAAGGAGTAAAATTTGGTATCAAGTACAATAAAAATGGCAAAGAGCGCATAAGATTTCATGTAGAAAAAATTATTCTGGCTCTGTTGGTAAGATGGAGGTTGACGGGATGTTGAGGATTTTTAATCGATCAGAAAAGCTTCACAACCTGAAATATTCGAACTACATAGGAGATGGCGACACAAAAACATTCAATGCCCTTTCTGAAAACAAGCCATACGGCGATGACTATCTTATTCAGAAAATAGAATGTGTAGGCCATGTGCAAAAGAGAATGGGTACAAGACTTAGGAAGCTTATATTAGCATATAGTAAAAAGAAATTATCTGATGGTAAAACTATTGGCGGTAAAGGTAGGTTAACTGATAGTTTAATTGATAAACTTGCACATTACTATGGTAATGCTATTCGATGCAATTCTACTAGTGTAAAGGAAATGCGGAAAGCCATTTGGGCTGTGTTTGGGGTCATTCTTGCAGCACTGATGATGAACCGATGCACTGGTTTTGTCCTACAAATCCAAATACATGGTGTAAGTATATAATGCCGCAATTAATAATAATTTACAAAATTATAAACACAAACTCAGTTGCTAAAGCTGTTCGAGATGTAATTAAGCCTGTATTTGCAGACTTATCTCATCCGGCACTCCTGAAGAAATGTTTAGGAGGTAAGACACAGAATCCTAATGAAAGTTTAAATTCATTAATTTGGAGTTGAGTTTTGTCCTAAGACGATTGGTTCTAGGCTTCAGATTGCATGGTCAAGGACGTGGAGACACCTGAGCTGCTGCAAATCTAGAAACCAGTGTTTTTAATGATGGAAATCAAATACCCCTTATTACTATTTTAGAGATTGAAAATTTGGCTTGAAAATTAACAGAAATGTTTGTGTGCCCCTGGCTGAACGTGACAATCGTCGAATCTTTACGTCAAGACAGATGCTCTTAGAATCATCTTTTTGAAGCTCGCAGAGCCAAGAAAATTAAAAAGAGTAAAGAAATTGAGCTGTTTCAGGAACAGGAAGGTATATCTTATTATCCTGGAGAATTTTAGCGTGTAAGTTTTAAGATTTATTTTCTCAAATTCAATTTTAAAACTTTAAAGCCCTTTTTCTCAGTTTGTGTTTTTTCAATTACGCACATTGCGTTTCAAAACTATCATACTTTGATGTATAAAACTTTACAGAATTATAAATTCTATCATAATCTTCAAATCCTAGCTATTTATAGTATTATAAATTTTTAATTTTTTGAAATATTTCAACAAAATTGAATTTTTTAAAAAAATTTAAAAAATGTATTTTTTATTTTTTAAAATATTATTTTTTATTTTATTTTTATAAGATAAGCTAGCATGTAATAAGGATATATTTGACTTTATAAATCAACTTATTGCTAGTAATTAGAATTATTATTGCAGAAAATATCATGCGCGTCGTAAACTCACTATTTGTTTCTTACAAAAATTTTTCTTATTTTTATGTGCTTATTATTTTTAAAATTATGATTATATTTTAGATATTTTATACTTTTTTGAAACTTTATTCCTTTATAAGAAATGTGTAAAAGAATCAAATTATTTCATTTTAATCTCAAAGAATTATTTCTAGTCGAAAATTGTTTGTATTTTGTGCTCTCGAAACATTTTCAACACCCCTGTGACCCCTTAACCATTTAATTTTTGTTATTAAAGCGAACCCTGATTTACTGTACCAAAAGATATCCCTTTATACGCACGTACCTACAAAATTATTTTATAAAAGTAGGCTAAATACTACTTTTTTCTCCTCGAAGGATTAAATAATCCCACAATTATAAAACTTACTGTGAACAAGTTCTTATGAAAACATTGCATATAAAAAATACTCACTTTTTTTACAAACAAAAATTAATTTAGCTTTTTAATTAAAGTTGGTTAGTATGAAAGTTTTTGTTTAACAATTAGGAATTTTGAGATGGAAATAAAATTGCTTTTAACACCATTTAAAGGTTTTGGGTAGTTGAAATAATCTTATAATAAGCAAACATTTGATATGTTTCATACACTGACTTCCTCTGTAATTATTACCCTTCAAAAGGTTTGAATTTTCTTAGAAATGCCTACCTCCAACATTCAGAAACAAATTATTGGACGTTTTTGAATAAATTAAGAAACATGTTTAAAGAAATGGGTTTTTTTTAATAAAATTATTTTATTGTAGAACAAATTAAATTGTTTTCGTGAAAATTTCCCGTATACAGTTTTATTTAATAATCATACTCATTTTAATATGCATCATTTATTGACACTTAGTTTTAACATTATATGAATGCACTATAAGTAAATAAAGCATTTTATGATCTGCTACATAAATCAGACTCTCTGAAAGTAACACTATACTATAAGGACAAATCAAGGATCTATCTGCAAATATTCAACATGCATAATATCTTGTACAATTATTATATCTAAATTTTTATCTTATTGATAATATCTAATAAAATTCTCTAGAAATCTTATGAAGGACTTTTTCAATTTACTTACAACAAAAAAAGTATTAATTTTTAAAAATACTTACAAAAGAGTATTAAATGTCATTAACTCAAACAAATAAAATGAAACAAAAAAATTAAAGAAAATTATCTCCTAAATTAAAGATTTCATAGATAAAAAAGGTCAAATTATGCAGAATTTCTAAAATGTTCACTTTAGGTTTATGCCTAAACATCTAATGATTAGGCAATTAATATTAAACAAAAAATTTTAAAAACATTTTTTTCTTCAAAGTTTCTGCGAATTTTATTTACTCTAATTTCAATACTATCAAATTTAATTTAATCAAATTAATGCTTTTTTTTTCTTTTTTGGATACAATACATTTACTAAAGAAAGATTTGAAAAGTTCTTCCCTTGTTTTCAAAGAAATTAGTGGCAAAAACTAGTCTTTTAATACATTACTGAATACATCCCAGTGAAATAACTAGTTTCAGTTGAGCTGAAACTTCTACACCACATTAAAGTTTTAATACCTAGATATCTTTTGGTTCCTCAGCTCATAAAGTAAACAGGGAAATTGCCCTTTTCTCTTAATTTATGTAACTGAAATTCTACAAGAAAAATTAATTCTACAGCTTCACAAAAAATGCCTACAAAAAAGAAATTTCATAAAAAGTTTTATCTTAAAATTTGTTGCTTTGGGAGGAGGGGAGATTTTATTCTCCTCAAATATTAAAAAAAATCAAAACGTAGTAAATTATTTATGTACAATAATTTTAACTTAGTAAAGATAAGGGGGGGGGGAATAGAAATCTTTAAATTCAAAGGACGAGTAATTGGGTGGTCTGTTCTTTAAAATTAATTAAATCTACAAGAAAAACACTCAACTGTGTGAAATATACCAAGAACTAGAAAGCAAAAACCTATAACATTTGTATATGGGTTAGCTACAAAATTTTTCATAGTATTTTTGAGAAATTGTATATGGTAAGGGTCCAGATTAAATGAAATATCACAAGAATTTTGAAATTTCAGATCTTAAAACTGGCAGAGTTATAAAATCCACTTCTATGCAGTCAACTTTCTGAATTTACATAAAACAAATAAGAATACTGAAATCATGCAACTTATAGAAAGAAGTTGAATAAAAGAAACAAATACACGTATGTATAACAATAATAATATATACACATATTTTTTGTAAAGTATCTCGATATATCTTTTTTCATGTCCTAAAAATACAATAAACCTTTGTATAACATTTGTTCATCATAACTGTAAAATTACGTATTAAATACTAGAGCTTATTATATTTATTTTTAAACCACCCTAATTTTCCTTACATTAATTTTAAAAAATAAATCTACACATTGCATATACTTAAAACTACATCAAAATAAAGGGGGTGAATGGATACATACACAGTAAAATTGACAAAGGGTTTTCTTTTATTTTTTTGAATTTCACACTAATTACATAATTCCTACAATCATTTCCTCTAAAATATACAAAGTATTATCTTCTGTCTTAATGGAAATATTTAATTTTTTTTTTACACTGAACATACCAACATTTAATGCATACCTATTTTTACCAGTTACTGTACATATATAGTGTTAAATATGCTTCAGTTCATCCAAACTTAAACTTATTTGGAGAAATGCATTGACATGTTATTTCGTTATCACTGATATGCGACTGAAGTATCCTTTTATATATTACATAAATACTTTTCAAAAAAATGGAAGATGAAACGACATTAGAAAAAAAGATTGAGAATTCTCGCTCTGAAATTTAATATTTGAAAACATAATAAAGTTAAGACAAAATTAATTAAAATCATTATTAATTCTATAAGTTACCAAACTTTATCATTAATAAATTAATCACAATTTGTACTAATTGTATGTAAGCAGGATTCTTTTACCAGGGAAATCCTAAATTTCATGAAACTTCTCAGTTCCCCAAATTATACATGAGCAAAATATTAAATTACTTCAAAGTTTCTCTAAGAAATGCTAAATCAGGAATCGTACCATTACACAAATTTTGAAACATGTATTAAACTGCAGACTAATTTCGCCAAGCAAAAAGACATAACAAATTTAAAAAAAAAACAATTACACCACTATTATTGCTACTGTGTTCAAACGTGATCAGGGACAGTTTCTACTATTGGCTGTATATCGCAGCATTTGGCGGTTTTTTATTTGAAGAAATTGGTCGATATTATACAATACAAGCACCCAAATTTGTCCGTTAAACATACGTTACACAAAAATATCAGTGATTTTGTATGATGAAACACTTATTTTTGAAAAAAATTCTTTGAAATTAACTTTTTTTACTGAATTCTTCATGAATATGGATTATTGTAAAAACAATGTCAAGTTATTCATTTAAGGGCAAATAGAGAGTTGAAAAAGGTTATATTAAAATTCTGAATATTTCAATTGCTTTTAGAAAGTAAACATCTTACAGAAAATTTCTATATGTAAAGTCGTATTTGGTTTCATGATCCTAATTATCAATAAATGTCATAGAACTTATCTAAGTACACTTGTTGGGTCAATATTTGTAACTAACTCCATGCAACAAATTTTTTTAGGTCTTGTTAGTAGGGTAATATCAATATACATGAGCATTTAAACTTCAATACTTATGTAAAAAAATTCAGAGTATTCTTATGCTTAATACATTTCAGCTGGGGTAGCACAAATTTCTTTAATAGTACTGCGAATACAGACTTTCAAAATGCTGCATACAAATGGCAATTTTCATTTCTAATGTTTAAAAGTGGTATTTTATTCAATATAGAGTATAAACATTAATGAACCTGTAGTAAATTAGGGTATTTTTCCATTTCTGTCGTGCATGCTTTTCGAAATTTCTTCCCACAAAAGTACGTAAAATTATTTAGCTAAGTAAATTATACATATACATATATATACACTCTGTCGCAAAAAAATATATGCACCCAGAAGAAATCAAGCTACAATCACGAAACTCGGCAAGAATGTAGTCTGGTAAGAGATATGCAAATGATTAAAAATTTCGAAGCCAATGAGACAAGGCTAAGTGTGCTATGCGCATATTAGTTGCGCAACTGGGAGAGTTTAAAAGCATGAGTACTACGGCTATCCAAACGAATCTGATGACTTTGATAGACGATATTGAGACTTAGGATGCCTCTAAGACGTAACCGGCGGCAGTACGAGCAGCTGACGGACTTTAATAGTCAGAGAAGCAGGTTGGTCGAATAGACGTATCGGTCGCCACCTCGGTCGGAGCGATATGGTAGTTGCTCGGTGTTGGCAACAGTGGATCACAGAAGGTAGAGTGTACCGTCGCGGAGGGTCAGGACGTCCCAAACACAAATGATCGCGAGGATCGTGCAATCAGAAGAGTGGCCACTTTCTAATGTTAAAAAGCCACTTTTATTTCCAGACATCCAGTGCCATCAAGAGAAACCATAAGAGACGACTGACCGAAGTTGGCTTGACGTCCGCTAAGACGCTACCACTGACCCCACATCATAGGCAGTGTCGACTGGATTTTGCCGACCTCGGGCAACTTGGAGTGTGACAGATGTCATCTTCAGTGATGAATCCCGATTCAGCCTTGATGATGACCATTTCTGGAGGCGCACCAGCCAGCGGTCCGATCCGGCATTTATTGCGAGCGACATTTTCACAAGGTGTGACAATTTCTTCACACGATCATCTTTAGTGGTCCAAAGGCACTTTGACAGCTCGCACGTGGACGATATTTTAACGCCGATTATTTGCCATTTATCAACAGGATAATGCTCGTCCACATACTGCGCGACTCTCCCAACAATGTCTTCATACACCATGGCCTGCCAGGTCACTTTCGCCAATAGAGTATGTCTAGGACGCGCTGGGAAGGCAACTGCATCCCGATACAGGAGAATTAACTGCGCAGATGCAAAGACTATGGCAGGATCTTCCACAGGGGGTCATAAGTGATCTAATTGAATCGATGCCACGCCGAATTTCGGCTTGTATAGCTGCCAGAGGTGGCTTTACAACTTACTGATTTTTAACCTTTTTGCAAGCTGTAACCGCTTAATAAAATGATATTTTGTTCTGAATTTTTAATCATTTGTTTATTTTCACACTACATGCATACCAAATTTCGTGAATGTAGCTCAATTTCTTCTGGGTGCATATATTTTTTTTTGCGACAGAGTGTATATGCATATGCATATACATATATATATACATATATACATATATGTATATATATACATATACATATATACATATACATATATACATATACATATACATATATACATATACATATATACATATACATATACATATATACATATACATATATACATATACATATATACATATACACACACATACATACATATATATATATACTAGAGGACCCGACAGACGTTGTCCTGTACACACATCTTAAATTCAAAATAAAAGATTTTTGAATATTCGATACTGCGATCGTAGTGCAGTCAACCGGATCCAATGTAAAACATTCCAAGATCAACAATTTATAAATAAAAAATTAATTAAATAAACATTTCTAAACCGAATTATAAATCTAAATCATTCTCGAGTCCACTGGAATCGACAAAAACTTTCATCAAAATCGGTCCAGCCGTTTAGGAGGAGTTCAGTTACATATACACGCACAGAAGAATTACATATATAAAGTTTATTTGGAAAGATATTAATTAAAAACGCCAAAAAGCGTGAATCGTCTGCATTTTCGTAAGAATAAAGACCGGGTTTGGCCAGTTTGGCTGAAAAAACAATTTTCGACGCCAACTTACGTCTTTTTCAATTCCTATTAGCTCACGATCTCTATACATTCTTTATTTGTTTATTTATTTATCTTGGTGGAATTTTCAATCGTTAATAAAATACATTTTAAAGCGCTCAATTGAGCTGAAAAGTAATGTA
Organism: Trichonephila clavipes; assembly: GCA_019973935.1. NCBI lineage: Eukaryota > Metazoa > Arthropoda > Arachnida > Araneae > Nephilidae > Trichonephila > Trichonephila clavipes. Next base: position 634,634 of record BMAU01020045.1, on the reverse strand, counting down.
CATGATTATTTTGGATGACAATACAATAATTTAATTATAATTAATAAAAATTAATTAAAACCAATTATTTAAAAAATTACAAATACAACCACGTTAGCGACTTAGCGACCCTTTTGGTGATTTATGTCAAAATTTGAAAAGGTTTTTTTCTCACGTGATAAAGCATTCAGTTGAAAGGAAATTTTATTTTATAACAATAGCGTTGTTACAAAAATGCAGGTGAATGTTGAGTTGTATTTTTTTGAATGTTTTTTAATTAATATCTTCTTAACTAATTGCGATTTCGGACCGAATTGTAAATCTAAACCATTCTCAAATTTACTTGAATCTACACACAAAATTTCATCGGAATCGGTCCAGCCGTTTAGAAGGAGTTAAGTGAGAAACACACACACAGAAGATTTATATATATATATATATATATATATATATATATATATATATATATATTTGTTTTATTATGGCACTGTATGATTACATATCAGATTTTTGTGTTCTTATTTTAGGTAATTAAATACTGAAATATCGCTTTTAACTACTCTGAAGATGTGTACAACGAATAAAATTTAAGCTAATTAAATATATTTTATCTTTTTATGTTTGTGTTCTCTATATGATTTAATTTAAAACAAACAAAAATTTCCATTCCTGTAGACATATATCCTATGTCCGATTTTATTGTTTGGCCACTTATCCCGCCATTTTTTTTTTCTTGCCAAATCGTAGGGTTTCTACCCCAAAACACAACACACAAAAGTGCGCTAAACTGGCGATTTTTCAAAATTTATTGGACCAGTGACCGATTCGAAATATTTAGAAGTTTCTTATATGAACACAAAAATAGTAAAAATGGAGTTCGATTTTTTGGTGGCAACGGTTTCTAAATGGTTAGTATTGAAAACAAATGTCATTCATATCCATATTTACAAAACACTCGAATTTTTACCGGAATATTAAAAAAAGATTTTTTTCCTCTAATCGACATCTTTTACTATAATCGAGCAACCACGTATAGTCAAATACGAAATTTTGGAGGGTATAATGTAAACATGCAGGAGCATAAATAATAGTAAACTAAGAAATGTTTGGCGGTAAAAAAACGAAAACATAATCATATGTCCTCTTCATGATATTCGCGCTAAAAATTCTAGGTGTTTCAATGGTTACATTTTATAATCACGTGAATCTATCAACCAATCACCAGATTCTCATGTATTCTCATTCTCATGTGTTGAAAAAATATCCCGGTATAATCCCGGCTTTCATCTGCATTTCGAAATTGCCGGTATTTTGCGGGTTTGCATGTAAACGGGGCTTTAGAGTCAACAGGGAATGTCAACTTCCCGACATTCCCTGCAAGTAAAAGTGAAATTGTTCGTTTATAATTGGTACAAAGAATCATTAGGATGCCTTTTTAAGTGGTAGAATGATTGGTAATCTTGAAGAGGATCGCAGATTGAGAGAGAGAGAGAGAGAGAGAGATGAGTGTTGCCCAAGAGTTTGGAACTGACAAAAATACAGTTCCGTTAGCTTGGGAAGCCTTTCACATGACATGTACGACTGTAAGAAAAGTTCGTAATGGTCGATGAAGGAAAACAAAGATGATTGATGGTGGTGATTGTTTCTGCAGCCAAAAAGAGACCGGGATTAGATATCAAGTAGCATTGCTCAGCAACCGCACAACAGGAATCAAGGTTTACTGTAGACAGACGTCTACTTAAATGTGGCCGGAAGACGGCATATCATTAACAGCAATCCATCGGTGGTACCTTTACAGCGAATTCAAGAACGTCAAAGACTAAATATCTCATCAAAGGAATCGCGTTCTGTTTAATAATGAGTCATTTCAGAGCAATTATTTTCTATTATATCGAGGTTTGCAATTGATATCGAGGAAGATAAGGACACGGATTCATCCATCTAACTTCTATTTAGGGAAAGAGATCGTTGAGAGGGAGGGAGGTCCTGAATGGCTTATTTTGAGAGGCATTATGTTGAATGGACGAACAAAACTCCATATTTTCGTTAGCAGATCACTTACCGGAGATCGTTTCTGAAATGAAGTGGTTCTCCCACGTGTGTTCCGTTTGTTCCGAGTTGCCATTGCTCCAGACTATTTTTGAGGAAAACAATTCTCGTTCACACATGACCTCTGCTGTTGAGGAGATTGTAGAAAGTGAGGATAGCTGAAAAGTGAATTGGCCTACGTGCTCTCATGATTTGAATCTCATTCTACATGAGTGGAATGCATTGGAGAGAAGCCTGACAGTAGGATCGTATCTTCCAGGAAATAACAGACAACTTAAATAAGATGCTCCTTGAAGAGTGACGACGCTTAACTCCAGAACTTCTGGATAATTTCGTATAATAATATATGTGCACAATTCATTGGGGTACTATGCTTTTAATAACCTTTAAAAGTTACATTGTACCTCTGTAGGATGAAATTAGTATCCTCTAGTTGATTTTTTTAGGAATTACAACATTATAGGAAGAATCACTTAAGCTTTGTACGCTAACGTATGTAAATGAAATTAATGAAACGTAAGGGCTTTTTAAGAAAATAAAATGTAATTTAAAATAAATTTCTCTCTCTCTCTCTCATGAATCTTTCTGTCTTTTTTTTTACTTTTGTGAAAAAAATTGAAATAATTATCTACTGTAATGAATTATATAGATGTAAAAAATTTTAAAGACAATTTAAAAGATTCGTATTAAGTTTATTACTAAGAATTTTTAAATTTAATTTTCTCTTATTTAAGTCAATAAGAAAAGCATTGATTTCTGTTACCCATTGCATTGCTGTTCAAAAGTAGAACTCCATGGCTGTTTGAACTATTTTCCAAGCATGTATAATAAGGATGTACACCATACAAATTTATTTGTCCCTTAAAAAAGAAAATTTAACTGCTTTAGTATAAAAAAGTGTTATCAGTAAATAAAATAATAATTATTAGTGTTTATATGTAGTTTATAAGACTATAAGGCTTTCAGAATTGATCCACACATTTGTTCAAAAGAATATTGTATCAAATGCTATTAATTTTATTTTTTCATTATTATGCTCTGAAGAATAAAAAATTAATAGAATAGCACAGGTCTCTTCTACTATTTTACGTCTACTCATTTTAGAATCTAATATTACTAATTCTGATGTCATTAAAAGATTAACGCCAATTAATTGAAGCAATTTGTTTTGCCTCGATGAGGACACTCGAACGTTGCATTAAAAATTGAGTACTCGTAGCAATAACAACTAACAAGCACACAGAGATAATTTTTTAAAACTAATTTTTTTCTTACTTTGTCATTCAGCTTTTGAATTCATTATTTACATAACCTTTCTAAGATAATTATTGTCAATATCTTTGAAGACAGTGACTTTCTATAGAAACAGTTACCGTATCTGGATTTACCACGTACTGATTTGTTTTAATAATTTTTCCCAGAGCAATGCATCAAAATTTATTAACGGCTTGTTGGTTCTTTCGATCACTTCCGCCAATGGCGTTTACAGATTACTTATATGTGTGAGGGAGTGTTTATTAACGTCGCACGATAAAGCAACCCTAGGGTTATTGACGCCGGATTTCGTATAATCTTGAGCCACAGTTAAGTGATGAGAACAACACCTGAGCTGACAGCCCTCTTTCCAAACTTCCACTCTAAGCCAATGGGAAAACTTTGGGCCTCTATAGATTTAGCTTGCATCAGCCTTTCTACACACCTTCAGGGGCATTTAAGTTCGAACTCGTGACACGTCGACCACGAGTCCATTACTATAACCATTAGGCAACCGTAGCACACTACTTATATGAGAGGGGTTTGTAATGTAAAATTCACGTGGACAAAAGCCTCGAGGCGTAATTTGTATGCTAAATATTCAAAATATCTTGGTATATTGCAGAGTTCAAACCCCTCCCTTATGTACGCCACTTCTTTTTCAGTAAATCAAAAACAACAATGATAAGAGTAAAAATACTTGATAATTATTCCTAAGGGGGAATTCATTTTCAAAAAATTATTTAAGGGCAGCAAGTGACAAGTACATGGTCTCACAGATAAGTAATTTGATTTTTGTGTACCCAAATCAAAATCAACGATTTTCTTCTTAGTGGTGACCTCAAGTTTAATTAATTTCTGGGTAGAGAGGGGAATCCCATAGCTTAAGTAAATTTCCATTTTTATTTACTAACTTATCGTATAAATTGACACCTTTATTATGGTATCAGTACGATAATTTACAACTCTAGCTATTTGCTACTTGTGTCATGCTCCACTGGGCACTTTCTCGCGGGTCTTTAACTAGATACTCACTTTTCTCCTCCTTCTACCACCACGTAGGTCATTTCACTGATCTTCTTCTGACAGAGTTCCCTTCTATAACAAAACTCGTAAATCGCCTATTGCTGATCTTCCCGCTGCATAGCAGCCTCTTTTGCATTTTTCACTTCTCGCCGATCGCTGAACTCCCGGTCATCTTTGAATGTATCTCTTTTAAAATTCTTAGATACCTCCTACGATATCTGATTAGTAGGAACACGGATCTGCGCTGAAGTCTGCCTGGACTGTGATCCTCTTGTTGCCCTCTATCGAAAACGATATGAAGGTCTACAGATCGACCTATTATTTCTACACTAAAAATACAATCCTTGGCATTCCTTCCTCTCAATAGCCAACACTCCCTTCCATATATATGTTGAATGGTCACATGTATGGAAGAATCGCATGGAACGGAAAAATGGACAGCCGTATAGAAACAGGTGCTTTCCAACTATAGCTCGCTTTGAAGCGAAAGCCGTATGGCACGACTTTTCTCCTCCGGACGTGAGAGAAGAATAAAGTGGTAACAAACAGTGATGTGATCCGAAATACTAACACTAACTAGCAGCAAAGCCTATTGCCCTTAGTTAAGACATTCATTACCTAAATCTCGATAAGTGATTTTAACGACTTCAGCGCGTGCGTTGAACTGTGTATAAAGTTCCAAATATATGTGTATTAATATTTAACTTTTATATACTTAGCATTTAATTGAAATGTTTCAGTTAATGATCAAAATAAAATCTGCAAAACCTTTACATTGCCTCGAGAGCAAATGAGACTTTAAATTAAAAAAGCACTAGAAATAATATTAATTCGTTGTTGCTGCTTGTTGAAAATAAACGCAAAACATGGCAAGATTAACCAAAGTTATCTTCACTGGAAAAACCTACCACATTCACTATGCTTGATTCTAATGAGGTCTTTCAAATAATAATAAAATTGAGTAAATGAACTATTTTTCGAAATACTTTTTACAGTATTGACTTTTATATAAAAAAGTTTATTTCTTAAATAGGATTAAATCTGTTAGTATTTTAAAAAGTATTGTGGCAAACTGATATGTTGTCTCGTAATAACCAACAATCCTCTAAATTGTTTTAGACTGCATTAGCTATCTGAAAGAAGGCTATTTTTCCCTTGTTCTTTCAAAATCGTTTAAAAACGTGCTAAAAATTTGAATATACTTTGAAAAACACGCACAGATATATAGTGCACTGATTTCACTCATCCAATATATCTAAATGCGAACAATAACAATGAAATCTGTGATGCCATTGATGATACAAAATTTAAATCTGAATTTCTTATAGCTACTGAAACAATGTCGTGATTCTTATTGTTTTCAAAATACTTACGCCTTCAGGAAATCTGTCTCGAGCAAACATAGGCCAAGTCTTGTAATCTAAATCGTGTCTCAATGTCTCATGTGTATGCTCCCCCAATCCATAGATATTCCTTGACGGAAGATAGCTCGATATTTGAAGAAACTTATCACTTAGCACTAGACCACCAATACTTGTGTCCCATCTGTAAGAGAAAAGAGATTGTTAATTTTATCACTGAATAAATTTAACGGATTCTTCAACAGCAAAACTGACGTATTGCTTTCAAGTGATCATGGCCAAGTATTCGCGACTCGCTTTATATCTGTCAATTCATGTGTTCAAATCCGGGTGCTACTAAATACCTATGTAAAGAGTAGTTATGGTCGGTTTCATATGACCAGTGGGGAGATACCGTATTTACTTGAATCTAAGCCACCATCGACTCTAATTTTATCTATTTATTTTGCCGTGACTGAGATTAAGTTGATTTATTTATAAAATTATATTTAACCCTCTGACCGGAAATCCGTCTCTCAGACGGGGATGATTTGTTTTGATGCCTATAGATAACTCTGTGGTGTGATTTTTGAGTAGGGCTGTCTTGACATCTTCTGTTTGACTCTACCCAGTGAGAGGATCACGTGGTGGTACTTGGTGATTTTCTTCAACTCACGATATGTGCGATTTTTCTTATCTATCACCGTCTATCATACCGATATTTCTATAGTTTTTCGTTTTTAGTATTATTATTTTAACTATTTTTATATGAATCTAAATAATTTCTAATCAGTTTTTATAAAAAAATACTAGTCACAATTCTTGTGATAAAAATATATTAATATAGTGTGCCTCACAAAGATTTAAATATTCAAAATTCTACTCAATTTCAGGAGCAATAAGGACATTTAAAACTGTCCTTAAGGTAATAAAATTCAAAAAAATTGCGTACTCGTCTGTCAGACGGATGTTTCTAAGAGCGGAAAAAAAATTGATGTTCAACCCCCAGAGGATTAAACTAAATTTTTTTTACAGAGAGCTATAAAATCCTTATTCCATAAACATGATAATTTAGTTTTCTTTGAACAGTTAACTGAGAGATATAATTTTTTTCCAGCTACGATGAGAACTGCAAAAGTTTTAAAGGACGTGTCTGTTTTCATAGCTGCGCATTAGGGTGGATCCATTTTTTTTCCAGAATTTCAAACTTCGTTATGCTAAAAGATGTTCTCTGATAAACAGATAAAGGGAAAATATTTGTAAGAAGTGGATAAAAATGCCTGGTAAATGGATAAAATTATATTTTTTTATGTTAAATACTGCCACAGGGCGAATGAAGTTTATGCATTTAAACATTTTTATGGTATAAGTAAAAGTAGTTTTTGTTAAAGTAAAACAAGGATGAGAGGACGCATAGTAAATAGTTACAAGAATAAAAACATATCAGGTACACATTCAACAGCTTCTTTACAATTCAATTAAAAAAATTAACTTCTGTAAAAATTACAGTTCGCGATAAAGCAGAAGGGAAATAGCTTGTATCGGACTATTGATTGGAAAGCAGGGATCGACGGTGTGGAAAGAGAGAGCAGATTTATGAAACTGCAATGTCACTATTCAGAACTCATTTATCAATAATCATCGTTTCTTGATCACTTATAATGCAGAAAAATAATTATTTTAAATCTAACTGTAATTAAACCTTTTCTATTTTTTTTTTCGAAAACTCAATCTCTTGCGTCAATATAATAAGTTTCGTAATTATTTTTAAAAAAATTTTCTCTTAATGTATCGACTATATGTTCAGAACCGTGATTTTGAAAGAGCGTATAAATGGATAATATTTATGATATTTAGTGTCACTTAGATTAGAAAATGTAAATAAACTTGTTTTAAGAATAGTATTACAATAAAAAAAATTATTTAACTACAATATTTTGACAAAAAATGAACATAAAATGACCCATTTTCAAAATATTCTCCTTTTGCGAAAAATGCTTCTATTATAATAATATTTTGCCTGTATAAAGCTCAGACCTCTGCACAGAGGCTCAACTAGAAATTTTGAAATATATAACTTAGAAGTGGGTTTATCCATGTGTTACGACAACAGAGGGAAGAAATTTTAAGAAAAAAACGCCGATAATTATTTCAATTGGCTGTAACTCTAAAAATAATGGGAATTTTTCAAAACTTATAGTTGAGCCTCTATACATAGGTCTGAGCTATATACAGGCAAAATATTATTATAATAGAAGCATTTTTCACAAAAGGAGAACATTTTGTAAAAAGGTTATTCTAAGTTAATTTTTTGCCGAAATATTGTATTTAAATATTTTTTTTGTCAAAATGTCCTTAAAACAATTTTATAGGTGTATTCTAATCTAAGTGACACTAAATATCATGAAAATAATCTATTTATGCGCTTTTTTAAAATCATGGTTACGAACGTAATCGGATACATTAATCTATATGCCCATAGAACATGTTTGCCGTATACCTAGATTCCGATTAATAACAATGTATTTCTCCCCATAACTATTCTCGACCTTACTGTGTAAGAAACTTGGATCCCCGCCTAGAGATGTGGGAGAAAGGGAAAAAAGACTAGCCATGTTCAAAATAAGTTAATTTATTTGTAACACAATCAACAACATAAGGTCAATCAATCAAAACTAAGAGATGCACCCAATTAAAGCTATAAGGAGTCAATTAACAAGGCACGCAAAGTATGTGAAGACTTTAAATACCAGTACACTTACTTCAGATTCGAATACACTGCGTTCTTAGCTATCTAATCTATATTCAATCTCGAGTGACAAATTGTCATCTGAATTATTACAATTATCAAATAGCAAATATCTGTGTTACTCTATAAATTTGATTAATCACTTTTCCACTAGCAAACTATCCTATCTCTCTCTCACTTGAAAGCCTAGACCAGGGGTGGCGAACCTTCATGGATCGACGTGCCATTTTTTCTAAATAGAAGTGCCGTTAAATAGTTTTGACTTGTAATTATTAGGAAAATAATAAAACTAAGTACTAACAACACAAAATTCTATTTACTACGAAAAAATATCTTTTGTATAGTTGTAAATGTTTTAGTTATACGTGTAATTCAAATTAAAGTAACATTAGCGTGACTTTCGTTGTTGCAGATTGTGTGGATGATAAACAGCTAATATTAGGATTGTAAAATGTTACTTTCTGTAGAATACATGCTGAATTAAAGTAATTTGTCAAACCGTTTCAAAGCAATTAACTATTTTTGCTGGGGTTCACTTTTTTTGACAAGAGGGTTTGTGATTTGTTTCAAAATACCGTTTTACACAGACTATGTTCTGCATACCACCATTCCAGAACATAAAACACACACCGCTTTGTCGCTTTTACTAATAATGCCATGTTTCTTGGTCCACCAAATTTGGAATTCTCTGTTACACTTACTATCTCACATTTTGTTCTTTTGCGGAACTAGCCATGCTAAATAACAGTTAAAAATCGTAAATATAAAGCAGATAAACTTTAAATTACTGTTGTGTCAATGGAATTGACTATGCCAGCGGTCGCCAAACTTTTTGACCTCACGGACCAGTAAACTCATAATTTAAATCCCGCGGGCATCTACTAGGATTTTTTTAAGTGTTAAATATATTTATAAGAAAAATTGTGTGATCTAAGAACACAATCAATGCATCTTAAAACATAACGGGATGAGTGAGTATATTCGGCATTTTTCTGCGGATCATCGAAATTTTCTTGTAGACCACCACTTTGGCGACCTCTGGACTATGCTATGCGTAGACAAACTTTACATCATAAGCAATTGTAGTCTACGACGCAACTAAGGCAAGAAGACAATAACAAATGAGTGTGCTCCCCCCACCCCGCCCCGCGACGGATCACGCGCATTTGTTCGTAATACTTCATAGTGAACTTAGAAATTTTGAAATAAAATGCAAACCATTTTGATTACTGGCGTGCCAAAAATATTGTGTCGCGTGCCATCAATGACACGCGTGTCACTGGTTCGCTATCTCCCTGGACTAGACTTTATATAGAAGACCTAATTTACAGATCCACGTTCTCTTCTACAGAGGGTATATTCAAATAAAATAGTTTTTAAGACCAAAGATTCCCTAAGAGGATTTGTTAATAAGAAGATCGCAGATAGAACCGTCACAACTGCGCATGTGCTTCTTTGTCTTTATTCCAAGGAAGATTTTTAAATTTTCCAGCTAGGTCTACTATTTTTAAAAGAAGCAATTTCAGTCAAAACTTACATTACGGAATTGTCCTCTTTTCGTATAATCTTAAAGGAAAAAATATTTGACTTGTCGGTGACATTGACTATGTATTTCATAGAGTTGGGGTCCATATGCTTCTCGGCCTGCAGTAGAGGAAAATCCTTTTGAGCAGGGACTTCATATCGTTTGTTCTCGCCATCAAACAACTGCAAGAAAATTTTTTAAAAAAATTAATAATTAATAAACGAAAGATAAATCATTATATTGCCCGAGGTTACAGTAATAGATTCTCCTTCATTTAATTTTTAGAAATTATTTTAAATTAAATGAATAATTTTTTTTTATTTTCGCTTCTCGAAAAGCCGTGCGGAAAACAATGCAAAGAAATATCGTCGACTTAGTTATTAAAATCCGTAACTCCTTCTGACTTACTTATTTCATGTTTTATGTTCGCCCAGATAAGTAATAACATTACATTATGGCTACCTTGATATTTTTAGCCTGTGGTAATGTGGTTGCTATGGGGATGACGTATATGATAGTTAATTTTTATTGGGTTTTTTTCCGTGGTAACCCTATTAATTTCAGACGATTTTAATTCGATTTCTTAAAAAATTTAACCATTTTCATTGCATTTGTTTGTCAAGCAGCTATTTATTTATATATAGACTTTATATTATATGATTATTATTATACCTGTATATAATAATTATACTATATGAATATTATATATATAATAATTATACTATATATGAATATTATTATAAATAATAATTATTATTATATAAAAATTATATGAATATATATATATATATTATCATATCTCATAATTGCTATTAAATTATATTATATGAAAATAATAATTACATATTATTATTATTATTATACATAATTTTTATTTCTTTATATTGATATTCATTATTGATTGTGATATTGGTTATTTTTAATCTATTCCTATATTCTACATTTGAAACATACTTTAAAACAATTCTTTACAATTATTTTCTTGGCGATTTGTTACCGCTAGTCCACCATCTTAGATTCCGCGTAACACGACAACAATCGCTGTTTGGCACGATTAAGAATCAAATTAAGCACCATATCAAATTTAGTTCCTTTGTGAAGCTACGCATTCTGATAATTAGGTCATCAATATACAAATTCTATAGCAAAAAGAGTACTTCTGTATTATACTGTTGACCAATTTCATAAAACCAAAAGATATGACCATTGCAAAAAAAGTCGCCAAATCCTATCGTGCGCAAAATTCCCGCGCATACTCATTCCGTTTTAGTCCATCGACAAATTAATCGGTGAAAATTTAAAATAATTAAATACTGCATTTTTTTTTAAAAAACCCGTGCACTTGAAAATAACGAAATATTTTAAATAACTCCATTTAGAACACCAAAACTAGATTAGTATCCTAAACGGTCAAAATCACGACAAAAGAATTTTTAACATCTTGCGCACCAGACTGCGCACGTGCAAATTTTCCCTTTTGACCCTAACTACTGCACACGTTCGTTCGTGTTTCGTTTAGCTTTCTTATGTTTGTACAACTATTTTTGTTGCTTATTTTTACTTTTTCTAGCCAATAAGGCATAGTTTTTGGATTTCCGATGAATTGTCGAAAACCGATGGTACACTCGTAACAGTAATACTGTTACGAGTGTATCAATTTGTGATAAAGAAGATGAAGAAAAAGAACAAAAATTACCGTACACTTTTGCAACGCATGTAGAAAAAACCTTTTCCACACAAACACACACAAGGGACATTTTGTGCAATTTCACACACACAAAGATTTGTAATATTATACTTCTAATTTTTCTATTTTTTCAAATTTTTGTAAAAATAGAATTTTTGTACCCTGACATTTTGTAACTTAACTTTTGTAATTTTATACAACCACAGTCGCAGAAAATCTACCTTATAATGTTTCATGTTTTATTACGCTGGCTGTACACCTAAATAAGCCATGTATCCATAAGCGGTTAAAATGGGATATCGCCCTATACACAGCATGTATGCACTGGAGTTACGTGGGGCTTAAGGGTTTTTTTTTTATTGAAAACAATTTTAAAATCCCTGTGCACCACAAAGTATCACACGGGGCTTACAGAAGTAAGTATTAAACACACATTCAAGGGAAATAAACAATTAAAAAAAAAGAAGTTAAGAAGGATTACAAACAGTTGCAACAAATTTACAGAAATTATTGAAAGCACTTCTGGTGGAAAGAAATTGGTGAAAATTCGGTGGCCAATTAATGTTGAGTCTCTTGAACGCCAGTCTTATGATCTTTCTCTCTCTGACATACTGTGGCCGCGGTAGCCGAGTGGTATAGGTATCGGACTGTGGCTTGCTTTGTCACAGGTTCGAGCCCAGTACCACTAAAGACCCGCCGTGTAGGGCAGAGATGCACGTTAAATCTGTCGAGAGCTGAAACGTCCTCCCGTTGGTGTGGTGTGGTAGTTAGGAGACCATCAGGTGTCGTCCACGTCAATGGTTCAAAATTACGTGGTCCGTCGCCAAAAGCCCTCGTGTAGCTGAAGAGTGCGACGTTAATATTCAATCAATCAATCTCTCTGACATACTTGGAACACAGAAGGGGATCACATGTTCTACATTTTCCTCGCCACCAATATTACAGTCACAGAAAGATAAAGGAGCTAAATTAAATTTGTTCAGGTAGCTTTTGAAATTACCGTGACCAGTGAGAAATTGGGTTAATTTGTAGTTAGTGTAAAAATGATGACATGATAGTCTCTTATTAATGGTGGGAAAAAATTTCTTTGTTATGCTCCCCTTATTAGAAATGAGATATTTTCTTGGTTCCAAGACTTCATCATTCTTTCATTCGTGATCTTCTTGTAAAACGATTTAGGAATATTAACGTCAATGTCAATTTTGCGCTTGGTTGCAGCTTTTGCAAGCCAATCGGCTCGCTCATTTCCAAGAACGCCCGTGTGTCCGCGAACAAATACAAAATCTATTGAGATGTTTTTATCTCTTAGGCTTTTAAGTTGCTTTTGGATCTCGACGATTATATTGTTAGATGAAGAAATACATTTTTTTAAGAGAATCCAAGGAGGAAAGAGAGTCAGTACAGATGAGGTATTCTGAGATGACACTATTTTGCTCAGTGATCCATTTAACGGCGAAATTTAAACATAAAAGTTCAGCTACAAAAACTGTGCGTTCATCACGAATTCTAAATTGAAAGTTCTCGGATTCAACACCACTCCTGAACACAACAAATGCGAAACCAACTCTTCCATCAATTTTACTGCCATCAGTATAGCAAATAACAGGGAAATCTTCTGTGCTCTTGTCACTAAATTGAACAGTATTGATGGCATTCCTCTCTGAAGGATGAGGGATAAAAGATGGAGATAGAATACAATCATAATTAGAGATGGAAGAAGCAGAGAGATTTTCCCTAAAAGCAATATCATGAAGAATAGTAATGTCGATTGCCAGAAATAGCATAAACTGAGTCGTAACTTATTGTGCGATAACCACATATGACCCGTAAAAGTATCCTTCTTTGTATGCGTCGCAGATACTTAGAATTCATCTTTCTTTTAAGTGCCTCGCCCCAAACTCTAGAGCCATACAAAATGAAAGGCTCGATTCATTGCTTATAAATGAGAGAATATACATTGAAATTTATTCCGAACGTGTTGCGAGCAATCCGATTTAATCCACGCTGTAATTTGTCACATTTCTCGGATATGTAACTTAAGTGTTGCTTCCAAGAAAATTTAGTATCAAGAAGAACCCCAAGATACTTCATTTGCTTTACCATAGTCAAGGGAGTTCCATCGAGATATAGCTGAAATGCATCATAGCAAACGTTTCGTTTTTAATAGCCATGAATCTGGTTTTATCAGGATTAAATTCCAATTTAAAACTTTTTGACCAGTCAATGTAGGAAAGTCTCAGAAATATCCCTACCTTGGGAACAAACTAAAATGTCATCAGCAAAAGCTATGATTTCACAGCAGGCAAGATTATTAAGTTTAGATAGGAGATCATTGATAATGATATTCCAAAAAATACGTCCAGACACTGATCCTTGAGGGCAACCCCTTTCAAGGCAGCGGATAGCAGACGTCGAACCCAGTTGCATTTTGGCCACTCTGTCATTTAAAAAGTCAGCAACAAGTGAAAAAATATTTATCGGAATTTCAGCTTTCTTAAGGAGATTCAGAATGCAAGGCCACCATGCATTGTCAAAAGCACCTTTTATATCAAGAGATATCAAGATTGAGTGTAAATGTTTCTTTTTGCCTCTCTTAACAATCTCATTTAAACGTAAAAGAGCATCTTCAGTATTCTTATGAGGAGTAAAACCGTATTGATCACTAGAGAGAAAGTCTCCACGGCGCAGATACCAGGAAATCCTGTTAACAAAGAGTTTCTCTAAGCATTTATATATATATATATATATATATATATATATATATATATATATATATATATATATATAATATATATATATATATATATATATATATATACCAAGAGCCGGAAGTAAGCTTATGCACCTAAGGTTATCCAAATGGGAACTCTAAACTCATTAATTTTGGGGATGAGAATCACCTGGGCAAGCTTCCAAATCCGAGGAAAGATGCCTAAACCGAGGCAAACATTAAAAAGCTTATGGAGAAAAGAGGGGAATGCTAAGTGAAACTGTTTAATAATCTCATTTGAAATAGAATCCGGACCAGGTGATTTATTTAGCTTTAGCATAGAAACCATTGTATTAACTTCATCATAGGAAAAGAAGGATCAAAAAGGAAGGGTAAGCAGTACGCGCGGCATGACGATAGTCTTTCTGAAAGATATTGTCCTTTTCCTCTGAATCAGATGGGAATGATTTCTGAAGCACGGCATTAATTGTCTCATCTAAAGAAGTGGTTGTTTCTCCTGTGGGTAGCTTAATTTATTTCAATTTTTTTTTCATGAATTCTTTTTTAACGCCATACGTATAAACCTTCTTTTACACATTTTGCGCATCAATGGTCAAAAGAAATTTCTTCCAAGACTCAGATTTTGCATTAATAAGCATTTGATTATAATCCTTTCTATATTCAAGATAACTATTTTTATACAATTCTCTAACAGTTGGATTTTTACAACGCTGAAATCTACGTCTAGAAGCCTTAAGCCTCTTCCTCGCTCAACCAATCTCGATAGACCACCAAGGCACATTATGCTTGCTAGTTTTCTTAATAGGTATTGAGTACAAGCATGCCTGATGAATAACAAAACTAAGTTCCTCAATGACTGTATTTAGGCAAGAACTATTAGTGCAACTGTTAAGAGTATCAAATATATGAGTCATACGAGAGAGACAAAATTTCCGAAAGCGACACCAGTTTGCTTTCTTTGTATTAAATACATATTACAAAAGGAGCACTTGATGTATCTCGCAGGACAGTGGAAAGACAAAACTCAAAATCTATCATCACGTGATCAGAAAGGGATTCATTCTCAGAAAGACACCAACTCGAGTTGTCCTCGAGTAGATCCGAACCAACAACTGTAATATCAATATAGCTTGTTCCCTGAGTTGCACGAAAAGTAGGACCACAATCCTCGTTGATAATAAATAAGTTGTTGGCAGAAATAAACTCACTTAACTTATTTCCTCGTGCATCTGAGTAGGGACTAAACCATAATTCTGATTTGCTATTGGAGTCCATGCTCTAAACCAATCGATTGAGATTTTTGCTACTAAAAACTTGGCTGATTTTATGAAGATCCGAGTCAATGTTTTTTGAAGGCTCGAAATAGTAAGAGAAAAGAGTAAACGCAGTTGAGCCTGCGATAACTTCTAAAGTGACCATATTATAATCAGAATTTTTATAATCAATAAAAGTCGAAAGATGACGAGAACGAACAATAATAGCTGCCTTAATAATGTCCGAATTAGGATCATAAAAAAGTCGATAAGTATTAGGATAACCCGGAAGAGTACTCCTGTAGCTATGAGGTTCTTGAACCAGCTCACAATCAATGTTATCTGCTTCCATGTTTAAAATGAGTTGCTGTGTCGCAGATTTAGACTTGTGTAGATTTAACTGCACACACTTTAGAACTTGATTATCTGACCTAATCATAGTTAATTCTAGAATGGGCATTCTTCTTCATAAAAATATGGCAAGAACAGCACTCGGAAAAGGGTTTATGATTAACATTCACTCTTTTATGAATATTTTTTGTTTTGTGATTGAAACGGATACAGTTTGTACAAGCCGCTGCATCCCTATTTGGACAATCTTGCCCTTTGTGTTCTCCGGAACAGTGAAAGCAGGCTAGTGCATTGTTGCATTCGTCAGGGCGATGATTGTATCCAAGGCAGTTAAAACATCTATTGATAATAAGAAAATCATCTACGTCACATGCACTCCAAATAATTTTCAATCTTGTTAGTCGAAGGATGGATTTACGAACCGTGGGGTGAGTTTCGATAACAACATGAGTTGTATGTTGAAAGGTTTTCAAAGTAAAGCGAACTCTGCACTGCCGTATACTTTGATCATCTACAACAATTTCAGGATTTTGTTCAGTAATCACTTTTAAGAGATCTTCATTTTTTACTTCATTTGGCACATTTTTAACAATTATGGCTGGATTTCTCCTTTTGGGAACGGAAGCCTTTAATTCTGGAGATTTTTCCTGAATTTCTGTTAAAAGCCGGTCACGATCATTTTCAGAGACACATTTAACTAACAATTTGTTTCCTCTGATGTTTTTCAAGTCACAAACTCCTAATTTAGATTCCGCTGGGTTTATTTTCGCTTTAATAATTTTTTTAACATCCTCAGAAGAGCAATTATCCGAGTCTACAACCACACAATAATCGGAAGACTTTCCTTTATTTTCCGTAACACCAGATGGCGCCACGACGTTGGCGTAACTGCGACCTTGCAATGGCTTCCTTTAAACTTTCTTTACATGCTTCTAGAAAATTAGCAGACTTAATTCTTTCGAAATTCTTATAAATAGAAGCTTTCAACTCACCCAAAGCTTGCCTGGCATCTTCACGCACCTGATTGTTCATATTGCATTTCGACATTAGCGCAGATTCAATAATCTTGCAGTGTTTTTGAAGAGCATCAAAAAACACATCATCCTCCATTGCCGCCATATTGGCATCGGCTTAAGGGGTTGATATATATCAATTTCCTCCTCTTGCATTATAACTTGATTTGAACGTGTATTTAATGCGTTTGAGTAATGCATATTTATTTTAGTAAATGGTCTGTAATATCGTCTCACAAAAATAAATAGAACTTACCTTAACCCTTACAACTTCTTCATTGATATAAGAGATATCAACAATAACTGTCGAAAAACTAGGTCCATAAGGAGTATTGGCTGTACGATTGGCCAAAGTATACACTCTTCCTTCGGGCTTTTCGGCAACGCTCACTACGTTGAAGCCAAAAGAGTCC
This sequence comes from Trichonephila clavipes, assembly GCA_019973935.1. Taxonomy (NCBI): domain Eukaryota; kingdom Metazoa; phylum Arthropoda; class Arachnida; order Araneae; family Nephilidae; genus Trichonephila; species Trichonephila clavipes. Next base: position 617,264 of record BMAU01020045.1, on the reverse strand, counting down.
TTCTTCATGTAGCAGGATGGACCCTTTTTGACGAGCTCATATTCACAGCCATGAGCCTTGCAATCAGCCTCATCTGAAATAAAATATAATGTCGACTCTACAGATGACCACATAAGAGAACATAAACTCCGAATGATTAAAGTAAATTCAATTGGGAATGTTAAATTTGTAAAGAAATAAGCAAAAAGAAAAGATAATTAGAAGTATTATTTTTACATTTTTTTAATAAAATGTTTTATTTATTTATTTTAGTTCCTTTTTTCAAAAAGTAATTCAGAATTTTTGTAGAAATAGGTGAACTTATTAAAAAAAAAAATATATTATTTTATCATTATCAAATATTTCGATTTAATTACTGGGTTTTTTTTTTTTTTTTTTTGCGAGGGCCATTTGTAAATGAAAACAAATGCAAAAAAGATAAGTTCAAAAACTGTATTATATTTAATCCCTTACATCGTAGTCCATTGTTATTTTGTTTATTTAAATTATGTATTTATCTTGTCTATTATCATCGCATTTCACAAGTTTTCAATGGCTATGTTATACCAGACATCTGCCTGCGGAAGTGAGTTAATATTAACGTCGCACTAATCAGCTACACAAAAACTTTTGGTGACGGACCTCTTAATTTTCAACCATGTTCAAGTGACGAGGATGGCACCTGAGCTAGCACCCCTTCTCTTAACTTCCCCACCACACCAACAAAAGGACGTTTGAGCTCTCGACAGATTTAACGTGCATCGCTCCCCTGCATAGCGGGTCTTCAGCGGCCAGCACGCCAGTCGCGAGTCCGTTACTTTGACCACTAGGCTACCGCAGCCACATCATCTGCCTGCGGTAACAATCCACCTGCAGTCGTTGTTTTGAAATCTTCATTGATATCCAAACTGCTGACAGGACAACTTGTTCATCTCAAGACACAGTTGTTGTTAACTTACATGTCTTGATTGTCTATTTGGTTTCTTGTTTGATGTGACGTGTCATGTATCCTTATTCTTGGAATGACACTTCGTTTTGAGGGTTTTGCAAGATACCATAATTCATATCCTCTGACATTGTGATCCACAGTGCTGCTTTTACGCTCAGACCCACTAGGCACGTGCATAGTATGCAAAAGATTCGGGGGCGCAAAAAATTGGAGGGAGAAAAAATTTAAAAAGAAGCGAACGTACTACCTCCTCGTTAATCGTGAGAGAAGCATTTCTGCCTTCAAGAGAGTAAATACTGAATTGAGATTTACGACGGAAAATGAAAAGCTTAACAGTTTGATGCACTCGAAATGATATTGTAATGGAAATTGGTTACAATGAAGTTATTAATGGTTTTCTCGAAAAAAAATCATTCATTCCTCGAAGAAAATCTTCTTTGTGCAAGTACAGTGACAGTGACTCAACAAACAATAAGGATGTCAAAAAGTAAGAGATAATAAAGCAATAGGTGATGAAAAAGATGATAATTAACAAGTTGAAGACAGTTCATACAATAATATGTACTCTATACTGTAATTGCAAACGATTTCTTTAATTTACTGTACTAATATACAAAAGGGTGGATGATCCGTGATGCCGTAAAGTAAGAAATGTACAAGAGGAGTCAAGCCGAACCACTATTCCTTCCTTATGACTATCAGTCCATAACACGACTGGTCCATAGGTGGTGGATTATGGAAAGGCTATTCAAATAGGAAAAACCAAGAATTGGAAAATTGTATGAAAGTTTAGGAAAAATCCTTCCTGAAACAAAACAGCAAAAGTAAAAACTGAAGGAGGAAGGGGGAAGGGAAGGCTCTGTAAATAGAGGGGGGCGTAGCTATGGAAGTGTCAAGGGTACTGGGGTGGTTAAAAACGTCCCTGGAGATCCAACAATGACGTCTTTTACTACAATGCACATGTCAAAAAATATCAGACTTTTCTTCTCGTTTAGAGCTCTTCAGAAAGCAATCCAGTTTTTAGAGCTACTAATTTTCCTCAAAATTTTTGTACCACACTGATTTTGTACCACACTGGAAGTTCCATTGACAAAGTGGTAATCGTGAAACACCGTTTTTCTTGAATTTGTCACGACGCTGATTACTACTGCTGCTATGGTGCTCCGCTGTTGAGCCTATGTTAAGGCTGGCTTACTCCTAGTAAAGGCGGCTTTAAGACTACATTGGAATGCCCGTAAATATGAGCTTCGATAAGTCACAGTAAGTGTGAGAGAATCAGAGTGAATCTAAAAGTCGATTGGTGGGAGAGTACGTGTAGAGTATTGAAGCTTGTAGAAGTGTCTCTAGTCTCTGAGAAGCTCCTTAGTGTATCGAGAGTCTCTGGGTTTCCCCTTTTGGTGTGTCTTTAAAGGTGGAATACGTCGCGCCCATAAAAGTGACACGGATGTAGAATATCTTCTGTTTGGACGTAGCCAGGATAACTATTTCACTATTGGTCCGAATTCCCCTCTCACGGTGGACTTTGAAGCCGGAGGTTGGTATAGGAACTGCACCGGTCATATCATAGTCACCTGGATTACTATTGGTCTAAGTCCCCCCCTCTCACGGTAGATTTTGAAGCCGGAGGTTGGCGTGGGAACTGTTCCAACCAACTTATTGTCGATTGGATCACTATTGGTCCAAGTCCCCCTCTCACGGTGGACTTTGAAGCCGGAGGTTGACGTGGGAACTGTGCCGGTTGACTGACTGTCGCCTGGATCAAGAGAGGTCAATAGTTGATTTCCCTTAGAGCATAAGCGTCGGGGTGTCCAGTCTGGAATACTTTTCCACGCGAAACTGCTTGACCGTTGAAGCGTCACTAGTTCCATAACCGGAAATGGGTTTTGGAGGGAAGACTACCGAAAGTTCTTACTTCTACTACACAAGAATTTAATTTCCACATTCTTGAACGACCATACCCAATTTCTAAAAATCGAAAGTATGATCTCTATGGTAAAAATTAAAGATCCGATGGTCCATAGGGGGTTGAATCCCCGGATCCTTTGTGTACATCAATGCGTACACCTCACATATCAAACGATGAACGTTCCTTGCCATTCCTTCCTCTGTATTTCAGAGTTTTGGGTCATTCAATTATCTTCAATATTAAAATTCACAATAATGATTACATACAGCAGAGTTTCCCAAACTTTTTGTCTCATAGATCCCTTTCCATGTTTTTCGGTTTTGGGTAGACTCCTGCTTACTTAATATTTAATTTTTGCAAAATCATCACCTTAAATATGTTTTTGATAGCTGGTATAGAGTTGTTTATACTTTCAAAGATTTAAATTTTTAACTGCAGAACCAAAGTGAAACACACGTCTTAATTTTAAACATGTATTAGTTAAATTAAAATTTTGTGTCCTATAAAATAACTGATCAATAAACGAATGGTTTTAATGGGAGGGATGTGAATCTGATACTTTTTAACAAATTTTCAACATGCGACATCAATTTTGGTGGTTTAAACCTACATCTCTTTTCAGTTAGTAGCGTCTAATCTTTTTGTTTCTTTTACAATTCCTACTATTAGTTCAAACACTCCCATTATACACTCAGAAACATTGAAAATAGCGACCCAAGAAGGAAGCTAAGTACAATCGCGAAACTTTGCAAATAAGTACAGCGTAATGTGATATGCAAATGATCCAAGTTTTGTGCCAATACGCATGCTCATACACGCCGAGGTAGCGCTACAATCAGGAAGAGGGTGCTATATAAGCCAGCGCAAATTCGAAGATTCATAAACGTGATGATTACCCGCCGATTGTAGGAAGACTTTGGTAAGCGAAACATACCAGGTAAACGTGCTAGAAGACATTTCTCACAGTTAAGCGAGTTTGAGAGAGGCCTGATCATCGGGATGAAAACTGCAGGCTGGTCGACGCGCCGTGTTGCTGGCCAGGTGGATCGTTTGGAGTGTGCTGTTAGAAATTGTTGGGAGCATTGGACATGAGAAGGTACCCACGCGCGGAAAATCGGGTCTAGAGCAACCAGGAAGACCACGATTAGAGAGGATCGAAGGATCGTGCGGCAAGCGCTTGTGGACCCCACATTGACTCGTTCAACAATACGGGCAGAAGTAGGCGTAGCAATTGTTCCTCAAACAATTTCCAGACACCTTGCAGAAGCAAATCTTAAATCCAAGCGCCCTTTCCGTGCACTCCCTATAACGCCGGAACATCAGCAACTGCGTCTACAGTGGTGCCAAACCAGATCAATGTGGAATGTCACAAATTGGCAAAAGGTTGTGTTTAGAGATGAATCCCGGTTTGGTTTGGGGATAGATGATAACCGTGAACGGGTGTGGAGGCGCCCTGGTGAGCGGTACAATTCCCCCCACACTGTTCTACGTCACACTGCCCGCACAGCTGGTGTAATGGTCTGGGGGGCATAGCCTATTATAGCCGGTCCACTTTAATTGTAATGCGTGGAACCTTAACGGGCCAACGTTACGTTGATGATATTCTTCGACCCCGTGTAGGACCTTTCCTAAATGGTCTCGCAGGGGCAATTTTCCTGCAAGATAATGCTCGTCCGCATACAGCAAGAGTTGCTCAAGACTTCCTACGTCAATTTCAGACTCTTCCATGGCCGGCCCGCTCCCCCGATTTGTCCCCTGTAGAGCACGTGTGGGATCAGCTAAAATGGCAGATGCCATCGTGTCACTCTGTACATGATTTAGAGTTGGCTGTTCAAGATTTGTGGGCCCATCTGCCTCAGGACAACATAAGGTGTCTAATCAACTGAATGCCGGACCGTGTGGCGGCATGTATTGCAGCTGAAGGTGGTCCAACGCGCTATTGAAGTTGCCCTGTATTTGTGTCGTTGCACACCCTGTATTCATTTAATTGTCTTGTTTTTGAGATCAAGTGAATCTCTCATCTGTGTCATTATGTGTATTAAATTTCATTTCAATCCGATGCTTTCTTCTTGGGTCGCTATTTTCAATGTTCCTGAGTGTATATGTATTTATATAAATATATATCTTGTTCAAATTTTCAGTCGTTAGTAAAATACTTTTTATTCATCCACTTAAGTTCAAGTACATTTTTTAAAATTTTGTAGTGGATGACACTGGATGTTAATACAGTTTTTTTCAAATATTAATTCATTAATTAAATTTAATTAATGAATAAATAGTAACAAAAAATAATAGTCCAACACCATATATAAAAAGGAAAACCGCTCGTTGTGACCTTGTCGTGCAATGGATATCGCATTGGACTTCTAATCCAAAGGTCGCGGATTCGAATCCTACCTGAGATGGTCTAATTTCGGAGAATGTGATTTATGAATGAATAAATAGTAACAAGCAAAAATAAAAATCCAACGCCATATAAGGAACCGCTTTCTATTTTGCCACTTAATATTTTGATTCTGTCATATGTATATACATCTTTATATTAATTGTAATTATTTAATAAAAAGTAACTATAAAACAAAAATTTTCTTTGTTGACCTAAGTAGGAATTGACTTAAAATATTTTTTATATTACTTGTGTGTGTGTGTTGTCAAGAAGATTGACAACCATGCTGAAATTTCTTTCCACAAGGAACATTTAAAAACTTTCTCACGAAATTCCATAATTCCTCATAGATGTATATGTTTATATTATTACGAAAAATTACATGAGTATATAAGCAACAGCCCCTGTGTGTGTGAAATATTTACTATGGATTCATTGAAAGTTAAAATTCAAATTATGATCTGGTTAAATGAGAGCCACAATCTTAGACCCCCATTTACACCTCATGGACTCTCAATTTTTTTCCTGCTGACGTAGACCCCTTAGAGAGCATCGTAGACCCCTGGGAGTCAATACAGACCACTTAGGAAATCACTGATGTAATGTGTGAACTTCTACAACAGGGTGAAATGCGCATGCTTAGAACCAATCGGATCTTACCTTAAAAGTAGCCCTCGTACTCAAAAGTCGTTTTTTAATAAAGTAATTAAGCAATTACTTCAACTAGTTTCATTCTCGATTTCTTAAATTTCTTTCCGTTGACAAAAAACCAAAGTGTACCTTTCATACCAAAATAGATTACAAAGTCATAAAAAAACACTTTGTTTACCAGGAATAATATATTGAACATATTATGATTATATAAAAATTTTAAGGAAATTCCTAAATTATATATAAGCTATGGGATTTAAGTATGACTTAAAGTGTGTGGTAATAATAAGTTTACATCGAAAATTTTAAAATTTAAAAACAATTATTCATCGCATACAATTAGAACTGTTGCAAGTGGACTTAGTTTAACTGCTTCTCAATTCCAAAGAATTAAAACAACAATGAATCTTGAAATCCATACTTTTAAAACAGGCTTAGTTTAAAGTTTCCAGCAATAAGCCAGCTCTGTAATAAAGAAATATCAACAATTTTTTTTTCAGTCCATAATAAGAAGCAGTGCTTCTCAAACTGTGGGGTGCTCCCCTAGGGGGCGTGATAACCCTAGGAGAGGGACTCGAGCATATTGAAAAGTCGGAAACAAAAGGTTATTAAAAAATTATTAATTTATTGAAAGCAAACAAAAAATACATTCTGACGTAATAAAAAAAACATTTACACTGATATAATGCACATATAAATGTATCAATACTGCTCAATGTATTTTATAATTAATTTAACAAAACTAAATTAAGAACAAGTTTAATAATTACCAGTTACTACATGAGCTTGTTATACATAAAATTATATTCAAAAATTAACACTTATCTTGATAATTTATACGGTTTATAATGAATGCCATGACTGTCATTTACACTTTAAGCGATTTTCTCCCTAATAACCCCGTTTTGCACGTATGCACGCATATGTGGTGTTTTGGGAGGGGGGAGAAAGGGAATAATTAAGGAGTTCCTCAGAAATAGGTAAATCCTTCGCAAACACTGTCAAGATCCTTTTATTGCATTCCAAAGCCTTCTGAATAATATTGTGGATGGCAGAAAAGATCGCATTTTTGAAAGACGTGTGTATACGTCTGGGGCAATTAACGCTTTGGTTGAGCCAGATGTATATATACGCCGGTGGCACTTAAGAGTTTAAAGTCGTCTTGAAGCTTTAGCATCAAAATATCGTATTATTGAATTCAATACATTGTTATTGTACGGAGCGATGAAATTTATGATTGAATATTGGGTCGCAAGTATTGAGAGTTTGAGAACTACTGATGTGAAACAATATGTTTGTACAGTATTTTCATGCATTCAGATTTCAACTGGCCATTTTTTAACCTGACCAAAGTCCTGCCAACACCCCTCCCCCTTATTTGGTTGTTCCGAATATCGTCTAAGTGAGTGATTTTTTGTCAAATGGAAGAACCTTCAATTAATTCTTTAGGAGGGGAACGTGCGGCCTCCATGATTAACTTACGAGGTCTTCATAGTGGCCTTGGATATTCACTTATTTAAAAAACGACAGTTAATTGATTTAATTATTTTTGATAAATGTCGCATTCCTATACAACACGAGAGCTATTGGCGATGGACCTTGCAATTTTGAATCATAGTCGTTTGACGAAGCGGGCACCTGAGCTTCGGCAACCCCTCTCCGAACTTCCTCATAACTTCGACTGGAAGATTTTGAGCCTCGACAAATTCAACATGCATCAGCCCTACTACACGGAGAGTCTTCAGGGGCACGAGGGCTCGAACTCCTGACATAATGGTCATAAGGTCTTGACCATGACCCCTAGATTACCGTAGTCATATAAGATTAACTACTGAATCTCTGAGCAACAAAGCATCAACTTTCCAGCCAGCCCATACATATAATTCATTCTACATTAAATAATGTAAATATGACTTAAAAGGCAAACATACTTTCTTATAAAAACAGGAGCTAAAATAAGCTTTTAACTATAATTTTAGCGATAACTTACTTTGGAATCCTGGACATTCTATCCTGTCTTTTGAGTGAAGATCATGCACTTGAGGTTTACTTTTAGAAAGAACCACTGATAGAATTATGATCAAAATTACGACACAGCATCCAACTACGGCCCCAAGAGCAATTTTCGACTTCTTTGAAGATATATCCTACATATAAAATGAGAAAAAATCATTCTCTCTCTAAAGTTGTGCATAATCCCTAAGTTAAGAGAACATGGTACGATTTACACTAAAATTTTTAATTTAAGGATTTTCAAAATTTTTTTGATTGCCTCCTATGTGCGTATACTATTTAAAACAGATTTTATGCTCAAAATTTCATAAAAAGCTAATCATTTAATTTTTTAAGAAAAAAAACTTAAAAATTGTGAAGGGATTTTAAAACGCTACTCCTCCTACAAAAATTTACGTACATGCATGAAATTTGATTTACAAGAGCATCAAACCATGTATAACAAAAGTTGGTATGGGTTTTGCGATAACATGATTAGTATTCGTACAGTACTTTTTTTATGAATGCTTATTGAAAACTCCATAAAAAATGTATAAATTCTGAGTTCAATTATTTTTAAAAAAATAAGTATTGCTTCTTTTTATTCAAAATTGCATATCAACTTTTGTTACATGTACTATTAGCAATACGTAAAAAATAATTCAAAGCATTAGGCGCAATAGAAAAAAAGCCTTAGCATTTTAAATGAAGACGAACTAGTTATTTTATCTTTCTGAGATAAGTCCGTTTAAAGTTTTGATTTGCCATAGGAATGTGAATAAAAACCAACATAAAAGCTATAATAATTCTGTATATTTTAAGTTTAGAGCTTTCAAATTTTGTCAGGTTAAAGAAATATATATAAGGAATAATTTAGACTACAAAAATTAGATTTGATTTTTTTGATCGATTTTTGTCAATTGAATCGTACTGTGTCCCCTTAAATACCACTGAATATATCGAAAATAAAAACAATAGATTCAAATTGCAACATATGCTATCATTAATATCGTAGATTCAATTAGTCTACAATTTTTAATATTATTTGCTTTACGATTGTGATAGGTTGTCTATCATTATGTATCGGTAACATCTATCGATGGTCATCTATCGATAATGCTAGTATTAGGTATTAGATATTTTCGCTATCCATGAAGATTCAGCTATCGATAGAGCTGAAGCTAGATTATTAAATAGTAATACTTATAATTGCTGGTAAGCTGAAAACAAAGTCATATCATCTAAGTATTTGCTGTCGTGTGTTTCTATCCTGGGATACATATGAAATGTGAGAGGAAGAGAACAGAAACATACAATACAAAGAATATAGACATTTATTACAAATAATGATCCCAGCATATAACAGAAGGATTGTGCTGCTTTCCATTCGAGACGGGAATCCATTACACGAGATAGTTCAACTTTTCGCGAAGAAGATACAACCCTGCCTTATTGGCTGGGCGGCATCTAAGTAGTTGTCATACCATATGAATAATTTTAAGGTACTTTTTGTGTAATAACCTATTAGTTAATTTTAATTAAGATTATCATATATATATAGCAGCATTCTTTTAACCTCCAAAATTGGTATAGTTAGAGTAGCAGGGATAGTTCAATCAATACAGCATTAATTGTCTCTAATATAAAATTCTTTGATAACATTGATATTTATAACTCGACAGTAATAGTACTAATGCTTATATTTTGATTGCTTTTTCGATAGTTGTTTTAATTTATTCAATCCAATTTATTTTACTGTTCAAGTTCACGTTCTATTCTAGAATTTTATTTGCATAAATGTGTCAAAAGTCCAGCTGTCAAAGGTACGTTAAGAACGGGTTTTACGGAAATCGGCCCAAAGGGGGTTTCGAGGGGTTAATAAGCGTTATAGATAAAAATCCATGTGTTTTTGCATTATTAATAAGGACCATGGATAGCCTAGTGGTTAGAGCATCGGGACTCCAGACCGAAGCGCCTGGGTTCGATGCCTGATACCACCAAATACCCTCCGAGTACACACGGAGTACGTGCTCGACAAATCAATGGGTCCGAAAGTCTTGTGGGTGGTTGCAGCAGAAACCACGGGTACAAAGGGGCTGGAGAATATTTCCCTCTCCTCCAGTTCCATACCTAAATTGTGAAGGTCGAGATAGGTGGTGTCGCCATCTATCGTATAGAAGTCTAACCTGTCTCTGGCTCTGGCAACTTTTATTCCTTCCCTTCGGGAAGGACACGACAACAACAACTTGAAATATGGTAAGAATGCTTCCTTTGTTGAATAGAAGTACGCTAAAAACCTGTTAATTTTGGACGAGTCGAGGAATCCATGAGTCGACGATATGAAGCATGCATTGCGATGAATGAAAGGAATTCTGACCATGATTTAATCACGTTCTTTAACAAAAATCATATTAATACCTTTATTTCGACATAATTCCTTTCTCCTCCTCTACGCCTGCGAACATTGTCGCCTAGAGGCAGGCTCCTACGTGAATCTTATTTGTCATGGTATGACAAACCAGCATGTTAAGTTTGGTAACGACCTTTTAAGACAGCCAGTACATAAGTTTCCCTTAGACGAACATTAGGGGGATTTAAATAATCTGAAATTTGTGTGTATACACATATGTATACATAATATTTTTTTTTATCTAAAAACATCTGTAGGTTTTTATGACAACTCATTTAAGGTTCCATAAGAATTTTCTTTGAAGCCAGACAGTTCTTAAAACCCAATTTTATATAAAACTACAAATACATTAAAAAAAAATAGACTCACCCATTCATCGCGAGATTTCCGTAACTGCTAGACCTAAAGTCTTGAAGTTTGAAACGAATATTGTATTTAATCAGTAGAGATCTGCTAAGAAAATTTTGGAAAATTGACTCCCAAAAGAGATTGGGGGGTAGTTATAGACAAAAAAAGTTCTTGTTTTGAGCTGTTATATCTACAGACTGGGAACTTGTAATATGTTTTTGTATTGAGTAGATATTTGTAAGAGAAAGAGTTTTGTGGGAATCAATTCTTGAAGTGGGTTTACAACGAAGTTTATAGATTTTTAAGAAATCTCCGTTTTTGAACTACACACACACACTGCTGGCCCCCGTAAATGCAACACCAAGAAAGACAAGAGATAGCACAACAAAATTTATTTTGTAGATAACATGTTGAGACCAAGTATCAAATGATTAAATTTATAGACTTCTGTGAAGTGTGGTTCCTGCCAGAATCAGTAGCCAGAGTAGCCGCCATTGTTGGAGATCACCACTGCCACACACCTCGGCAATGATTCAAAGAGACTTTGGATGTGTTCTTGGGGTACAGCAGACCAAGCAGCTTCCTCACGTTGCCAAAGTTGATCTGGTGCGGCATCTGGGGGTGTAATCTGGGTCAATCGTTGACCAACTATGGACCACATTTTTCTCTATCGACGAAAGATCCGAAGAGCAAGCCGGCCAGGGAAGCAATTCAATCTGGTGATTGACGAAGAATCTTGGACAATGCGTGCCATGTGTGGTCACGCATTATCCTGCTGAAATATGGTTGTGGCCAAGTCTTGAAGGTAAAGAAGGACAACTGGCTCCAACACCTCAGAGATGTAGCGCTGGCTGTTTAAAGTACCGTCAATGCGTACTAGAGGAGTGCGAGAGTGATATCCAACACCACTACATATCCTAATACCCGGTGCAGGACCAGTGTGGCGGTACATAACGCAGCTTTTCAGCATCCTCTCTCCACGGTGTTTCCAGGCTCGAATCCGACCATCGTGGTGTAGCAGACAGATGCGTGACTCGTCAGTAAAGACAACTTCACTCCACTCTGCCACCCACATCCTTCTTTCATCGCACCATTGGTGGCGGAGACGTCTGTGGTTCTGCGTCAAGCGTAGACCAAGCAATGGACGTCTTGCGGACAGACCACTCTGCTGTAAACGGCGTCGAATGGTACGCGCAGACACTGAATGATGCATTACAGACTCAATGTCCTGTGCTACGGTTCGTGATATGACTGAGCTATCCATCATTTCCATGTGCACAATTTGCCTGTCCTCACGTGAAGTGGTGCACTGAAGTGGATGCGATCGACCACGTCGGTCCTTCGTACCCTCCTGCATCCAACGGTCACATATCCGCATTACAGTTGTTTGGTTTCGACCAACACGACTACCGATTGCTCTGAAAGATAATCCACAATCTCTCTCTCTCTCTCTCTCTCGGTAGGCCACTATCCTTCCTCTGTCGAACTCGGATACTTGATCAAAAGCTGATCGATATTTTCTACGAGACATAACTGATCGTTTTTTGAAAAAACCACAAGAAAAACACAATTGCTGAACTTGAAATCATCGAAATATCCAAGTCTTAAATAGTGCTTTGAGGTGGCGCCACAGGCGCGCGTGATGTGTGTCTGCGCTGAAATTCTAATCATTTGCATATCTCACCTCCGCTAATGCATGTTGTAAATTTCATGTTATTTGCATGCTTCCTTCAGGGTGTTGCATTTACGGTGGCCAGCAGTGTATTAGACCTACAGATTTGGAATTTGGTAAACATGTTTCTTTTTTTGAGTAAAGATCCGATAAGATTGGAGTTTCTGAAAATCGACCCCCGAAGGAGGTTTGCAGAAAGGCTACGGGAGCGTTAGTCAATAGAAAATTCCCTGGGACCCTTAGACTTGCAGATTCAAAATTCGGCAAGTCTCTAAGCGTAAATTTAAATACGTATATAAGAATGGTGTTCGATGAAATCGTCTCCGGGGGTTGCTAGAACGTAAACGATAAATATACTTCTGTTTTAAAAATTATAGTCTTGTCCATTTTAAATCAATAGGCGAGGGCTTTAAGAATAGTTTTTAAAACAATGGAAGGCTTAATACTAGGCCTCAGATAACAAAAACCTAAAAAATATATATATAGTTTGGCAATGTCATGAAATACTCCACGAAGAGGGATGAGTGACCAATAGTTAATTACAGAGAACCTGAAATCGTAAGGATTAAAAAAAGGAATTTGTGCAACTCTCTCTGTTTTATAAATTTTCTTTTCATTTAAAACCAGGAAAGAGTTGTATGAAAAGTGTTGCACAACTCTTAGGAGAATTTTTTTCAAATAACACTCTCCTAGTTAAAACGAAAGTCCTCTTATATATGTTTATCGTCTAGATAATTCAATAATAAACAAGCAAATGTCCGATTACTCCTGAGTTATCAATATTTTTTGGAACAGTGCGATGACTGATTTAAACGTATCACACTCCAAAAAATTTTGAAAACAGTTTTAGTATAACTTTCATTAATACGAGCACTTTTAAATCATTTTAAGACGGACCGAAAAAACAAATACATATGATTTACTGGGTTCCTTGAACTGAATTTTATATCTCTCGATCAAAAATATCTGATTTGCAGTTGATGTATAAAATTAAATAAGAAATTATTGGAATAAAGTTAAGATTTAAGAAAGCCAAAAGTGTGAATTTTATTTTTTATTAACATCGTATTTTGAAGATTCTGAAGATTCTGAAGGGCTATTGACAACGGAACTTGAAGTTTTGATTTTTGATCAATTGTGAGAACGACATCTGTACTGCCATTCCTTTCTCTAAGCTTCCACTCGGCGCCAGAGTGAGAACTTTAAGGTATTGGATTACGTTCGGAACTACGATTTTGAAAAAGCGTATAAATGGATAATATTTATGATATTTAGTGTCACTTAGATTAGAAAATGTATATAAAATTGTTTTAAGAAAATATTATTGTAATAAAAAATGATTTAAGTGCACAATATTTTGACAAAAAATGAACATAGAATGACCCATTTTCAAAATATTTTCCTTTTGCAAAAAATGCTTCTATTACAATAATATTTTGCCTGTATATAGCTCATGTTGATTGATTGATTGAATATTAACGTCGCACTGTTCAGCTACACGAGGGCTTTTGGCGACGGACCACGTAATTTTGAACCATGGTCAAGTGAAGTGGACGACACCTGAGCTGACACCCCCCTCTCCTAACTACCACACCACACCAACGGGAGGACGTTTCAGCTCTCGACAGATTTAACGTGCATCGCTGCCCTACACGGCGGGTCTTTAGTGGTATTGGGATCGAACTCGTGACAAAGCAAGCCACGATCCGATGCCTATACCACTCGGCTACCGCGGCCAGTGTATATAGCTCAGACCTCTGTACAGAGGCTCAACTAGAATTTTTGAAATATATAAGAAGTGGGTTTATCTATGGTTTACGACAACAGAGGGAAGAAATTTTAAGAATTTTATTTCAATTGCTTTTAACTCAGAAAATAATGTGAGTTTTTTCAAAAAAAAAAATAGTTCAGACTCTCTGGAGAAGTCTTTACTTTATATAAGCAAAATATTATTTTAGTAGTATTTTTTATAAAAGGAGAACATTTTGAAAAAAAGGTTATTCTAAGTTAATTTTTTACCAAAATGTTGTATTTAAATAAATTTTTTTTTGTCAAAAAGTCCTTAAAACAATTTTATACATGTATTCTAATCTAAGTGACACTAAATATCATAAAAATTATTCATTTGTGCGCTTTTTTAAAATCACGGTTCCGAACGTAGTTGGATACCTTAAGCTTCGACAGTTTCACATGCATCAACCCCTCTTCAGTGGCACCAGGACTTGAACCTTCAACAGCGCACCCGAACACCAAGCTACTCGAGCTCTACAACGCCGGCCACGAGTTCACGAACATGATCATTCGACTACCTTGTGACAGATCCATACGCGCACCTTCAATTAATCCTCTTGGGAAATCTTAGGGTTATCAATTCGAGTTATTCACAACCAGCCCTTTGGAGGAAGATAATCGTGATATTTAAATTTACTTACTATATACAGTCGAAATTTTCTAGCTTGAGTAGAGAGTAGGAAAGGAGACATACTCGAATCAGGTGAGATTGCTACTAAAGGTATCATATATGAGTTATTATTCCTTAGGAAGTAGTTTTAAAGTCACGATTTTTCACTGACATTGAATTGATAACTGATTAAATCGGATGATAGGTTAGATCCTTTATTGAGGTAAGGATCAAGTTTGATAGTCTCCTAATCGTTAGCATTTTACCGTCGTTGTCCCACTTTCGTGGTTAGCATTGAGACATTCTCATAAAACTGTTCTTTGTGTGATAAATAAATAGATTAATCGGATCATGTCGAGTGTTTTTTCCCTATCTCTCACACATCTAGGTGCCCGAGAAAGAGGTGCTAGCCTCTCACAACCTAGACTGTAAGGTCAAGAAAAGTACTTGTTCGGGATGGGTGCTTATTAATGTCAAACTTTACAGCAACACGAGGGCTATTGATAACGAAAAACTTAATTTTTAAAAACGCTCAAGAGAGTGCGATGACACCTGAGATGGCACTCCGGCTGCCTCCCCCCTCCAATGGCCTAATTTCTCCACTACGTTAACGTGAGGACTTTCAAACACGGCACATTTAACGTGCCTTAGTCCCTTTACATGGTGGGTCTTCAGTGACACCTGGACTTGAACCCGTGACTGGACAACGCCGTTCATTTGACTACCGCAGTTCAAAGCCTAAAAAGGTATTTGCTAGATGAATAGAGGGCATAATAGTGTGTGTTATGTTGACACAATCAGTGTTAAGCATATTTCTGAAAAAGATATAAATAGATCAATAAAATAAGGAAAAACGTGATATTTCTATTAGTAATTAAACATGTTTACACACTATTTTAATCTTTTGGTAATCATTTATTATTTATCTTTTTTTTTATTTCAACGTTTTTATTCAATTCCTACTATTGGTTCACACTCACCCTATCTATCTATCTATATATATATATATATATATATATGTAATAATTCCCCCTCGCATCCTTTTAATTAACTCTTTTAATAGTATTCAAATAATCTTTTAAGTATTTGGTTCGAAACTAACACCCTGATTTTAATCGTAATCAACTATTAATATTACATCATAAATCCCTTTCCCGCCCTTTGTAACCAATCAGAGCTCTTATTACAAGCATGTCACGTGGTCTTCAACATCAGGTATAAAAGCCGATGTCTCTGGAAACCTCTCGCTCTTCGATCATTTCTCTACTACAAGACTACAGTCATGTAGCGGCTGCAGCGCGTTCTGTGTGTGTCTTTGTCTGTGTTGTGTCGTCCATGTTTGCTTCTTGTATGTGTAATGCCGTTCCTACTGGATCTTTATGTGTTTCTCTGGATGTGAATAAAAAGGAATTTCGATTTCCATGAGTTCCTCTTCGATACTATCGTATTAGACCATGCTCCACGTAACATAGAAAATCACACCAACGGCCACGCCCAACCCTTAGTTCTCCATTATTTAATCAACCACTCGCCACGTCTTACAATATATTTACCACTCAACGGAAGTGTTCCAGAGGCATTTCATATATTTATACATATATATATATATATATATATATTGGATATATATATATATATATAGATTGATAGTATTGAGAATTCTTAGATTGACAAGAAATGCAACGTGCAGCCATTTATCATACTATATTTGATTTCAATATTCAGCAAAGCCGTCTGTACTCGAAACCATGACAAAAGGAGTCCTATTTTCAGCGCCGATCAGGAGCCAGTGCGTTGTTCGCTCACGTGGTTCTTCGTAAGCTCGCAGGAGTCGAAGTTAAAGTCCTTATGCGGGAGGCGGGATGAGTTGTTATATATATATATATATATATATATATATATAT
Organism: Trichonephila clavipes; assembly: GCA_019973935.1. Taxonomy (NCBI): domain Eukaryota; kingdom Metazoa; phylum Arthropoda; class Arachnida; order Araneae; family Nephilidae; genus Trichonephila; species Trichonephila clavipes. The sequence continues at coordinate 600,666 of BMAU01020045.1, read as the reverse complement.
ATATATATATATATATATATATATATATATATATATATATATGATGAATCCCCAACCCTTCAAGTGTCAGTTGGGGAAAAATCTACCAGAACAACAATACATATATGTATATATACTAGCTGTTATCTCTCCGTGACTTCATCCACGTGGAATTTAACAAAAAAGTGTTTATTCAATTCGCGAGTGAGTGAGTGAATATTAACGCCGCTCTGTTCAGCTACACGAGGACTTTTGGCGACGGACCACGTAATTTTGAACCATGGTCAAGTGACCTGGACGACACCTGAGGTGGCACCCCCTCTCCTAACTACCCCACCACACCAACGGGAAGACGCGTTTCAGCTCTCGACAGATTTAACGTGCATCGCTGCCCTACATGGTGGGTCTTTAGTGGTACTGGGATCGAACTCGTGACAAGGTCAGCCACGATCCGATACCTGAACCACTCGGCTACCACGGCCTTATTCAATTCTCACAGAGTTTATGAAAACTTAATAATTATATATTCCACGTAAAGAAATACCTATGGTATAAGTATAATGTCATTCCTCTACTTTGTGAAATGATGTTTTTTTTTGTTTTATTTTTTTCTTTGTTTTTTGTTAATTTTTGCCTTTTTGTATTAAATTATTGAACAATTTCTCTATATACAATATTAAAAATTTAATGAAAAAATATCTATATGTAATATTAAATTTATCAATTTCAAAGTAAATAAAAAACTGAACTATTTTCATGAAAGAAAACCTATCGATGTTTAACATTGATTTCTAATTAATACTTAACCTCTTTTCAAGACCAGCATAAGGAGAAAGAAACATTTTCCCAGGCCCACACGTTCTGAGAGCAAACGCACGCACGGAACCGGCCGAATTTCCCGGTTAACCTAATTTCATTGGATATTATTCACTACTTCGTTGGTTTTAATTTTGTTTTTGTGGAAACTTAATTTTTTTTTCGAAAATAAAAGTAGCCTAAGTTACTCCTTATAACTTTATCTATCTGCCAGTGAAAGTTCCGCCCAAATCGGTGCAGCTGTTTCAGACATTAGCTGGAACAAACAGAGAGACAGACAAAAATTTTAAAAATTGATTTTTGATATAAGTACCGGATATACTGTCAAATGCATTTAGTAGAAAGCTGTTAATGGCAAACTCCAAACAGACACTTCAATTTTATTTATTTGTATTGATATATTTTGTCGTATAATTCGCAATTACTTACTCAACTACTTCTCAAATCAAACACAATTATCTCTCTTCTCCCTACACTCAAACAAAACACAGTCCGTCGTGTTATATATTCTCCCAAGAAACTATCTCTTCTTAGTACACCAGATCATGTGCTGTGCGTCGATCTCTCTTACTTTCTAAAACTTCTCAAATCAAACACAGTCCATCTAGTGTTAAAACCTCTCCCAAGAAATTGTATCCTTCGTACAGCAAACCACGCGCTATGAGTCGGTTCTCTCTTTTCTTTTCACACTCAATTCAGAGTCCAACCTCTCGCGCTTCCATAACAAGAAACTCTCTCTTGCCCTGACCGCCTCGTTCGAGGGTCAATTACCTTCTCCTAAAAAAAACAGCAACACCTCTCCGGAAACGCGCAGATTAGCGCCAACATTCCATAATCCACCTCCAACAGCAGTCAGACACTACATATTTATATATATATATATATATTCACTTTTATTTTATTATACTATATATATATGTGTGTGTGTTATCCAAATTTTCATTCATTAATAAAAAAAAACTCTTTTTATTAATCCACTCAAGCTCAAATACATTTTTTTGAGCTTGTAGTAGATGACACTTGAAGTTAATACAATTTTTTTCAAATATTAATTCATTAATTAAATTTAATTAATGAATAAATAGTAGCAAACTAAAATAATAGTCCAATATCTTAAAAAAAGAGATACGAAAGGGAAAAAAAGGAAGATCGCTCGTTGTGTCCCTGTAGTTCAAAAGATCACGTTCGTGAGTTCGAATCCTACCTGGGATGGCCTAATTTCTGAGAATGTGATTTATGAATGAATAAATAGTAACAAGCAAAAATATATATCATAGTTCAACACCATAAATAGAATGGAAATCCGCTTTCTATTTTGCCACTTAATGCTGTGATTCTGTCATATGCATATACTTATTTATATTAATTGTAATTATTTAATAAAATGTATCTAAAAAAAATTTCTTTGTTGACTTTAAAACTTTGTTTTAATATTACTTGTTTTTTAAATTAAATTCAAAAACGTTTGCTTTTACTATTTTAATTAATGTTCAACGAAATATTGCTGTACTAGTATAACTATTTTCTCTTATCTAATTTAGTTAGTTAAACTTTAACTTAGATTTGAATTCCTGGTAAAACATTTTGATGGAGAAAGGAATGAACGTAGCGAGACAGAACAACTTGTAGCAAAAAAAATCAAATATTTTCAGCTGTTAGACATTCATACATTTGCGTTTTTTCTTGTATCATTGTATCAAAAAAAACATTTGTCCTAAAAAACTGTTATTTGCACTAATTATATTTGCATAATAAGCATCTATATTTTTAAAGGACTTGGTTCAAAAGATATTCAGCATCTTTAATATTTTTATACGCTAATTTTGAATTATCACAGCGAAGAAGTTGATATTTTTATGGGCGTTAAAATAATAAAAGATAAAAGAGAATTCTCACACAATGGCCCATATATTGACAGAAGGAAATAATCATTTCCACAAATTGATAAGAACTTTTTTTTGTTCTCTCTTAGAGGATATTTTGTCACTTCGCGAGTTATCTGATCAGGTAATAAATTGCTTAGCTTTTTAATTTTTGGAGATTTATTCGATTTATTTTAAAATCAGTTAGTACATATTAGAATATGCATATTTATATTTGAAAAAGACAATCAATACGGTACTTTAAAAGCAACCCACTAATATTGATGTATTTTTTGCCATTATACGAGGGTTGGGGCAAAAGTCATGGCAACTATTTTTTTTCTTGAAGATACCACTTCGGTTGGAAAATGTGACATATACAGACGAAAGGACAAGGTGTTAACTACATATGTGGATAATGAATAGCACTGAAATATTGTAACACATTAATTTATTACGGTAGTAAACAGGGCAGTATGGTCTTCACTGTGCAAAAGAATGACAACGCAGTGCACATAAAGTTGGGCCTAATGACCCTCAATGTAGTCCTCTACTACTGTCAACACACGCTGCCAACGATGTGGAAGCAAGTATATAGCACTAGTTTTGACGTTTCTTATTACCATTCTACAAGCGGAGAGAGAGAAATATCACAAAGAAATTTTTTCTTTTAAAACACAAAGGGATTATGAAAGCAGAATACAAAAATAAAAATTTTATAATACATTTAGAAATTTCCTGAAGCAAACTGTGCTAATGTGTTTCATAATTTTTGTATGATATACATTAATAATTACACAAAAATATATATTTTAATTACTAAAAAAAGCAAAAAAAGTCTTATCACACTTAAAAGAAAGATTTGATTTTCAATGACAATTCGAGATAACGCTTATTTTAAAACATTTTTTAGTCTTAAGAGAATAAATTATAAAACAACTTACAACATTCCGGAACATTTTAAATTGAAGGCGTTAAGAACACTGATTCCTCAATGCTTCCTCCTCATAACATGAATGAAAATAAATATATGCTGGAAAGCAGTTGATAATCACTCTTTTTCATAAAGTCTTGAGGTTATCAGGATGTACTAATCTACCAGTTTCTCAGATAAAAAGCATTTAAAACCTTGCCAGTTTTGTTTTAAGAGTTCAGTTACAGATGTATCAGAGCGATATAAAAAGCGAACTGTTTCACTTCCTGCTTGACCAAGCTACTTTTTTTTTTAATCTTGATTTTTTAAAAACGTTCAATCAAGATTTAGAAATTTAAAACATACAATTATTTGTCAGGAGGGGAAAAAACGGGAATATAACAGCATGCAAGAAATGACTTCATTGGTCAAAGCAAAATAAAATTCAATATTTGTCAGTGTTAAAGAAAAATCGTTTGCAAATAGAAAAAAAAATGGAATGAAACAGATTAAGCAACATTATTCTCCAGAAAAAAAAATTCATTTTAAGAAAATACAAAATGAATATCATGAAGTAATAAAAAAACAAATAATATAAAAAAAATTAAGTCAATTCCTACGTAGGTCAACAAAGAAAAAAAATTTTAAGTCACCTTTTATTAAATAGTTACAATTAATATAAATATGTATATACATATGTTAGAATCGCAATATTATGTGACAAAATAGAAAGCGATTTTCCTTGCAATTTTCTATTTTCCTTTCTATATAGGGTGTTGAACTATTTTTTGTTTGTTTGTTACTATTTATTAATTAATTAAATTTAATCACGCTAATAAAATAATATAATAAAAAAAATCACACATTCTCAGAAACTAGGACTTCCAAGTGAGATTCGAACTCACGGTATTTGGATTAGAAGTCCAACGCGCAATCCATCGCGTAACAGGAACACAACGAACGATTATCCTTTCCATATAGTATGCCGTTGGACTATTATTTTTGTTTTTTACCATTTATTCATTTTTTAATTTAATGAATGAATTAATATTTGTGTGTGAAAAAACTGTATTAACATCAAGTGACATCCACTACAAGTTTAAAAACAGGTATTTGATCTTGAGTAGATGAATAGAAAGTATTCTATTAATGATTAAAAATTTGAGAAAGATATATATATATATATAAATAAATAAATATAGGGAGAGAGTGAACTAATGGTAGGAATTGAAAAAAAAGGAAAAAGAAATATAAAGGAAACCATTTAATACAGTCCTTACAATCACATTCACCCGTCGTGTCGAGAGAGGCCGCTGCGCGTTGAATCTGTCGATACTCAAACGTCCTCCCGTTGATGTGGTGTGGTGTGGAAATTTGTAGAGAGGTGTGCCAGCTTAGGTGTCGTCCTTGTCACTTGACCAGTTTTCAAAATTACGAGGTTCAGCGCCGATAGCCCTCATACAGCTTTATAGTGTGGAATGTTAATATAAACTCTAAATTCACATTCATATAACACTTTTCCTTAAAATACATGCATAAGCATTCGAAAGGCAAAATACAATTACATTTATATCAAATAAACAAAGACAATAGGAGCAATGATACATGTCAATATCATTTTTGCATATATATATATATATATATATATATATATATATATATATATATATATATTATAGTATAATAAAATAAAAGTGAAGAAGTACCAGAACCTACAGTGCTAAAGAAGTAAGAAATTGGAATTCAGCAGACACAACAAATGTAGATACAAAAAAGTCTTTGGACAAAACTACAGACCTATTATGATTTCTAAAGCTGTCGCCGAATTAAGCCAGCGAATTAGGGTTAGCAATGGTTTGGTGATCCAACCTTCCCCGTACAGCAGAAATTTTCAACATAATTGAAAGAAAAAAAATAAAGAGCCAAGTTGAAAATTTAAGCCTAATACAACACGTGGATGATGAACCTAATAATATAGTGAAAAGAAATTGAGAAAAGAGAACAATAATGAATCTCTCAAGGAGAGAAATAATAAAAAAAAATTTTATATAGTAAAAATTAGGAAAAACTTACTTGTAAAATAAAATCTGGAACTCAAGAAATCAACCGTTTACTATGTTTGAATATATATATATTCAAAAATTTTCCTATCTCAATATTCCAGCAATTTTTTAAACAGATTTAAAAACCAAAAAAGGGCTCACATTAAAACGAACTATCTCGGGGGGAAATAAACTCGTTTTAAACAAGAATAAAATACGTGTATTGGTATTATGGTCAAATGACAAGTTAGAGAATTTCAATTTGCGAAGTGTTGAAAGACAGTTAAGGACACAATTTTAAAAAATGGTTAATAATCGAGAAAAAAATTAAAAATAAAATGGAATGAAATTTCCAATAAATCTGATATAAGTAAAAAAAAAATTGGCTCAAAGTTTCAAAATATTTGACAAAATACATGAAATTAATACGTTTTTATTTGTAGTTTTTTTCAGTTTTTAAAAAAATTTCAAGTGACTTTTTTATATAGATATAAATGGATATTTGTAAATATGAAATCGGTTCACCCCACCACCGTTCAACCGATCACTATGAAAATTGACATGCATAAGCATTTTTTAGGAGAAGGTTTTTGTGCTATCCACTTTGTTGCAACTCCCCACCAGGTGGCGCTATAAAATATCAATTTCTGCTCCGTTCAATTAATCGGCGAGTTGCCAACGTCGTCGCCAAAAATGATGCCAACTTGGTTCTATCACCAGTATTTTGCCATGTTTCCATTGAATAGCCATTACAATGTAAGGTACGATGTTGCTTGCAAATATTACAATTTTAACATAAAATAAATATAACAGAAAGTAATATTAAAGTATTACACATCCAGATATAAATTATTTACACTATTTTAAGTGTTCATTACACAAAATTTGTAACAATGTGTTGCTTTTGCTGAGCAGAAATCAACTTAGGCAGGTGTTTTCAAAAATCGACCTACAAGAGAGTTACGGGACGTTATAAATAAAAAAAAAATAATAATAACTTTTTTTTACCAGCTATTAGACCTTCAGACTTAAAATTTTACAAATATACCTTTTTTTTGTTCAGATAAGTGTGCAAAATGCTTTTTTTTTTTTGTTTAATTTGCAATTCACGTAAAATTAACTCAGTATAAACTTCTTTATCCTTCAATCTGTATTGTTTAATTTTACAATTCACCCGTGCGAGGCACGGATATATCAGCCAGTTTCATATAAAAATGAAAAATATACAGAAAGGAAAAGAAAATAGCCTTGGATAAAAGAATCGAAAGAAATGCATCCAATTTTAATTAAATATATTATAAAAACGTCAGAGACAATGTATTTGGCGAAATAATGAATCAGGCGTCCCTAATTTAAAATCAAACACAAACAAAAATAAAAACAATGACAATGAAGATACGTCTAATGTATCAGGTTCAAAAATGCTAACTATGGTTTTCCTTTTTTTTAATCTATTCAAGAATAAAAATTTCTAAGCAGGAATTATAAATGATCCCCTCATTTGAGGTGTAACAGGTAAGCTCCTTGTGGTGTCGTTTAAAAACATAAGTACGGGGTGAGTACAAATGATGGACCCGAATTTAAAAAATCCTATTTTCGAAACTACTGCATATATTACAATAAGTAATACATGAATTCAAAGAGAAATATACCAAGTTTTTTTTTTCTACCAATGATCAGCAGCACATTCAGGATCTCTGTGATTGAAATCCAAACATGGCGACCATGAGAGTAAAAAGTTTTTGTGTATTTGAGTATGAAAGGTTTTTTCAGTCATTTCTGTTCAATTTGCTGTTAAAAATCGCAACGGAAAAAAAGCCCCAACCAATAAGAGCATTTTGTGATGGTGTCATCAATAAAAGAAAACGGGTTGCTTTTATGTAAAAAGAAAGCCGACCAAGCCTCTCGGAAAAAGCAGAGAGAGGGTAAGTGATCCGCAGTTCCTACAGATCATGCGATTTACAACCAGAGTAAATGACTCAACTAAAATTAAAGTCTGATCGTATAGAAGTAATACAATTTTATTTATAATAACGGCATACTGAAACTAACTAAAACAAAGTAAAATGGTACTTATCTGAGTGAGAGGAGGACGGAGGAAGACCTGGAGGAAGAAGATTCCCCGCCCGTAGCGGAGTGGTAAGTAAATCTAAGGAAAAGGGAAAAAAAGCTCCGAGAAATAGAGTGCAAGTGCTTTTAAAGCTGACCGCATTACTTCCAAAAGAATGCACTGCGAATTTATTACTGTACCGATCCACCACTCTGATTTTCCCGGCATACTCACAGTCCGCTAAAAATACAACCTTGTCAGCCTACTCAATGAACTAGGGACGCACCCACATTATTTACTAATCCTTACTTTCCTGTAAACAGGGCAGATGCAAAATTAAAATTGTATCTCAGGGACTATATATATATATATATATATATATAGGAGGCCGGCCTTCTATCAGTAAGACAGAATTTTGTTGGAATTTCACGGAGTCTTTTGAAAGTTGCTGTGTGTCTGTGGACTTCGAATGTCCCAAAAAATGGTATGGAACATTTTACGAGAATAGTTAAATTTCAAACAGTATCACATTTTCAATTGACACAACAAAAACAGAGGCCCACAAATAAACATTTGTGCAGCATTACGAACCATTAAGAGAGTGATGCTACAAAATGTATGGAACGAACTGGGTTACAGATTAGATGTATTCCGTGTAACAAGAGGGTCAAAATCGAACAGTTTTAACAGAAAAAAAAAACATGTTATATTTCTCTTTACATTCATGTGTCACTTGTTATCTTGTGAAGTAGTCTTTTTATTATGATTTTTTAAAATTGGGTCCATCATTTGTACTTATCATGTATAATGTGTGTAAGATGAAAAAAAATAATATTATTAATAACCAGAAATGTGTGCGAAATATATATGATATGAATTTCTTTAGATTTTTTTAATGCTTGACCAATGCTTATTTATTTTTACAAAATATCAAATTTTCTAGTACCAAAAAAATAACTGATTATTTCAACTGATGTAAGAGCAATAACAGACGTCAGATGAAACTTAACAAACATCTGTTTGAAAAATGAGATAAAACTTAAAATTCATTTTCCAGATATAAAAGGGTTTTATTTCATGTTAATTTTAAATGTATCGCAGACTTTGGCTATCTCTAACGCTGTAAGCCAATTTTGGTGTTATTTATGTATATTTTCTGGAATTAAATCTTTGCTTTTGTGAACTTGATCAGAACTTGTCACAAACTATAAACAGCGCACTTTCAAACTTATCTTTTTTTTTTCTATTCAAAGTTCATTCACTTCTGGTGATGATAAAATTTTATAAAATGCCACAATATTTCACAAGATTCCATTTGCTTGAGAGGTAGAAATAAAGTTAGATACGGAGCTTGAGGTTATAGCGGAAAAACTAAACGAAAAAAATTCTTAGTATATATAAGCAAGTCTTCACCTAATAATTCTCTCCTTTGCCGGTCACATTTAAAGCTAAAAAGGGTTAAGAGTATCATATGTGTTTGGCGGTAATCCTCCTAAGGAAAAAAAGTGCAATCAATATAAGCCCTCAATCTCTCTATTCAATTGTTTCTTCCTGTTGTATGCTAAACTAAATTTGGTTTTCACTTCACACCTTTGCATTCTGGAAATGAGTAACATGACTAAAGTATAGAAGCCGGAAAGGTGGCGTAGTTGACTTGGCTTACAAGTTTGCTGCACGTTCGACCCCGGCCCAAGTCGGTAGATTTTCAGGATGCAAAAAATCAACTGAGTCCATGTCGTATAATTATGCAGCATGTTAAAGAAGAGCCTGTTTGGTTTGGATAATCTCGGCAAAATTAAAATCCTTGTTCGATTTCGCATCGTCAGAGCTCAGGTTCTTCCCTCTGGGAAAGAAACTGGGCATCAAAATTGCATTACGGCAATTAGTATCCACCTATATGGTGCCGTACTAAAAGTTTATACCAGCTCCTTGTACTTCGTCTGCAATGCTACAATACCAAACTGCAGCCCCATTTGAAAAAAAAAACTGAAGTAGAGAATAAAATAAGAAGAAAATTTACTCTCCCAATGTAACTAATCACATTAATTTTTCTGCAATAACATTTCGAGGGCCTATTCGTTAGATAGATTTGCTATGGATTAAATTGTTTTAAATTAATGTATTTTGCTCATTATTGCTTAATTGTATGATTGCTATGAATTTTAAACTGTAATTAAAATATTCAAGTGGGAAAAAATTAATGTCTGGTGAATTATCGAATTTTATTATTAATGGGAAAATGTCAAGAGTTGCCATTTAATGTTACTAAATTTTTCTACAGAACAACTTTCGCTTCCAAACATATTTTTAAAAATATCGAGAATATAATATTTTTTTCCGATAATAAGTTACTTTATATATATATATGTAATAATTCTCTCTAGTATCCTTTTAATTAACTCTTTTAATAATATTGAAATAATCTTTTAATTATTTGGTTCGAAACTAACACCCTGATCTTAATCGTAATCGATGAATATTATTGCATCAGAAATCTCTGTCTCGCCCATTCTATCCAATCAGAACTACGATTACGTAATCATCACGCGCTTGCACTGTTGGTATAAAACCAAACACCTTGTGTAATCGCGCTCTCTTCTCTCTTTGTTTTTTGTCCGCGTCATGTAAGAATGTAAATAGCTGCTCTCAGTGTCTTTGTGTTGTGTCCGTCAAGATGTCACTTCTGCTTGTCTCCTGTCCACTATGGTTCATAATCGTCGCAAGTTGTCTCGTCAACGTGAAAATGTACCGTAATTTTGTGTCTGTTCACTGAAGATGTTTTACTGAAACTCGGCTAACACTAAACAAAAATATACCCCTCAGCCAATACTTTACATATATATACATATATATATATATATATATATATATATATATATATATATATATATATATATATATATATATATATATATAAATTTTAAGTAAAACTTTAATATTTTTCTTACATTTTTTGGCTCATGTACATATTTTGTAATTTATAAGCGATTAGAATTGAAAATCAAAATTATTGAAATCAATGAAAAACTTAAAGTATATAACCGTAAAATGTGAAGTAATATTTTTATACTTTTGTATAAAATTCATTAGTATTTAATAAAAGCAAAATAATGCTTCTTAGTTTTAAGACTGGGTGGAAGGGAGATAGGAGACTTATTACATATGGAAGCCAATGAGAGAATCCAAAATTCTTCAAACACATCCTAATAGAAATCAGTAACAGTAATTAAGTATTCCTCCTGTTAAACCCCAAGCAATTCAAAATGTGGTTGGGAAAGGCTTTTTCTGAAATCCAAATGATGCAAGTCAGAATAAGACTTAATATATCCAGAAGAAAGTTGCGAATAGATATTTGATTCTTTCTTATTTGTATGGGTATTATCAAGGAAATACATCAAAGAGAACTTTCGGTGTCGATCTCGCGCAAGCGCGTGATATGAAATTAATGTTAAAGAGTCCATCACGCGCCAGCACGAGGCGTGAAATGATAACTCAATAGCCAGTCACAAGTTCGCACGTACCTCAGCATTTAATCTCCGCTTCGATCGTCACCATATGTTAGGTATGCTGACTAGTGTTGGGTGGGAACAAGGGTTAGAATATAATTGTCAATATAAGCGATTTAGAAGTTTTATCACATATTAAAAAATCTTGAATTATGAATTATAGAGATAATATCTCTGCTTGACTCCCCACCCCACCCCTAAAAAATAGAAAATGTTATCTAATAAGCGTCTAACCTATATTGATGAATCTACAAATTTGTTGATTGAGCTTTCAGACGAATATTCGAGTGATTTTAGTTTTGACAGCGATAAAGAGTTCATTCCTCCCCAAAGTACACATAATATTGAAGAGAAAAAGTTGTAAAAGAAGCAAAACAAGTGATATATGATTATATATAGCATGATTGCACTGTGGTAAGAAATTTGGTTGGGAAGTATTATATTTCCCAAATACAGCAATTCGTTTGTGACTTACTTTTATCATTGTTTCATTTTTTTACACATGACGCGCGAGCACATTAAGTTGCATTTGGGTATAATTGTACCTCAAGTGCTTGTTACGTGCTCTAGTTCGTATTCAAAATACTCCGTAAGGAAAGCGTTTCACGATTATAAGCGATCATTATAATACTCATAATTATATCTAATTACAACTTTTGAATGATATTTGTAGGAAAAGCAAACCGAGTCTTTTTCGTCACCAGGGACATCTTATGGCAAGGGCCAACTGGGTGCGGGCCCAGGGCCTCGCCCTCGGTGGGAACCTCACTTCATTTTTGACTCTGTCTTAATAAGATCATGATCCGGATAATTTTAATGATCAAATATTATTCCCGGACATATCCTCCGAACAACAGGGGATTTCAAACTGCCTGTCAACTGGCAAAAGTGGTAAGACTGTATTATTATTTGATGACCTTTGTCCATGTTTAGGTCTAGGCCTAATACCATAAACAATCATTCATTTCATTTAGTTGAAATCGAATTCAATTCTTTAGTCGGCTATAGGTTTTGATGGTTTATGCCTAGGTTTTTGAGATTGTAAGCCGTGCACATTTGTTTCAAATTACCGTTTGAGTAAGTATTTGACAATGCATGCTTTATACTGTCTACTTTTAAATGATCTACGGTAGGGCCTACTTTTGCATAGTTGCTCAAGACCTCAAATACCTAAAGACCTCTCTGGGTCCAGGGCCTCAAAGAGTCTTCAGACGTCCCAGCTCATGATGTTAATCATCAACACAAGCCTCACGTGACCAGAAATTAATGTGTTAAAAAATTTTAAGAATTGATGCCACACACTCAACGACTACACGAGCAATGAAGTGGCAATGAGAAGAGGAGTCTTCGTGTGGTTTGAGCAATTTCCAAAATTTGGGTTTTCTCAAGGAAGTAGGCTCTGATTGGGAAACTTATTTACCGCCAATTAAAGAAATAATACTTTTTAAAAAAATTACATGAGCTAAAGGATGAAAGTTATTAAATATATACACTCTAAATAATAAAATAATATTTTTATCGTATTAGACGAGACATATATATACACATGCAATTGTGCACAATGCAGATTTTACGCGTGCACCTTACAATTCGAAATATAACTATTTAAGCTGCATAATTCTGAGTAACTTTCCTAAAAGAAGAAAAAAAGTTAAAAATTGTTTTCGTTTTCCTGTCATAATTATTACAAATATCTTGTGGATATTAAGGGCGTTCACTCGTGTAATGGGTTCAAAAAATCAAAAAAAAAAGTTGTTTTTTTCATAAACTGCTTTCTTAACATTTCTAGAATACGGTGGTAAAGTCATTTTTTAAAATTCGAAGTCGTTATAAAGAAACAACTGTTTGGCGCGCTAAGTTAAGAGATTTTCATTGTTTTATAATCGGTCTTGAAACTTTTTTAACTCGTTTTTCTTAAAACTGTGTTTTTCGAACTTTCCTCCATCCTATCACAAGAACAGTTTGGCCGAATGATTTCAAATTTATAGGGTAGACTCTCAGCACATATATACGCACCAAATGAACTACGATCATTCCAAAATTCAAAGTATTTCTATTTGTTATTACAGAAACATAACAAAAAACCCAATGAAATTCGAAACGTTTTCTTCAGAGATCCAATAAAAATGCAATTTCTGATATTTTCAATTGATTATAGTTCATTCGGTGCATTTAAGCTTATAAATTAAAACACTGTTAATTTATTTTACACCAGATAAGCCAATCAGCCGGAATCGTGGAGGAAGTGAGCGTCCATTTTTTCGAGGCGGGTGTGTTCAGAGCGCTATAACTGACGTCCTATTGGATATTTTTGGCTCTAAACAATTATACATATACTCTTAAAATACACATAAAAAATTATTAAAAAACTTAAAGTTCTATCTTTTTACTGGTCGTCAAAATAATTCCCTAAAAATGCTTAAAAAATAGGCAATCACATGGGTGAACCCCCTTAAACAAACTTGACGCTTATGCAATATTCAATATATTTTAAGTTGATGCAAATTAAAATTAGTCCCCAGCAAAAGCAACTTTCTTACTGCATATCAATTCATAAACTAAGAATAAAAGTAGTTGAAATCTTTTTTGATTTCTTCACAATTACTCTGTTTTTTATTATTGTTAATCCAGGGGCGTAGTTGCCACTGTATCAGCCTTATCAATACAGGTGCCCCAGCATGAGTAAGCAAAAAACTTTACAATGTTAAGGAGCCTCCAAAAAGGGTTCCCTAGGAGTTTTGTTACTGAGACTAGCTTAGCACCATCGATTTTGAGAATAGATATTTTGATATTCATAGTATACCTTAACTTCCTTTCAATTTCCTTAAAAAAATTTCACTATGTACCGAAAAATATATATAAAATGTTGTAAATAATTATCCAAATTGTAAGAGCATAGCAATTTTCTATCTGAGATACATCCATAACAATAAAAATAATATAGAAACAATTGAGGAAAAAATAACTTTAAAATTTAAGTTTCAATTTTGTACTTTTAAATATGTTGATTAAACGGTTTAAAAACAAGAAATATAAAAAAAAAATTAAGTCAATTCCTACTTAGATCAAATAAAAATTTTATTTTAGCTACTTTTTATTAAATAGTTACAATTAATATTAATATATATCTTATGACATCACAACATTAAGTGGTAATTAATTTTTATTAATTATCATTAGAGTATCGTATTGTCATCCAAAACAATCGTGTCTATAAAATTTCAGTTCAACTGAATGCTTAAAACGCGATAAAAAAACATTTTCAAGTTTTGACACAAGTCGCCAACGTTGCTGTATTTGTAATTCTTTAAATAATTAATTTTAATCCATTAATTTTTATAAATTATAATTAAATTATTGTATTGTCATCCAAAATAATCATGTACATAAAATTTTAGCTCAATTGAGCGCTTTAAAATGTATTTTATTAACGATTGAAAATTCCACCAAGATAAATAAATAGAGAGAGCGAGTTGGAATTGAAAAAAAAGAGAAAGAAAATTCAATTTCAAACCTAAGGTAATCAAAAAATCCTAATTCGAATATACAAGATGCACAGTGGCACACACAAGGGGAGTGTCCTAGGGGTCCGCCCCCTCCCCATAGTCCCTAATTTTTTTTCGATTGGTTATAATCCTACGTATATAGTACGTAAAATTTGCTTACGTATTTCTTATTGATAATTAATTTTAATGATTAGTGCTAATTATTTATTCAATGATTAGTTTTATATTGTTCTTGTTCCCGAAAATTGACAAAATCAAAAGAATATGTTGAGTGGCGTATTAGAACATGATATCAAAATGGTGGACTTTCGACCCTGCCCCCCTTGAAAAATTTTTGTGTGCGCTACTGAAGTTGCAGAAAACCACAGAAATTATATTGATAAGGACTTTTCAAAACCTGCAATAGTTTCCAGATACTGTTAGAAATATTATCGTGCTGCCATCTATATGCAAACAAAATCATGAGAAAGAACTGAAAGTTGCATACGTAATTGCTAGGGCTGCCATCTATCCGCCATGACAAGTATCAACACTATTGTTGTTGTTCTCGTGTCCATGAATAAATGCAGTAGATATCACTAAATTCCGTCGAAAGTCTTGATCACTGCCTCTGCTATTCTGGGAGCATCAGGGCTGTACAGGAGCTCCCGCAAAGAGTCCCTCAGAGGGACCATTCCCATTTTTAGTAACTTTGTTGCGACGGTTGGGCATTCCAAGATGTGATTCCCTCGGGGGAACCTGTAACCCCTAGAGGGCGCGTCCCCAGGTGGCGGATAGGGGAACGCCTCCATTGATTTCCAATGGGTGGTAGAAGGGAAATAAAATACCTTCCGTGGACCAACAGGTAGAAGTCCAACCTCCTGGAGGCTATGGCACCTTTTTTTTCCATGAATAGTGCAATATTGAGTGATTCAGATCAACACTATTATGTAAAGGAAATAGAAAATTTCTCATGTAATAGCTTGTGCTGCCATCTATCTTTCTAGCTATAAAACAAAATCATGCAGAAAAAAAATGAAAGTTGCAATTCCAGTAGCTTGTGCTGTCATCTTTAAATTAGAGGAAATAAAAATAAATTATAAACCTCTTTTTTAATGTTTTTGATAAATGGTATGTATATGACTTAATTCTTCATTCTATAAAAACCGTGATTCCGAAAAAATAACAATTTAAATTTATTAAGTGTTTAATAAATTCAAGATTTAATTAAAAATAATCTGCAATAAGTAAAAATCATTTTAGAAGTTTAGTCTGTAAAATATGTATATCTTTTGAATGAATTCATTATTAGTATTACTATTATTATTAAGACTTTGTGAGAAGGCCACTTTTCAGGAATCTTTCTGTTATTCTATGTTTGGGTTTTTCGTTGATAAATTGATTTATTGGTTTTAAAACCTGTATCAAAAAATGGAAATTTAAATTCTGTAAAAGGAAGAGTTTAAAAGAGTTTATTACAGTAATCATTAAATATGTATATATATATATTGTATGGCTAAAAATATAAAGGTGGACTTCGAGAAATTAAAATTGAGTGTACAATTTTCTTTTCATCGAATCATGTTTCCTCATATTTGCAAGTTAAAAATTATGTGAATGAATAAACATTTTTTAATGCAATAAAAAGTGACTAAAAATCAACAAAAGAATTTTACTCTAAGTAATATCCCACAAGAGGAATTTTAAATGAGAATTTTTCAAAAGTAAGTAATAAGGTTCTAACAAAATACTCCTGCTGAAAAAAATAAAATGAAAATTTAACTGAATCCGGATCTATACAAATAAAATATACTATGCATAGTTTATGAAAAGATTTACAATATTATGCTTAATACTTAAAACCAAGAGATATTTCTAAAGAAAAGGAATATAAAAATAATATTTAAATATTATTTTAAAGGAAACATTAAAAATATTTCTGTTAGCTCTTTATTTGTAGTGACTATTTTTTAGTTTAATTTTTTCACTGGTTAAAAGAATTGCTTACGTATTAAATGAAAATATGCCTTTTTGGATAACATTAATAAATATAATTTTAAAAAACTTATACTGCCAGTGATTAAAAAAACCAAACGATTTTGTCTTTTTTAAAAAAAGGTTAATAATTTGATTCTCCCCTGTAAGATAACTTTCCCACTTTATTCTAATTTTTAGGGACTCATGCAGAAAGCGTATGGTCGTTGTAACAATCTTATAAAAGAGTATACAAGCGTAAAAAGGGGTATTGGTATTATTTGCAGAACAATTTCTTTTTAGATAAAATTTGTCTTAATTAAAATAAGACTAAAAATATTTAAGCAACAACCAAAGCAAAAAAAGGGGGGGGGAATAGTGACTTTTTTAATCATAGAAAATTTAGGATTTTCTTAAAAAAATTTCGAGGTAAAAATATTTTACGCACTGAATATTTAATTAATTAGTAATCCAAAATTAAATACAGTTTAAATATGTGATCTCTGTATTAGTTTCCCTTTCCTCTTATGACAAAAATTTTAATTAACAAAAAATCTTTGTTGAAGACAAAATTATTTTTACCGGGTTATTCTCGAATTCTCAACCCCCTTTTTAAGTTAAGTGCACTTGATTCTTTTAAAGAAAAAAATATTTAAACCAGTTTTTTTATGAAATATAAAATTAGGAATTAAAGTAAAAGATTTTACCTATGAAAACGCGTGAAGTTAGCGGTAAATTATAGTAAGTCACTTTGTTTTACATTGTTTTATTCGGATCATTCTGCTTACGCTCATTTCCCAGACGAAATGCAAATATGCAAGAACAGAAGCTATTTGTCTTACTTCTTTTTTAGTTCCTTCTCTAAAGCTGTAGGGGGAGGATAATAGATTAGACTACATAGAGAGATTCCAACAGAGATTAATTGGGTCAAGGCCAAGTATAGGAGAGGTCGAACTTCACTTATTTATTCGCTAATGTTAACATTGATGCGCCAAGTCGATATAACTATTTAGAAATAGTTACAACTTTTCCTACTCCCTCCATTTATTTAACATTCTTTTTACTTTAAAGAGATGCTTACTTTGTTATTCTTCTCAAGTTGAAAGTTATGGTGTCATGTTTGATGAAAAATCAAAGAACAATTGGGTATATTCAATTTTTTTTTTTAAAATCTCTTGATCACATTCTCGGGCATAACGGGGGGAAAAATCACATCAAGCATCAAATATATTTCACAAGAAAAAAAAACAAAAAAACTCGAGCATTAAAATAAATAATCATGAAAATATAATATCTATATAAGCATACGACTCTAAAAAACGAAAGGAAGAAAGAAAATGTAAAAAACATGGAGGGAAAATTCAGAATAGGCTTTTAGTTTAAAGGACTTAACTCTTAAAAGGGATGTTATGAATTTGGAAATATCATAACACAAGACACCAATTTGATACGATTTTCCATTTTTACTGTATTTATTTTACATAAAATCACATTGGCTGACGCTTGGGCTTTTCGGAAAGAAGAAATTTCTGGAGGTAAAAGGGAAATGCCACCGGCAGTAGCACATCATCTATGTATCTCTGTGCGGTTGCGTGGTAGTTGCAGACGTGGTATTTGCGGACGCATAACATTTCGTGGTATTTGCAGACACTCCGAAACGTATCGTGGTATTTGCGGACACATTCCCCCCTCCTCATCTTAGAACAGATAAAGTGTGCAGATAAATAAGGAAATAAATACTTTTAAAAATCACAAATATAATTTAAAAAAGTATTTTAAGTGGCAAATCTCTTTCACCTGGGATAAAGTTTTTCTTTTTTTTTACCGAAGTTTTTTGTTTTTACACTCGATTATCGAATTACAAGGATAAATACATTTTTGCCAATCAAATTTAATTATTTATATTGAATTAAGATATTATAGTGTGAAGGCATTTTAAACATAGCGAAATGTAATAAAAATAAACACTTTCAGAGAAATACTTAAATTTAACAGGAAGAAACAGAATAATGAAAGGTATGAACAAATTTCAGGAATTTTGTGGAAAATTGTATTTTAGAGTAAAATAATAAATATTAGAAGTGCAATTGCCATGTGATTTTTAAAAGTATTTATTTCCTTATTTATCTGTACCCTTTATCTGTTCTAAGATGGGGGGGGATGTGTCCGCAAATACCACGATGCGTTTCTGAGTGTCCGCAACTACCACGCCACCCTCTGGGCCGTCATATTGTTTATAAGGATCTAGCGCACTGGGTCTAGCAATAGTAGTGCTGTGTATATGCGGGACAAAAGCACTAAACAAAGAAGAGATAGAAGTCAAGACATGAGAAAGCGACCGAGAGAAGATACCTCGTAAGCATTGGCGTAGCTAATCTTGAGTGGGCCCTGTAATAAAATTCCTTGGGGGCTCTTTTTGGAGGCTACTTAACACTTTACGAATTTTTGCCTACGCATGTTGGGGCCCTCGTAGCGTGGAGGTCCCGTATCATTAATCCCGCATCTACGCCCGTGCTTGTAAGTGTTGTGTATCATGAAATGAAACTATTATTTGTATACGTGTTATGTGCCATATCCTTTAATGAAGACTTTTAAATAATTAATTGGGAGTAAGTTGATGAGTTATTTTATTCTCTGATGGAAACATAAGCACACTAATTAATTTCAAAACTCAACTGAAAATAAAAGGAATAGAACCTAACCTTACAGTTTCCTGAATAGGGACCTTGAGAAATACCTACCTCCGGATCGCAAAACATCATCTATCTAACCCAGGGTCAGCAAACTTTCGGAAAGAAGAACCAAGTTGTAACATACAGCTTGATTCTTCATTCCGAGTGAGTGAGTGAGTGAAGATTAACGTCGCACTGTTCAGCTGCATGAGGGCTTTTGGCGACGGACCACGTAATTTTGAACCATGGTCAAGTGACGTGGACCACACCTGAGCTCTCCTAACTACCACACCACACCAACGGGAGGACGTTTCAGCTCTCGACAGATTTAGCGTGCATCGCTGCCCTACACGGCGGGTCTTTAGTGGTACTGGGCTCGAACTCGTGACAAAGCCAGCCACGATCCGATGCCTATACCACTCGGCTACCGCGGCCACTTCTTCATTCCGAAGGTCTGTAAGTAAAACGGAAGAACTAATGTGTCACAGAGCCATTTTTTACATAAAGCTGCACAGGGACATCTTAAATCTTTTTGAAGCCCTGGGCCCAGGGGTGTCAAACCTTTATAGATCAACGTGCCATTTTTTCTAAAGAAGTGTTTAGTGAGATATAGACGTGCTGTCAAATAAGTTTGACCTGCGATGATTGGGAAAATGATAAAACTAAGTGCTAACAAAACCCCAAACTCTTTATTTACAACGAAAAAACTGTTCAGCATTGTATAGTTGTAAATGTTTTAGTTATACGTGTAATTCAAATAAAAGTAATATTGGTGTGACTTCTGATGTTTCAGATTGGATGACAAATAACTTATGTTAGGATTGTTGTAAGATGTATCTTTTAGTAGAATGCAGGATGAATTGGAATCATCTGATAAATGGTTTCTAAGTAATTAATTTTTTGGCTGTGATTCTTTTTTTTTTTTGACGGGAGGATTTGTGATTTGTTTTAAAATGCCGTTTTACAGACGATGTTCTGCATACCACTGTTCCAGAACGTAAAACACAAACACCGCTTTCTCACCTTTACCATATTTCTAGATTCACCAAGTTTGATTGATCGATTGATTGATTGAATATTAACGTCGCACTGTTCAGCTACACGAGGGCTTTTGGCGACGGACCACGTAATTTTGAACCTTGGTCAAGTGACGTGGACGACACCTGAGCTGGCACCCCCCTCTCCTAACTACCACACCAAGGAGAGGACGTTTTAGCTCTCGACAGATTTAACGTACATCGCTGCCCTACACGGCGGGTCTTTACTGGTACTGGGCTCGAACTCGTGGCAAGGCAAGCCACGATCCGATACCTATACCACTCGGTTACCGCGGCCTTCACCAAGCTTGAAATTCTCTGCGGGGTCAAATTTTGCATCATAAGCAAATGTTGCCCACGACGTAGCTAAGGAAAGACAATAAGAAACGAGTGTGCTCCCAGCCGTTCCGCCACCGATCACTCGCGTTTGTTCGTAATACTCCATAGTGAACTTTGTTATTTTGAAATAAAACGCAAAAAATTTTGATCTCTACCATGCCCTAAATATTGTGTCATGGGCCATTCGTGGCACGCGTGCCACTGGTTCGCCATCCCTGCCCTAGGCCTAGAGCAGCGTTTTTCAAACTGTGGGGCACGACCCCTAGGGGTGAGTGAACATATCAAAAAGTCGCAAAAAGAAGATTTAAAATAATTATCAATTTACTGAAAAAGGAAGCAAAACAACATATCTTCTGATATAATAAAAAATAAAATACATATTCACACCGATAAAAAATACTTATAAATGTATCACTCCGGCAAAAAGTATTTGATAATTAATTTATCTATCCTAAGCTAAAAACAAGTTTAGTAATTACTTGTGAACTCCACATAGACTTGTCATATACAAAATTATATACAAAATATAATACTCATCATGATAATTTGTGCCCTTTATAATTAAAGTCGTATTGTAGTTTTAGCGCCGAAGCACATTATTATTGCATTCAATACGTAGTTGTTGCATGAGAGGGACGCGATGAAAATTGACTGAAAATTGTGTCGCAAATGTGGAAAGTTTGAGAAACACTGCCTAGAGACATCTTAAGATTTTTTGAGGCAATGGTCTCCATGCAAATGTACGCATTACCTGTGATGTTTAAAAGTAGACAGCATATAACAGGCATTGTGAGAGAGAGAGAAATACTCGTACAAATAGTAATTTGAAACAAATAAATGTGTATGACTCACTATCTCACAACTCTACAGGCAAACTGGCTCGATCGATAGCCGCATTTTGACTAAATGAGTTGTTATAAGGTCTCCACACGGACAACGGTCATCACATAATAATAATCTTTCCACTTTTACTAGTTGACATGCAGTTCGGAATTTCCTGTTTTTTAGATATGTGCGGGAATAATATTCGACCATGAAAATCAGTTGAAGAATGATCTTACTAAGGATGAAAGAGAAAGAAACAAGGCCCCTGGCCTGAACCCATTAGGCCCAGGCTTTAAGACGTTCCTGCAGGCACATAAGCGAGAAACAACAGAGAAAGGAGAGCCCCTGGTAGCATTTGCGATCAAGACTCGTAATCCGATTAATATTTTTTACAATATTTATATAAATAAGGTTTTACATAATAACATTTTTCACCCCTTTCTAAACTAAGAACTATAAAAGACATTTTAATTTCTGTAGATCAATGCAAGAAAACCATTGCCAAATGTTTGATTGAGGAACAAGTAACATAAATCCTTTAAGGTATCCGACTACGTTCAGAACCGTGATTTTCAAAAGCGCATAAATGGATAATTTTCATATATAGAATATATGTATAAAATTGTTTTCAGGACATTTTGACAATTTTTTTTTATTTAAATACAATATTTTGGCAAAATATTTACCTCGAATAATCTTTTTCCAAATGTTCTCCTTTTGTGAAAAATGTATTATAATAATATTTTGCCTGTATATATAGCTCTGACCTCTGTTCAGGGGCTCGACTAGAATTTTTAAATATATAACTTAGAAGTGGGTTTATTCATATTTTACGACAACAGAGGGAGCAATTTTAAGAAAAAAAACGCCAATAATTATTTCAATGGGTGGTAACTCTGAAAATAATGTGAATTTTCAAAAAATCTAGTTGAGCCTCTGTAGAGAGGTCTGAGTTATATACAGGCAAAATATTATTATAATAGAAGCATTTTTCACAAAAGGCGAGCATTTGAAAAAAAGATTATTCTAAGTTAATTTTTTGCCCAAATATTATATTTAAATAATTTTTTTTATCAAAATGTCCTTAAAACAATTGTATGCATGTATTCTAATCTGAGTGACACTAAATATCAAGAACATTATCCATTTATGCGCTTTTTTAAAATCGCGGTTCCGAACGCAGTCGGATACCTTAAATAGAGAATTTCAAAAAAGTAAAAAACAGGAATACAATTTTTAATAGATATTAATGTATTTTTTATAATTCATACAGCTGGAAGACTGAGGAGTCGCAACCATCTTTACTAAGAGCCACATGTGGCTCACGAGCTGATGTTTGCTGACTTCTGAGTAAGTCCGATGGGAGTCTTAACGATCGTCATGAGTGCAGGCTACTCAAACGCTGTGGAATATGGAATAAATGGGTTGTTGAAGGTCATACTGCAGAGGGCATGCAAGTTCTCTACGCCCTCCCATGACTAGTGCCCGAGAGGACAGACATATTGGGACGACAGCCCTGTAAATACGTACAACCACATCATGAACCATTAGACAGGAAAGGGGCTTGTCTGTAGCACGCTCAGTGTCCGAACGCACTGTGCGACGATGTTTGCAACACCGTGGACTGTCAGCACGACGATCTTTACTTCGGCTTCTCTTGGCAATGGAGCGTAGAGAGAGACGGTGACTCTGTCACACTTAACGACAGAACTGTATATAGAAGTGGCACAATGTCGTCATTTCAGACGAATCACGGTTCTGCGAGCAGTATTCTAAAGGCAGTATCACACGTACACGTTTCAAGTAATTTTTCGTCCAATTCGTGCATTTTTTACTCAGTTGCCATGGCAACGGCTTTAGAACAACTTTTTGCTAGTGTGCTCTAAAAGTTGTTCCAAATAAAAGTTGCTTGAAATTCTAGCTAATGAGGTTTTCTTCAAGGTCCTGCGTCATAAACAAGATGGTGGCTTCGGTTTCGTCTAACACTTCCGATATGCCGTATAATATTTTAATGTTGTATAATATTTTAACGGCGTATAATATTTTAAACAGGATGGTGCTGCATTTCTGTTTACACCCACCAACAAAAGTGCAAGTGAAATAAAAGAAATAATTTTGGATGTTCGTTTTCCAAAGCAGAAAAATCGGCGAGTAATTTTTTAATGTGGAGATAGAGCGCGGCTGACGTCAGAGCATGTCGTTTTGTTTGCGGCAACCCTTCCCCCTCAGATTAGGCCAAAAATTGGACGAAAAAGTTGCATGGAAAATGTACGTGTGATACGGCCTTAAGGGTCGCATGCGTGTCTGGAGTTTTCGAGGAGACCACTAGTTGAGTGCTTGGTTTCGATATTGGCATAGGGGCCCTGCACCTAGTGCGCTGTACGATAAACAACACCAAAATCTACGTCCAGGGGCTATGCTATATCTTCGAGGCCTGTCAAACGCCATCTTCTAACAAAATAATGCAAGACCACATCTTGCACGTCATGTTTAAATCTTCCTTGATACGCAGGGTATTCAATAGTTACTTTGTCCTGTACGTCTCTAGATCAATCACCTATTAAAAACACCTAGCCATGGTTTGCCAAAAGACTGACCCTGCCACCCCTGTCCAGCTAATGCGGTCCATGAACTGTGGCAAAGATTTGCAGGTGCAAGGAACGAGATGCCCGTTTTTGTCATCCAAGCCCAACTTAATTCTATGCCTAACCGGGAAAGGGCCGTTTTAGCTTGCAGGTAGTTGTTTTAATAATTTCGCACCCCTGTACCCCCCCCTCCCCCAACTACTTGCAAAATTAATCATTTTATCTTTATGCCGTACTATTTATGTACACTAATTTTTTTTCTTGTATTTGTTTTTCTTCATGGGGTTACAATTTTAATGGTCAGCAGTAATATCCGCAGCTAGTTGTATACCTAGCTGACAACCAGACTTTGTGATCCTATTGTTGTGTTGTAGATTTGGAAAATAATTGGAATTTTCAAAAACAAAAAAATTATTTATGACTCATATACACGACTGCCTTAAAGAAATTTATGGAATAACCATGTGTTTTAAGCAATAACAAAATAATTTAATGTAATATTTCTATAAATAGATATATATGTAATTTGCTCTTCAACGAGGTACATTAATATATATATATATATATAGCACGGGAAATTAAACTTTCTACTTGATCGTAAAAAATTTCGAAACAATTGGTTATTTACTTTTGTAAATTTATATCTAAAAATTCAACTTTTTGAGTTATAAAATTTTTAAGGTATCCGACTGGATTAAGATAAGAGATAATCGAGGTATAAGTTAAGATAATCGAGATAATCTAATATATATTTAGTTTAAATTCACTATTTTTACCAAAACTAATGAAATTACCAATATGATTGTCTATACATAGAAAAAGAAGGATATACCTTCAAAACAATCAATTTAAAATATATATATATGCAAGTTTTGTTAAGAAGTTACTGGCAGGACCATTCTGAGGTAAACTCAGTGGCGTAACGTACACCCCCGCATTGCGGGGGGCAGGGCTCTTGAGGGCCCACAGCCTGACTATTGCCAAGTACCTACCCTTTGTAAAATCGAACTTGGAGGGCCCAAAACCTGACTTTGCAGGGGGGCCCAAGTGTTCTCCGTTACGTCACTGGGTAAACTCCTAATTCTCTCACACAGATTTTAATTGAAAGCATTGAAAATTTCTTTAATAGAAGTTTAACAAGAATATTAGGTTATAAAGCACAGAGAATCCTCCTCTGGTTGGTGAGATTTTTTTTGTGCTTTTTCCGAGATTGATAAGCGCGCCAATTGTCCTAACTGTGGAGAAGATAAAGTATCGGAGCATTTTCGTGCATGTCCAGTACGGTTTTTTTTTAAATTTGAGAATAGTTTTGTAGAATTTGGTGCTTTGGTTGTCCCAGCCTTATTTTTATTTTATTATTTTTTTTTGTAATTGTATTCTTTTTTGTAATTTTATTTTTTTAATTTTGACATTTATTACTTATTGTTATGTATAATATTTTGTTTTTTTATTATAGTATATTGAAATTAATTTTTGGGGGTTTATATTGATAGTGGTTATATCACTACTAATTTCAGAAGATTTTAATTCGGTTCTTTCATAAACTTAAACATTTAAAAAGTTCGCGTAGTCTTTTGTCGTTTCGTAGCATTTCTGCGTCTTTTTTTAAGGGAAAATTTTGTAGAATATTGGACAAATCGTTTTTAGCTTCGTTCTTCGGGTTGTTTGGACACATTTTTTCAAGGTAAATTCCTTTTTCTTCCTATAAATTATTACAGATACTCACAATAGCTATTAATGATATTAGTATTGTTGCAAATGTGAATGTTTGATGAAATAAGCTGAGTATTCTGACAAAAATTCTTTTGCTATGTTGACTGCATTAAGAAAGAAAGCTGCGTTGAAATGATGTATGAAATACGATTTAATTGGATCATCGTATTCATGTTCGAACTGTGGGAAAAGCATGAAATTTTGGTTGGTCCATGGCGAAGGGTATTACAAGTGAAACCAAGGTAGGTAGGGTATTTACTGTAATTCAAGCGCTCACTCATTAGGAAAAGCTCAGGAGAGTAGTTGTATAGATGCCTATTAGTCGTGAAGAGGCTGACAGTAGACTTCAATGCTTCAAAGTCTACTGTCAGCCTCTTCACGACTAATAGGCATCTTTACAACTACTCTCCTGAGTTTTTTCTAATGAGTGAGCGCTTGAATTGCAGCAAATACCCTACCTACCTTGGTTTCACTTTAGACTCGGAAGTGAACTGTGGTAAACATATTGAGAAAATAGCCGATAAAGCAAGAAAGAGACTCAAGATCTTAAAATATCTTTCTGGCAGAGACTGGGCTTCAGACGCCTCCACACTTAGAATAACTTATACAACCTTGGTTCGCCCAGTCCTTGAATATGGGTACCAAATCTTTCAAGTAGCATCTTCTTCAAACTTGAAAAAACTGTAGAGAGTGCAACTCAGTGCTGCGAGGATTATCACGGTCCTTAGATATAGTTGCCCTGCTGACATAGTTCTGTACGAGGCAGATATCCAACCTCTTACTATGAGATTCGAAGTCAACTCATATAGGTATTTTAACAAAATTAAAAGCTTTGGATCCTTCAATAGAACATCTTCTTTCATTTTAAATTGGACAAGTAACCAACGTTTAAAGCGAGACAGACCGCTTAATTACATGCGTAAACATGGTTTTATTGATTTCAATGTTGACACATCTACACCTTTTAGCTGCATCACACCTATTGATTATTTTAATCATGTTGAATTCTGGGAGGAATTATTGACCAATACTCCCAAGCATAGCAGCCATTCAGAATTACTCAGACAACTGGCACTTGAAGTAATAAATTACATACCCGATCAAGCATTGATTATTTACACAGATGGTAGTCATTCGGATATGGTGTGACGTCTCACGCGTCTTTTCTTTAACAAGTCCTTTGGATTCTTTGGGCCAGAATTAATGTCAACTCTTTTCCAACCAAATCCAAGAAATGAAATGTGAACAAAAGATGCAAATGAACGGACTTTTAACTATCGGATCTTAGAGTAAGCGAGGTGGCTATGTAAAGGAATGTTAGACAATTGATGTTGGTTTGTGGCAGTTGATGGTCATTACAGTTCGTGTTTCAAGTTTGAATGAATTTTGCGTGACGTGGATACATATTATTAGTGCTCGATTAGAAGGAACCCACCAAGTTGCATACTATTGTATACAAAGACAAGACTGAGCATTACTCCAAGCTGTAATAAGGTAGGATTGATTATTTAATATTAGAATCGGGAATTAGGCGGTTCACTTATAGATAGTGGTCTGAATTAGGTTGCCTTATTATAAATATATATATTGTGTGTTGCGTATTTCGTCATCGTAGATTCTCTCATATTAATTATTATAATTGAATTTGTTAAAGGTTTAAGTTGAATATCTTAATAAAGTCATATTAAGATAGTGTTTGATCCTAGTTCTTTCGCTAATCCTACACCTCTAGCTCACGCTGATACTTCGAGAGATGTACTTCCAAGGGGAGGAACATCACAATGGGTAGAGCAGGGAGTAGTATTTTTAGTAACATTCCTGGGAACAATGTTAAAATCAGCATCAGGAATCCTGACCACTGTTCCATCTTTAGATCGGAACTCATTGCTATTAGTGGTGCTCACGATCATGCTCTCAACTCTTATAAGGACGTATCTGGATCCTGACAGACAGCAGAAGCTCCATCCAATATTTGAAGAATTGGCCAAAAATTATGCAAAGTACTGGTCTAGATATTTTATCCAAATTAGTTAGGCTTGGTCAGAGGAAACAAGTATGTCTCCAGTGGATTCCATCACATGTGGGTGTGCCTGGGAACGAAGCTGCTGATGAGCTGGCTGGTAGGGGATGTGATCTGCCTAACCCAAGTTCCACTGTCTTAACCTATTCGGAAATTCATTCCTTCCAAAAAATAAAATAAATTTGACTTGGCGATACCCTCCTGCTTACCACTGGTACGCAGTTAAGAGTCCTGGCCTATCTATACAGTGCACGCTCATCAGACAGTCTTGGCGCGCTTTAGAAGTGGTCACCTGCGTAGTATGACTTTTGTGCAGGGGGTAAAGCCTTTCTTTACCTGTCCCTGCTCTCTCCTTGCTTCTCCTGCTCATCTTCTGGACTTCTGGGGCATTTCCCTGCGACAGTTGTGTGAAGAGCAAGGCCTGGTGTGTGAGACTTTTATGCGGAAAGGTCAAATGGACTTGGTGTAGGCTTTCCTGCTCCAAAGGGATTGGAAACAACAAGCATGAAATTGAGAGAAAGAAAGGGTAAAAAGGCAGTAAATGATGATTTTGAAGATAGAGTATTTTAATTTTTAATTAATTAACTAAAATTAATTTTAATTTAATTTTTAATTAACCTTGTAAATTAATTTTTCATTAACGATTTTAAGTTTTGAAAAGGGTTTTAATTTTGCAATGATTTCAGTTTTAAAAGTTTTTTAAATGCTTTTTTGTGATTGTTTCACTTTTGCACATCTTGAATTTCGCGCTATTGCATTACGTCTTCTGGAAGGGCTGCTACTCCGAAGGACAACACGCGAGAGCGCGCCAAATTAGCAATTTTTTTAAAATCGCGCCAACCAGTAACTGATTCTGCACTTTCACTGAATATTAAATATTTCCATTTTTATTGTATTACTCAACTGATATTTATCACATATAAGCATAAGAATTTTAATTATATAATCAGTAGCAATGGTCTTCAAAATTAAAACTCCTTACAGAAAAAAAAGCGTCTTTTTGGTAATTCGAAGGAAAAAAAATACACTCCCAGATTTGGTGATATACGTACTGTAGACATCAACATTGCTATGAAAGCTAACAAGAATTTTATGAAATTTAGGAATTAAAAAAATGTGAGAATTTTTATTAAACGATACAAGAGATGATAATTAGTGCATTACGATACTTAAATATTTGGAAAGCGTGATTATTAAAAACATGTTCACTCAGGATATTAACAAGTAATAGTTAAATTAGAAACCTCTTATCAGCATCAAATCTACTAACAAAATTTATCGGCAGATCCTCTATAGACTTCACGATCATCTTTGTAATTTAAATTCAAATCATTCTTTAATGCAAAGGATCAGAATTGATCAAAAGCTTCAACAGATTTTCCACATTTGAAAAAAATATTAAGAAAAAAATCATCAAACTTCATTGCGATCCGGTTTTTCCTCTAACTGCAGAAGAGATCAGCAATTCTCCACTTTCAAAATCAGACATTTTTTACATAGAATTCGAAATTATCAAAGAAATTAAAATACGAATATATATTGATCATTTATTTCTATTATAACATTTAAAAATAATACAAAAATTTAGTATATTATTCACATAAGGTGACCAAACGTCTTCCTTTTATATGTCT
Source organism: Trichonephila clavipes (assembly GCA_019973935.1). Taxonomy (NCBI): domain Eukaryota; kingdom Metazoa; phylum Arthropoda; class Arachnida; order Araneae; family Nephilidae; genus Trichonephila; species Trichonephila clavipes. The sequence goes on along the minus strand of BMAU01020045.1, from coordinate 571,214 downwards.
GTCTTTCCTCGAAAAGTGTCATCCTCTTCAATACTTTAAAATTGATCTGTTAATCTCTATTTTCAGAGATGAACCAAACATGTTTCCAAAATGTCGAAGAATAGTCTGAAACAAATATAGCAGGAAATAACAGTTTTCAATGGTGCTTTTTGACCATCATAAGTAAATTGGGCAGATATAGAAAACTGTGTTGATTTTTTTATCAAAAGAAATACCTGAAATTAAAATTGTTGACAATGGTTTGTTTGATGAAATTGGAAGACGGAAGGTGCATTTAAATTATAATAAATTGAAACAATTTGAGCATCAACTTCCTGCAATTGATAAAAGATGGTGGGAAATACTTAACCATTTCAAAAATGAACATATTCCATTTTAAAATTTAGTTATTCGTTTTGATTTTACGTTGCGCTTTCCTGGAACTAATGCCGCAGTTGAAAAAGTTTTTTTTTTCAATTGGCAATGATTTTTGTAAAGTGACTAGTGAGAAATCGAAATTGAATGTTAATATTTTAGCTACAGTGCTTACCATAAAATTCAGTATGAAAGATTTATTTTGTCCAAACTTTCCGATATATTAAAAAATAATACGTTGACAAAAAAAATTCATTCAATGAGAAAACTACTCGTTTAAGATAATAATTAAAAAGAATGCAAGCGTAATTAGCGTTTTTTTTGTTTGAATTAATAAAACGTTTCATATATTTAAGTTGCAATTTTTTCTTAAACTTTTCGTCCTCCTTTTCATTGTAAAAAAAAATGGTCACCTTATTATTCAGTAACTGGCCGTTACCCACTCGCTTCGCTGGGTACTTCATTTTCATGATGTTATATGACTATATATTGTTATTTTTTAGAAGTTATTGAGATCTTATTCCAAGCATTCAGTTTTCGATAACCATCAACATTCTTAGAGCCATCTTCTCTTGATTTAAAAAGAAAAGGAGAATTTGTTAAACAGAAGTATATTTATCTTTTACACTCCTCTAGCTACTCCACCTCTCCTTAAGATCTTTTACTCAACACAAAAGAAACATGTTTTCCAAATTTTAAGTATGTACGTCTAATACTTCAAAAACGAGAATTTTTTGCTATGACACCTCTGCAACTCCCCGCGGCCCCTATTAGGAATCGATTTCCGCGAAATCAGTGGATTTATTCTTAAAAAAGAAACATTTCTGCCACATTTCGAATTTGTCTGTCTAATTATATATATACATCTTTATGATAGTACAAAAAAATCTTTTTAGTTATGAATGTAATCTAACTTTCTCCTCATTTAGTGATTTAATAATATGAATTATTTGTAGAACACAAGGATTTTTATAATTTTCGACTAAATAATTCAAACACAAAATTACACTTGTACTTTTGCTGCTCAAAACTTGTTATTATTTTTAAAAATGTGACTCTCTCTTAATTCATTATTTCTGCATTTTTATGTGTGGATATTTTTCTGTTGAAGAGTCATCCATCGAATAACTTTGAACAATTACTATTGAAGCAAATTATACGTGAATGTTGTTTTTTTTTCCTTTCAGAATAACTGTATGCAAAAATGAAAATTACATGATTTTATTAATATTTATATAATTATATATCAACGAAACAAAAAGTTTATAATATTTGTAAATATTCAGAGTTTCATTATAAGCATTAGAGTTTTTGCAGCATCCAGAACTGCAATTTTTAGTTTCTGCAAAAAGTCTGTACCAGTTATTAGCAATTATATATCTGTGAAATTAATCGCAGTCCTAATAATTTATCCAATCAAAACGCTTCATTCAAGAAACCAAGGTTTTTCTCTGCCACCCTACCTTATTCATTTTTTTTCCTGAAGCCACCCCTCCACCTAACCATCCAAGTCGACAACACAATGCCACCTCTCTGTTCTAGAAAGGTGAATTGAGAGCTGATGACGCACACACACAGCCCAGTTGCCCTGCGGAAGCATAAAAGTCATAATAATTTAAAATTCATTGATTTAATTAAAATTCATTTCATTTTAAATTACAGAAGCTTCATTCTATAAAAGGTAACTGCTCAAAACTAAAATACTGGAATTTTTATATTAATTATTAAATATTTTATAGATAATGACGCCAAGATGGCAGCTGAGAAGTCGTGTTCGTGGCCAGTTTTATTTCAGTTGAGTTGTGTGTTCTAGTCCTGATGCCTTGAAAGATCCGTCTTGTATGGGAGCTGATCAGTGGCATATGTAAGAGTGGGGTTTGAGGCTCACACCCATTTATAAACTAAATAATAAAAGGGGTTTTAAATTTTAGCATAAAGATTACACTTCGGCTGTGGCGTAACGTACACCATCGTAACCCCGTCATCGCAGGGGGATTCAGGGCTCTAGGGGATCCAAAGCCTGACTGACGCAAAGTACGGCTTGAGGCCCAAAACCTGATTTTGCATTGGGGCCTTAATATTCTCCGTTAAGCTCGGCACTTCGGCACTTTAGTCTACGTGTTTTTAAAACATATGCTCTCCGTCTCCCTTCTTTTTTAGAAAACCGTGTGCGTAACTGAGGTTGATGCACTGTAAGACTGCTGGAAAATCTCTACGTCCTCACGTTGGTGTGGTGTGGAAATTCGAAAGAGATCAGGTCAGGTGTTGGCCTTTTCAAGTGACCATGGTTTAAAATAATGAGGTCCGTCGACAAAATCCTTTAAAGTGAAACGTTAATAGAAAAATCAATCAACCTCCGTGAAGGAATAATTTTGTAAATAATTGAAATCTTAATTCAATCATAATTACTTATTACCGTCATTCTTCGAAGCAACATGTTGGCGAAGAACCTCATAATTTTGAACCAAGGTCAAGTGACAAGGAGGACACTGAGGATTTAAGTACTACTCTAAATTTTAAGGGGATAATACAATCGTGATTATGTATGAGCATGTATATCGGACTTTCATGTCGATAGACAAGCTCAAGTGACAAGGCAATCTAACGTCATCCTTGCGTAACAAATCTCCACATTACACTACATCAAGTGCTTCTCAAACTTTCAAAATTTGCGACCCAATTTTCAATCATAATTTTCATCGCGCAATCCTTCATCCTTTCATCCTTACAATAACAATGTATTGAATTCACTAATAATGTACTTTGACGTAAAGCTACACACACACAATGCGACTTTAATTATAAACCTTACAAATCATTAAAATAAGTACTTAATTTTGTACATGTCAAGCCCGTGAGTTTACTAATAATTTTTAAACTTGCTCTTAACTTAGTACTGATGAATTAATTATCAAATACATTGTGCAGTACTGATACATCTAAAAGTGTATTACATCAGTGTGAATTTTAATTAAATTTTTTATTACGTCAGAAAGTATTTTACTTTGCTTCCTTTCAGTAAGTAAACTTTTATTTGCGACTTTTTTTATATGCTCGCACCCAGTAGCGCACACAGGAATTTTTCAAGGGGGTCGAAAGTTCACCATTCTTGTATCATGCTCCTTTTGATTTTGTCAATTTTCGGGAACAAAGCACAGTAAAAAATCTAATTAATGAATAAATAATTAGCATTCATTAATAAAATTAATCAATTATAACAAATACTTAATTAAATTTTACGTACTATATACTTAGAATTATAATCAATCAGAAAAAAAGATCAAGGCTTTGGGGGAGGGGGTCCGGACCCCCAGGACCCCCTCCTTGTGTGCGCCACTGCTCGCACCCCCTATTAGGATTATCACGCTCTCTCGGGGGTGAAGACGCTGCCTTACTTTGAAGACATTGAGATTCGGTTTTCGTTTAACAGTTAACAGTCCCCGACAGTGGCGCACACAATGGGGGGTCCTGGGTCTGGACCTCCCCCAAAGCCCTTGATTTTTTTTTCCGATTGATTATAATTCTAAGTATATAGTATGTAAAATTTAATTAATTACTTGCTATTAATGATTATTTTTATTAATTAATGCTAATTATTTATTCAAACACTAGTTTTTTACTGTGTTTTGTTCCCGAAAATCGACAAAATCAAAAGGAGCATGATACAAGAATGGTGAACTTTCAACCCCGGACCCCCCCTTCCCCTTGAAAAATTCCTGTGTGTTCCGACATTCCATAAAATGAGTTCTTATGAAATTGTAACTACAAATTAAAAACCTCAGACCGTGGAGCTAGTGAATACATATTTCATTTCTCAATAGCCTGTTCATTTTGCTGTACAGTGAAAGCAAAATGTAAAAATTTCTATTTCTTCAAGATTAAACCCTCGTACTTAAACAAGAGGAAAAAATAAGAAGTATAACTTCAAAAATCCATAGTATAAATGTTTACTTTTGTACATTAATTCAAAAAATATTTTGCTCCGTGTGTTATTACAGTCCTTTCATTTTATGCAAAAGAAATATTTCGTTTTACTTGCGTTATTACTTATTGAAGTTAAAGTTCAATACCATTTTTAATTTAATTCAAATTCAAATTCAAATTGATTGAAAATTTTCAAACTGTATAGAACCGACAAAGAAAATTGTTGTATATTGAAATAGAAAAATATACCGTACATATTCCGGCTTAATATATAAAGTGCACCAATACTTTCAAACGACATCTTTTAAGTTTTAGTTATATTCGCGCGCGCGCGCGTCGTGTATAACGTGCACCTTTTTTGCGAAAAAATCTGAAATTTGCATGTTTGGTGAATTGATCTTTTGAAGTCGGTTTATTGTGGGAATGAAACGGGTGGTTGAGTGGTAGTGTATCGCGCTTCCATGACACAGGCACGGGTTCTATTCCCGAGCTGAGCAAGGTCGACTCAGCCTTTCATCCCTTTAGTGGGTTGATAAATGAGTACCAAGCTTGCTTGAGAACTGAACACTGGGGGTTTCGCGTAAGACTTACCATCTGAAAACGAAACATCTACTCATGCACCTCAGCGCCCAAGGTCACGAATACCGATACGGGGATAGTAGACCTTGACCTTCATGGGCTGTTGCGCCAATGAGTTTAGTTTAATTGTATGAGTGGGTAATAGGAAACACACATGAAACGAAATTAAAAAAAGAATTTGTTATTAAGAATTTTTGGAATTAAAAAAATTCAGTTTTTAAAATTTAATTATTAGCTGAAAATATTTTTTTTTTGTCAACACATCCTTTTGATTCCAATGTTTAAAAAGTTTGAAAATAAAAGAAAATTACTTCTGAAATAATGAATAGGAGCCATACAAGGAAATGTGGAATTAAAATTAATTATAACACTTTTTTTGCTTATATGAAATCAAAATATTCAAAAAAAATTCCAAGTTGTAAATTTTAAACTCTTCATGAACTTTAAGAATAATGATTGGTAAAGTTGATTGTGGTACTCAATTCCTGATTGGTCATTATGACTCATACGGAACGCCAGCCATAAACTCTAACGCAGATTAAGCTGAAATCACATATCACAGTTCAAATAGTAACAGAAAGATGGCGCTATCATCTGACAACATTCCTTGACCACCACATCCGTAATATCTGTATCTAAGAATGTATAAAAGAAAATACAAAAATGCATCTTCAACTTGTTTTTTAATTACCTCCTTTCGACCTAGAAGAAATCAATCATTCACTCTCTCCCCCCTCCTGTATTTATGAAAATGAAGCGCACTTAAAAGTAAATCTCCTTTGTTGTACTGTGGGCGGAACTTTAGTTGCCATGGTCACCGGATAAGAAGGATTGTGAGAGGTTGAGAAATGAAGTGGGCGGAGTAAGAATGAAGTGAGTAGGTTTCCTTTTGAGCCGGCTTTCTTCAACCTCACATAAGCACGTGGTTATCAGTGTGAACAACACATGAACGCGAAAACATCTCGGGCAGTAAAAACTGCGTTACTTCTGTTTTACTTCGATTTATAAATTGATTTTTAACTGAGAAAATATACTGATTTCTTTGAAAATAATACAGTAAATTTTATGTAAACATATTGTTACTAGTGGATCTGTGTTTTGAAGATTATTTAAAAGATTACTGACCATAAATATTGTTTGAAATAAATCAAAATTAAAAGCCTTTGTGTTACAAGTTTGGTGATTGGAATTCAAGGAAAAAGTTGCAAAAAAGGACAAAATGCTTAACCATAGGGATCCTAGATGTTTACTAGGCGTTTTGGTCGTCGTTGGTGTTTTTTGTTCAGGTAAGAATTTTTTATACGCATTATTATTAATTAATGTTTTTTTAATTTAAAATTTTAAGAGTTAAGTTATGTTCACGTTCACTAAAATTTTCCCTGCATTTTAATTGCATAAAAAATAATAATAAAAAAATCATATCAGAGGTAAAAAGATGTTTTTGCAATGTATTGTAAGTGGAACATTGTTCCACATAGAAGAAAAACCCATAAAACTTTTTTTAAAATGCTGAAAAATTGAAATTTTCTTAAGTCAAATTTTTGAATTACTTTAAGACAGGAGTATCAAACTCATGGCCCGTGGGCCGCATGCGGCCCAGCCAGTATATCGGGGTACACAAAAATATATAATAAAATATCAAAATTTCCCCCGAAGTAGGAAAAATAGTAGCAGAAAAGAGATGTCAAGTGTCAGGAAGTAAACATTATATTTTTCTTGTTTATACTTACGGTAATTATAATGTATTATTCGAAATAAACTTATGTTTCTATGAATATTGATTTTTTTGCAGCCCACCTAAAGTTAAACCTTCTTTGTTTGGCTCAAGTTAGCCTTTGAGTTTGACACCCTTGTTCTAAGATAATTGGTTTTTATTCCTGTTACAGACACGTAAAATGAAATTTCATCTCAAATAACAATTTTTTTTTTCCTATTTTGTCGTAGGATTTACTGATATAAGGATTTAAACAGTCCATTTTTTACATATTAACTCTATTTATACATTTTACTAAACCATTTATTCATAACAATTTTACAGTGGATTTGAATTATTATTTGTGCAATAAATACAATAAATATCGCAGGTTTGTATTTATTAAATGCGAAGCAAATGTACCCATTGAATGTGTGTGTTAATATGTATCAAAAAAGTAAAATTTATCTATTTGATGTTAAGCACCTTTATAATAGACTTGCAACTGTTCTTTAAAAGCAGAGGATATTTTTCTTATGCATGTTAAGTAAAAATCAAGCGAATGAAACAAGATTAATACGTGTGGTGAATAACAATGAAATATTAAATTGTAATTAAATATGGTCATGAAGAGTGGTGCTATACATTTAGATGTAAATGCGTGGGACTTTAGAAGGACGAAAAGATTAAAGAGGTAGGGGTTCTTGTCTATTTCCCCCCATCCTGTCGTAATTTGTGGTAGACTGAATTTATTTCATAGCATCCAATTCAGCCTGTAGAATTAGCAAAGAAAAGTAGATTTTATTTACAATAGAAGCTTAATCATGTAATTGACTATATTAAGTCCAACAATAGAAACACAGTAATAAATTTCACCTGGTTTATATACGATAAAATCCAGTGGCGCACACAGGGGGGGGCATCGGGTTCGGACCCTCCCCCAAAGCCCTTGTTTTTTTTTCGATCGATTATAATTCTATGTATATAGTACGTAAAATTTCATGAAGTATTTGTGTATTATTTGGATTTCTTCCGTTATACGGTACAGAATATTAAAACACAAAAGGGAACTAAAGAAAAGTGAATGTTCAGAATGCTCAAATAATAAGTATATCATAGTTAATAAATGATAATTTTGTCGGGCAAAATATCTTTTAAATGTTTTATTTAGGAAAAACAAGTCTGTGTTTCTGTAATTTGCATTTCATGTTCGTCCTTTTGTAAAACTCGGGCGCTATTTTTTGAAAATCTATACTATCAGACCGCATGTAGCTTCTTAGTGTATCGCGCGCGTTAATAAATCAATCAGTTATTTAAAATTCTGAAACAAATTCTGTAATTTCTCAACTACAGCGTACGAATACAGTAGTTTTCATAAGGAATAACATTCCTTTGTCATCGCAATGACTACTGAAAAATATGTTTCATCATCTTTTTCCGTGTTTCTACTTGTTCTTTCTGTTTACTTGTAGGAATTCTACTTGTTTATTTGAAGTCCGCCGCAGTAAGATTTCCTTTCGTTTATTTTAGGATTAAATCTTTCTCTTTCTCAGTCCGATAGCATTATCGTGTGAAAAGCCCTGTATGTTTCGTAGTTCGACCTTATGCGTGTAAAAAATCTCATGACTCTTGACATTTCTTCAAGAGTTTAGTGACTTGTGTTGGCAAAAATAAACGTTCGAGAGGACTGCCCTATTATGCAACCTGCGGAGGCTGCATATTTTTTTATCTGCTTCCCAAAATGTTTGACTTTGTCCTCTATCAACTTTCTTCTTTTTAACCTCTAATGGTTCTTAATAAATTAGTTCGTCTATTTGTTTGATTATTACCGTTAAATCCTGCGTATAACGCGCCCTTTTAACACAAAATATACGAGTGCACGTGATATATAAAAGTAGTAGCTTAAAAAAAAAAGAGATGAGCATATATATAAAAAAATTAAGCTTCTGCATGGATTGAAATACTGTTGATTTAAAAGAAATGACATACACTATGAACTTAAAAGTTGTAATTATAGATACATACAATATTCTTTAAAAAGCCTGGGATACCTCTAATAAATGATTTTAAAACATAAGAGCATTACATAACGACCTTTGAGGTTTCTTTGTAAAAAGGGGGCGCGTTATACGGCGAATATTCCTCAAAAATTCAGAAATCTAGCTTGAAAGCACCGTAAAATCCACGCACCCTCTTTTTTATGGACAAACCTGAAATGTGTATGTGTTGAAGTTTGTTCTTTGTTTCGAAGTCATTTATTCGAGGTATTATCCCAAGGTTTTGAAAAAAACAGTACGCTTCTAGAACATTTAAAGTTCATAAGGAATGTCGTTTCTGTTGAATAAACAGCATTTCGATAAATGTATAAGAATATTTCTTTCCTATTCTCATCTTTTCTTTACTTTTTAAGCTCTCATTTTTATACCCAGCGTATAACGTGCACCCTTAAATTTTGATCTTATATTTTTGTATTAAAAGCGCGCGTTATACGCCGGATTTTTACGGTATATATGCGCTTTATACGCTGGATTTTATAGTATTTTTAAATTGTATTATATACATACTAATTTTAAAAATAGTACTTGGTATTTATTCAAAGCAAGTAAACATTTTTGCAAAAAAGACTGCACAAAAAAAAAAAAAAAAACACAAATAATATTTAACTTAATAACCTAGAAAAAAGCAAAATATAATATCCAGCTGTCTTAAAATATAGTTTTGAAGAAGAATTATTCAAGTATTCAAAGAAAAATAGAACTTATTGTATATTACTTACTTTTTATACGATATGTAATGCTTTAAAATCTATTGATATATAGAAACATACTCAGAAATTTCCTAATCTGTAGAAGAATTTGCAAAATAAAAAAGAATATAAACAAGTTACATTTTGCTTAATTGACGAGGCAATGGATAAAATAATAGTCGGTGTCTTTAAAATAAATTGAAATTCTAGAATTTAAACATTTCTATTCTCTAAATATAAGGTGACCAATCGTCCTCCTTTAGGGAGGACAGTCCTACTTTTATAGGTTCTGTCCTTCCTCGAAAAGTGTCCTCCTTTTCAATATTTTAAAACTGATCTGTTAATCTCTGTATTCATAGATGAACCAAACATGTTTCCTAAATGTCGAAGAATGAATGGTCTGAAACAAATATCACAGGAAGTAACAGTTTTCTATAGTATTTTTTTACTTCGTCTCAAGCGGGCAGATATAGAAAATTACGTTGAGTTTTTATCGAAAGAAATATCTGGTATTAAAATCGATGACAATTGTCTGTTTGAAGTAGAACGAAGACTGAATGTACATTTAAATTCTAATAAATTTGAACAATTGGAAAATCAACGTGCTGATAAATTGGTAAAAGATGGGTGAAATTACTGAAACCATTTGAAAAATGAACACATTCCGTATGAAAATGTAATTATTCTTGTTGAATTTACGTTGTGCTTCCCTGGAGCTAATGCAGCAGTTGAAAGAGTTTTTTTCAGTTGGTAATGATTCTTGTGAAGTGACTAGTGATAAGTCAAAATTGAAGGTTAATATTTTAGCTACAGTGCTTACCGTAAAATTCAATATGAAGGATATTTTTTGCCCGAACTTTCCGATACATTAGAAAATGATATGTTAACAAAAAAAAAAAAAACTCATTCAATGGAAAAATACTCTTTTAAGATAATAATTAAAATGAATGTAAGCATAATTAGCGTATTTTTGTTTGAATTAATGGAACGTTTCATATATTTTTGTTGTAATTTTTTCTTGAATTTTTCGTCCTCCTTTTCATTGTAAAAAAAATGGTCATCTTATTCTAAGGAGCACCTGATTTTCAATAGCATCAACATTAGAAAAAAAAATGTGCAATTTAGATTCGAATAAATACGGTATATACAAATATATAATTGGATATTACTTCAAAAATAAGATTTTTTAATAAAAGAATCAAACACACACAAAAAGTTGGGAGTTAACAAGGAATAACAATAAGTAAAACATATGAATACATTTTATTCAGGGAAAAAATTTTTTTATCACGTCACATGTTTCTGACAAATAAAATTTCAAATTTCCCGATTATATTAACGATAGCCATCATAACCGATGACGACTTTCCTCGAGTTTCTCATCTTACTGCTCGATTTCTTATCATCATAGACTTACTCATAAGAGTTACAACTATGAATAAATATGGAAAGAATGCCGTGCGAAACGAAAGCACGTGGTTTCTCTGTTTACGTCGAGAGAGTATCAAGTTGGGCATGTCTCTGCAAGTTCATGGACATGAGTTGCGACTGCTTCGGGAAAGTCCTCCTCCCTTTTAGAACTTGACCTTTTTACCCATTTTTTCCTCGCTTTTTCTGCTTCTACTCTTCTTATTCGCAAAAATAGAATGACGTTTCGTCATGCAGGCAGTTCGTGCAATAATTGCTTTTTGAATAGCAGTTGGGAATTGTTTTCATTTTCTTGCTTGAGAATATATGTTTTTTAAATAACAGGTTTTTCATATTATTTTTTAGTGTTTATACATTATATGTTTCTTTTTAAATTTCATGTCAGTTTCTATATTATTTTCTAATTTTTATTTTTGAGTAAATGAAAAATTTAGTAAAGGGCGAGATCTTTTGAATGCATTCAGTGGAGAATTTTATCTGATTTACATTTAGTGTGCTATCTCGGAATGTTCTACAAAAATATATCTTTACAGGTTTTTTCTTTTTATACATAATTTTTTTTTGCGATTGAAATGTAGCAAAATTTTACTAAATAATAATATAAAACTAACAGTGTTTTTTCTTATGTAAAACCTGAAAGGGGTTTCTTTAACAATATGATTTTTCTTGTACAGAATAAAAACAAGATTGTAGGATCATAAGCAATGATTTATTTGTTTTAAAATTGTCTTATTCGATTGTTTATTTATTTATAGTTTTAGTTTAATTAATCATTTCCCCCTAATTTATAAGCAAATAAAAGACTAGTCTCTCCCACACACCCCATTGTTCCTATTACTATTTTTAATAGAAGCAAAGTATTTTTTGTTTTGTTTTGTATGTAAGAATTCTAAGTTTTCGTAGTACAGATTTTCAAATGATGTATTATTATATTTTTCAATTGCGGTAGTTGAAAAGTTTATTGCAAATGAATTCAATAAGCAAAATTTTGTACTTGGTAGTTTTCTTGACTAATTCTATTTTACATAGAACTAACTCATTTCTCTAAGATTTGTGTGTGCGTTTCTTTATTGTCTGTTAAAATAGTAATTTTATTTAATAGAAATGGGTTTTTTTTCTTCAATATTTCCTATTTATAAAGTATAACTGGAGTAACAGAATCGGAGAATATGTGTTTTAAGTTTTAACTTCTTAATTTAAATAATTCGTATGCGTATAAAGATAATTCCAGTTAAATATTTCTTGAATTCACATACTTAAAAGAGAATGAAATTTATATAGAAAAAATGTACATTCTTATCTAATAGAAATTACCTAAGAAATTATTCAAACGGGAAAAATAAGAAGAAAAAAAATGCAATTTAAAAAAATATGAAACTAACCCAAATTGAAATTCAAATTTATTATGCAAAAAAATTACAAAGTTGTTGTAATCGCTATCAGTCAAGAAAAATTGACAGAAAAAATTTTTTAATTTGCATTTGTTGATATTTTATTTCGTATTTCATGTTTTATTTTAATCGAACCTATGGGATAATCATCTGTCTCTAAAAAATCGGAAACAGGTATTATCAGTAACGACAAGTAAATTATTTAAAACAAGTAATGTAAAAAAAATAATTAAAATCAATTCCTACTTAGGTAAACAAAGAAAAATTTTATTTTAGTTACTTTTTATTTATTTATTTTATTTTATTTAGTTATTTAAGTAGGTACAATTAACATAAATACGTATATACAAATGACAGAATCACAATATTAAGTGACAAAATAGAAAGCGATTTTCTTTGCAATTTTCCATTTTACTCTTTTTATAATTTAATTAATGAATTAATATTTGAAAAAAATTGTATTAACGTCAAGTGTCATCCACTACAAGTTTTAAAAAATGTATTTGAACTTGAATGGATTTTATTAACCCGCGATCACTCGCGTGGGGTGTTCTGTACACCCCAGCACAACAAGAAAATCCTCCCAAGATTCTAAAAAGAATGCGTAGAACTAATTTTTTATGTAGCTGCACATTTTAGGTCATTAAACCTTCAGGCCTGATGCAATCCTTCTTTCTCAAACGATTGGAGTGTAATAACCTTCAAAAGTTTATCTGGGGGGGATTGAGGACTCCCGCGAGAAGTTGAGCATATGTATACAGTCTGCTCTGAATGTTTGGAAAATGATTAAAATATTATTTTTCTTCTTTCTACAATCATTATCTCATTAATTCTAAAGCATATTTATTACTGGTATATACTTCTTACTTATTTATGAAAAAATATATAATTATGTGCTTTAAAAGGAAACTTTTGTATGTTTAGTTTAAATTAATATTAATCTCATTTGTATGCAATAAATTTAATAATTTTATTTGTATAATACAAAAAACATCTTGTACTTTATAAATATGTATCATAATGACTTAGTTTTATTTTCATAATTAAATACACGTGTTAAAAGTTTGGGGTGTTCTCTACACCCCGCGAGTAACGACGGTAGCAAAAACAGGCGCGAGTGACCGCGGGTTAACGATTGAAAATTTGAACAAGATATATATATATATATATATATATATATATATATATATATATATATATATATATATATATATATATAGGGAGAGTGTGAACTATAATAGTAGGAATTGAAAAAAATACCTATTTTTCGCGATTCTACATCTCACATGAAATGCTTGTGACGAATCTGTACGGAACCTTTCCACTAATATTCTTAGGCGTCTTTTTGGGGATTATAAATTCGCGTATATTACCAATCAACTCCATAAAGCGAACGGGATATGCAAAGTAAATAGGGTAATTAAGTAGAGCGTTGTAAGCTAGCAAAGATGAAGGCTATTGAGCCAGGAGCAGTAGCCTCAAGTTTGGTGGATTCAATTGGATTACGATATTGAAGAGTTACTGTTAGTAATCTACGAAGGGATCTTTTGAAGATACCAAAGTATTGCCAGGTGATATAATATAGTTGATTATCGCTTAAAACAATCGCTAGTTTAATTAAATTAGTTTAAGTTAATGAAAGCTAATAATTCGAGTTACGTGTATTTCTCGGACCTCCTATTTCGGTGGACCTTATTTGATCTTACGCGTAATTATTGATTAATTTCACAATTCGTAATTTAATTTAATATCAAAGGTAAATCCCTTTTGTTTGACGTAACATAGAAATATTATATGTTATTAGAGTTTCTGATATTTGTGAATCAAGATAATAAATACAAGTTATTATTATACAAATGGTTCTTAGTGATTCTTTGCCTCAAATTAATCTTGGTGTCCAGGGTGGAACCCAGGGGGGTTCCCACATGCTTAGTGTGAAAATCAGATAAAAAAATCAGGACTATTACAAGCAAATAATCAGGAAGCTGTTTTTCAGACTATGCGTTACACCTAGTTGTTAGTTTAATGAACGGGAAGCCGTGAGAATCCGAAGCAAGGTAAAGTCAAAACACATTTGATGAGATTTCCTATTCTATTTCTCATCGTTTCGATTCGATGAACCAAAACGAATGGTATACAAGACCAAGCAGACCTCTGCTCCTCGTATCTGCTTTGTATCTTCATTTCCCTTGTGTTTGTTCCTGTATTATTTCAAAAGTCACAAAGATCGATCGGCTGCGAACAAAAACCAAAAAAAGCACTTTAACTCACCGCACATTCTCTTTTAAGAAAACATTCCACTTTTTCTTTTGATTCCAAAGTTCACCCCCTGGGAAGAAAAAGATTGCTCTGGAAGTATTTTCTTGCCTACCCCAATGCATTTTACTTAAGAACATAATTGTCTTTACCGGACGAATTCATGTGTGAAAGTAATTTTTCTCCCTTCTGAAAAAAAAAGAACTAATCAAAACCTCCAAATGAAGAGGGAGAGGGGGAGAAGAAAAGTCGGTAGAGATAGATCTCTACGCTTCAAGGAATCGAACAACACCCCACCACCCCAAGACATTGTTTTTTCAGATTCACTCGTTCGTAGAGGATAGTGGAATCACTGGATGTGAACAGAAATAACGCTGGAATCTCCTTTTGTTCGAATCTTCCCCAAGTTCTAGGCTGGAAGGTTACTTGTAGATGGTCTTGCTTTGACGATTCGAACGATTTAGGGGATTACGCACCCATTATCATGTGATGTTCCTTATCGTAAAAGAGGAGGGGGGTTGAATAATCTGTTCCGAATGAACTGGAATCGTTTGTTTGACATTGCCATCGGGTTCACGCTTCTTTAGTAGCCTAGAACGATGTAAGTGGGCGATTATTTGGAATAACTGTAACTCACCATGGGAGAGTTGAGATGTTTCTTAACTTGTAAGAGATCAACCAGTCGTTATGGTTTGTTAATTTGACAAGCATTTCGTGATTTCCACGATATCGGGTTCCCACAAGATGATAGATGATTATGCTTTGTTTGAAATTGAATATTCTGGGAAGAATTTAAAATAATGGAAATTTCAACTAAAAATAAGAATAAAATTTATATAAACTAATATAACGCACATTGAAACAAATTTAAATCTTTTCCAAAGAATTTTGGGGGTATATTTGTACATCTCTCATTTCCACAAACTGCTGGGTTCCCTTTAAATTAAATAAAAATGTAAACATATTACGAAAAAAGTAATAGGAACTTAGGTTAATTAGATTTTTATATCTTCTATAAAACCAGGGCTGTATCAATAGTTGTAAGGCCGTGCCCATTCAACGAATTTTGGCAGTCCCTTCCATAATTCAACAGTCCAAAGTCTTTAAAACAATTTTAGACAAAATATAATGGATGAACCCTTCTTTTTTAATGTTCCTATACTTTAAAGTAGCCAATTTTATTATAGTACTTTCATGCTAGTGATAGTCCTTATGTTTGATCATTACTGTTTTATAGTTACTGTTGTGTTAGTAATAGTTTCTTTAAATGTGACTAAATAATGCAACTAAATTTGTATTGAAATAACCCTAAATAACACGAGTATTTTTATTATGGTTTCTCACACTTCACCTTAGTGTTATATACTTCTATTCTTGTAATATAGTCCATAAGTTTAATCATAACTGTTTAATAGCTACTGTTTTAACTGTTTCATAGCGATCTCCAATATGAATGATTTTCTTTAATTAAGTCTAAATAATAAAATTTAAATGCGTATTGTTGTAATGGTAATTAACAAGATTTTTAGGGATTTCTAAATTAGTAGAAATGTTTAGATCATCAATGGACTGAAATACGAAAGTGATATCCATTTTACTCTACTACTTATATATTTTTTAAATTATGGGAATACTTATTAAATTATAAAATACGATGAAAAAATGTAATACCTATAGCTATTAATATTTTATATTAATTATTAAAAAATATAAATACACAGCGGCTAGCAAGAAATTTTATTTGTAGTTGGAGTAGTACATTTGAGGTAGTACTGTGAAGGTCTCCTAGGACCTCACTTTGAGAACGAGAATAAATAGGAGTCATGTAAGAACCAGTAGCCATTTTTATAAACAACCTTCTTTATTTGGTTATCTTATCCAAATAGAATCAAAGACTTATTAACAAATTTATTTAAATAGTATTATGAGGTTTTAAAGATAATATCCTTTAAATTAACTTAATTAATGATCTCATTAGTTAAACATTAAATAACGATCACGCAGAGATTACCACGATAAGAGATCCCAGAATTATATTTAATAATGTTCTAATTGAACATTTAACTTTAATCTTACTCCTAAAACTTTAATGAGATTTTAAATACAAATCAATAGTTACCACTCGGAATCTCAATTCTTGAGATTAAATATCTCTAACAAGAAATCTTCAATTTAAATCTACGATAACTTTCTGCTTCAATCTCTATCTCCTACTGCTCCAACTTTACTATTTCGTTTGACTTAAATACTTAATCTAATCTGCATAACAAGGAATCCTGTCCGCTTTTTGGAGTTGATTGGAAATAGGTAGGGAATTAAATTTCCCTAAAAAGGTCGACTCAGAAGGTTAGTGATAAAGTTCCGTATAGATTCGTCACAGTACATACTAAATAAGATGGGGTGCCATTTCTTTAACTTTATAACTTCGTTAAACTTGTGAAAATATATTTTTAGCAATAAAATGCTCTATGAAAGAGAGAATATCAAATGCTTATCTATGGTTCAAAAAGCCATACAAAAATTTCTAAAATCGAAAAACAATTATAGAAGTGTATCTGCATAATCCCACGTATATTTGCGTGATAAATTTTATGGATTCTAATTTTTATTCATTTTCTCGATAGTGAGCAGATAAGTCTAAATTGTATGCATTATATTTTTTTAGATTATTTTCAAATCTTGGAATATTTCATGATGTATTCCAAAAAAATAATTTAAATTTGTATTCATTTTGTAACATTATAGGGTCTGTCTTGAGTAAATGCAAAAAGTGTGGAGAGGAAGGGAGGGGGTGCTGGCTCAAGTGTATTATTATTCTTCAATTGACGGAGCATCAATTTTAGGAAGTCTTTCATGAATTACCTTAGTGTTGCCTCTAAGTGCGATTCTAGTAAACAATCAATGAATCAATCGGTAAATGCAAAAGAGCTTGGAACTAAACTTGAGAGAGGGAGGATTTGCAAGACATTTTGTCTTACTTGCAAATCCAAAGTTGTACCCAAAGATTCATCTGTTTATAACACTGAATTTTTAAAATTGTTGAACAATTGTAATATCAATGCTAGAGCCCTTTTTTATCCTTTTTGGTCTTGTTCTTTAACATTATATAAATCAAGCCTTTTAATATATTACTTGTACTTTTACTAGTGGTTATCGAAGAATTAATCATTATCATCCATGGCGTCACAGCCTAAGATGAGTCAAGGTCTTTTTGAATCAGTCGTTTCCAGCATCTACTGCCAGCCAAATTCCTCCACTTCTTAGTTTTAAGGACCAAACTCCTCTACTGCAGTGGTCTTCAAATTGTGTTCCACGGAACTGGGGTTCTACGAGGTATACCTAGGGATTCTCCGAATCAAAATAAAAAATAGAAAATAAAATTATAAATGTGTATGCAAAATGGATTCATATCCTCTATTGAGTTTGTATGACCATGAGTGTCTAAGCCGTGTTCCCCAACAAAAGTCACATTTCCTACAAGGGGGGGCGAGAACATAAAAAAAGAAATTCATCTCCCTAGACTAGACAGTTTTAAATAAATAATTTCCTACGACTTTTACTTCTTTGCATATGTGATTTCATGTATTGCTACTAAAGATACATTTAGGAAAGGTATAGCACCAACAAAAATTATAAAAAGCACGTTCGTGTTTTATAACATGTTTAAGGGCAAATTGGGTTAGAAAGACACTGAGAAAAATACCCTTTTCCGAAGAAAACTGAGAGAAATGGGGTTCCTGGAAAATACTGCATAGTTTTAAGCAGTAGCTCACACAGGAATTTTTCAGGGGGATCAGGGGCCGAAAGTTCTCCATTCTTGCACCGTGCTCCTTTTGATTTTGTCGATTTTCAACTAATTATTGAATAAATAATTAGCATTAATTAATAAAATTAATCATTAATAACAAATACTTAATTAAATTTTACGTACTACAGTGGCGCACACAAGGAGGGGGGGCCTGGGGATCCGGACACCCCAAAGCCCTTGATTTTTTTCCCGATTGATTATAATTCTAAGGATATAGTACGTAAAATTTAATTAATTACTTGTTATTAATGATTAATTTTATTAATTAATGCTAATTATTTATTCAAAAATTAGTTTTTTACTATGTTTTGTTCCCGAAAATCGACAAAATCAAAAGGAGCATGGTACAAGGATGGTGAACTTTCGACCCCGGGCCCCTCCCCCCATGAAAAATTCCTGTGTGCGCTACTGATATACATAAAATTATGATCAATCGGGAAAAAAATCAAAGGCTTTGGGGGTCAAGACCCCCAGGATACCCCCTTGTGTGCGCCACTGGTTTTATGGCATTCTTGAATCGAAAAAGTTTGAAGACCACTACTCTACTCAATAGCTCACACAAGAATTTTTCAAGGAGAGGGGGGGGGGTCCAGGATTGAAAACCCACCATAATCGTATCATACCCCAACACGCAGTCACAGATTGATTGTCGAAGACAAAAAACGGTAAAAAAAAAATAAATTATTGAAAATATAATTAGCATTAATAAATAGTTAAGAACAAATACATAATTAAATTTTGCGTGCTTTATAAAAGGATTACAATTAATTGAAGAAAAAAACCCAACGAAATCATGGGGGCTGGTCCCGTGGTCCCCCCTCCTTGTGTATGCCACTGCATCTATCCATCGAAGTTGATGTTTTCTTCTTCTAATGTTACACAGTTTTGCCGAAAAGATATCTTTTAGAATGTTATTGTCGTTTATACGGATTACATGCCAAGTTCAATCGAGGCGGCTTATTTTAAAGCAATCGACAACATCTGGCTCTTTGAACATTCAAGAAAATTCGGTGTTGCGTCTTTTACGTCAGATACCCTTTTCATGAATTCCTCCAAAAACACTTCTCAGAATATAGAATTAACAAGCACGCTAAGTCCTTTTCTCTTTCATGATGATTATTCCAAGTCTCCGAAGCTTAAGTCAAGACGGGACGTATTAGGGTCTTGTAGGGAAAATGTAGGGGAAAAAATTAATAGAAGTTCCATTCACGCAGGTCTCGAGGAGGGGAAAATACAGGGAAGGGGCCACAGACATCTTTGGATAACAGTTGGGAAACTATACATGTGGTCGAATCTTTTCCGGAAACTGCAGTTCAAAAGGACATTTTTTCTCTTTTTTCCCCCAGAGGTTTCAAATTAATGTAATAAATGATGAAGGAATATTTTAGAAGTACTGTCATATATATTTTTTTTCTGTTGGATAAACTGAATGTATTGTACAAATTTTGTGATTGTTTAAGAGGGATGCTTATCAATTATTTCTATAAAGCTAATACTTAATAAATAATAAGCTTGTACTTAATAAATATAAGTACTTAAAATTTATTGTACTTTAACTTTCAACCATTCAGTAACTGAACTAAATTTCACCATTAGGTTGCCATAGGAAAGAGCCTCATATATTTATCTAAAAAAATAACCTTAAATTTGTGTAATATTTACGAGTAATAAAGCTACAAAATTGGTTTGAATAAAAAAAAAATTACTTTGATGTACTTAAAAATGTAAATATAGTATTTACTAAGGGGACACAATACGATTCAATTGAGAAAAATCAATCAAAAAATCAATTCTAATTTTTTTTTGTCTAAATTATTTTTTATGTAATTTTCTACAAACTCACAAAATTTGAAAGCTCTAAGATTAAAAAACGCAGAGTTGTGATAACTTTTACGTTTGTTTTTATTCACATTCCAATGGCAAATCAAAACTTTAAAGTGACTAAACTCAGGAAGATAAAATAACAAGTTTGTCTTCGGTTTAAATGCTAAGACCTTTTTTCTATTGTGCTTAATACTTGGAATTTTTTTTCACTCCTTGCTAATAACAGTGGCGTAATGTACACCCCCGTAACCCCGCATTGCGAGGGGGCCCAGGGGTTATACACATTTTTTAAAGAATTTTCAATAAGCATTCATGAAGGGAAGTATAGTACGCATATCAATCATGTTACCGAAAAACCCATACCAACTTTTGTTATACATAGTTCAACGTACTTGTAAATCAAATTTCATATATTTATGTACATCAATTATTGTAGGGGAGGAGTAGCATTTTAAAATTCCTTCATGAGTTTCAAGTTTTTCCCTTAAAAAATTAAATGGTTAACTTTTTATGAAATTTTGAGCACACTATCTGTTTCATGCAGTGGCGCACACAAGGGGGTGTGCTAGGGTCCGGACCCCCCAAGCCCTTGATTTTTTCCCTGATTGATTATAATTTTAAGTATATACAGAGTGTTTTTTTTCCAGGTATAGAAGTTTAAGTTGGCATTACTTTCCAAAATGGTGACCGATTTAACAGCTGTCAAGTGATTTATTCTCAGTTTGGTTTGGCAATTCATCATGAATAGACTCACGCCTGAACAACGCTTTCAAATTGTGCAATTTTATTTCGAAAATAATGGTCGATTTTCATAAGCGAATTTTGTTTAGCGATGAAGCGCACTTCTGTTTGAATGGCTACGTCAACAAACAAAACTGCCGCATTTGGAGTGAAGCTAATCCACAAGTGTATGTCGAAACACCGTTACATCCAGAAAAACTGACTGTTTGGTGCGCTTTATGGGCTGGTGGGATCCTTCTTCAAAAACGATGAAGGCCACAACGTTACAGTCAATGGTGATCGGTATAGAGCCATGATTACTAACTTTTCCATTCCTGAATTGAACAATCATGATGTCCAGGAGCTGTGGTTCCAACAAGACGGCGCAACATGTCACACAGCTCGTGCCACAATCGATTTATTGAAAGACACGTTTGGTGACCGCCTAATTTCACGTTTTGGACCTGTGAATTGGCTTCCAAGATCTTCTGATTGAACACCGCTAGACTATTTTCTGTGGGGCTATGTAAAGTCATTGGTCTATGCGGATAAGCCACAAACGCTTGACCATTTGGAAGACAACATTCGCCGTGTTATTGCCGATATACGGCCACAAATGTTGGAAAAAGTCATCGAAAATTGGACGTCCAGATTGGACTACATCCGAGCCAGCCGTGGCAGTCCTATGCCAGAAATCATATTTAAAATGTAATGCCACAAGATTATCTTTCGAATAAAAAAAAATTCATGTCAATCGAATAAAACATCGTTGTTTTATTGCAATTTAAATTTCTATACCTCTCAAAAAAACACCCTTTAATACGTAAAATTTAATTAAATATTTGTTTTTAATGATTAATTTTATTAACTGATACTAATTATTTATTCAATAATTAGTTTTTTAGTGTTTTTTGTTCCCCAAAATCGACAAAATCAAAAGGAACATGATACAAGAATGGTGGACTTTCGACCCTGAACCCCCCATGGAAAATTTCTGCGTGCGCTACTGGTTTTATGTCATGCATACACGTAGGAGGCAACCAAAAAAATTTTGAAAATCATTAAATTAAAATTTTTTGTGTAAACTGTGCCATATCCCCTTAATATTGTCAAAGCTCTTTGTTATTATTGAGCACTAAAGCATCCGTTAAATGTGTTAGTTGATAAAGATTATTATTATATCTGAGCGATAAGGTATTAAAACATTAATGCTATTTAAGAAAATTCATTTCTTGCTTAGAAATATAAGATCTTCTTATTTTTTAACAGAAGAAAAATATGTATGAATAGATAACGTCTTATATTTCGCATTCTCGCTATCTTTCATCTCAAAGCAGACGCTTTCACGATCAAATCAAAAAATAGTAGTAGGATAAAGACAGGTTAAAGTTCTCAAACTTCAACACACCGAACAAGTTATCATCGCTACAATTTAACCTGACAAACTTTCCACCCCTCAGCAAAAGGTAGAAGAGGGGAGGGGGACAACCAGAAAAGCAAAACTCATTTCCTGTCTCAAACGAGAAAGTTAAAAAAATATAAATAAATAATACTAAAAATAACTTCTTGAGAGGGGGACTGGTAAGAAAAAAAAAGTTCCATTGATGCCTAAAAATCGTCTGCCGCGGCGGAAGAAAAAGTAACCCAAAACCCCCCACCGGATATTCTCAACTGATTTCCCCACCTCCCAATTTTTCTTGTGCCCCTTTCTTAATATCCCCCCCCTTTTCTGAGAGCCACACGCGTAGTCTTCAAGTGAAGAAGAGGGTGTGGGAACTATACGGATTTATCGTTTGCAGTTTTCTTAAAAACTTATTCCTGGATAGCCGCACCCCATCTGTAAGATGCGGGTTCCGCTATGTGCAGGTTATCTAAGTGGTTTGGATTTAAGAACTAGAGATTTGAGAGATCGAGGGAAAAAAGAAAAAAAATAGAATCGTGGATAAAGATTCAATTGTTGAATGGGATAAAGACATGGGAAATTCTGTGATGCTCAAAGAAATGATTCGATTTTCTGTGATATTTCGGTAGTACCTCACCTGGATAAGGCGTGAGTCAAGTTGAATGTATTGAATGTGATACACTAACGGTTTTCCAATGTTTTTGAATATGAATATAAAGACCTTGATTTAAAATTCAAAATTTACCGAAACCACGTCTATGAGACTTATAGTAACATGAAACTTACAGTATAATCCGGCGTATAAGGCGTTTTTAAAACACAATAAATAAGATCAAAATTTACGTGTACGCGTTATACGCCAGATATAAAAATGATAGCTTTAAAAATAAAGAAAATGATCAATGAAGAATTAGATTTTTACATGTATTTTAATATTGCTTAGTTAAAAGAAATGGCTTACCATATTGATTTTCATTATTGGAGAATTTGAAAAAGTCGTCATTTTCGCCTTCCGTTATGTCTTCTCATGCACATTATCTCTCATATTCTATTTCCTATTTTTACTGTTAATCTGATCCATTAATAAATAACCATCTTCATTTCCATCTTTCATTAAAATGTTTGTGCTTAGTGTTTATTAAAGCACCAATTTTTCACGTTTGAATTTTGAATAGACTTAGACTTCTAAATATTCCATCAATGATTTTCTTTTTATTTATTATATAAATCAATGCGGGAAAGCTTCATTCACACAATGTGGAATAACGGAAGAAGTTTTATTTTACTACTTTTTGTTTGTTTTGAATTTTTGTAATATTTACCTAATTTAAGGATTTTTCGATATTAATTCATTTTGTTGTGATGTATTACTTTGTTCATTAAATAGTTTTTTCTTCATATGTGTATATTTTTACTTGTAACTTATATCTGAAATAATTTAATTTAAATGAATGCAGCAATATATATTAATTCGAAGTAACTGTTTGAGACATATCTCTATTTTCCTTCAATGTTTTTTTTTTCTAACTCATTTTTTCAATTCCTACTATCAGTTCACTCTCTCCCTATATACATTTATTTATTTTCAGTCGTAAATAAAATTCTTTCTATTCATCTATTCAAGTTCAAATAGATTTTTTTAAACTTGTAGTGGATGACACTGGATAGTAATACAGTTTTTTTTTTCAAATATTCATTCATTCATTCATTAAATTAAAAAATGAATAAATAATAACTAAGAAAAATAATAGTACAACAGCATATATAGAAAGGAAAATCGTTCGTTGTGTCCCTGTAGCGCAATGGGTATCGCATTGAACTTCTAATCCAATGATCGTGTGTTTGAGTCCCACTTGGGATGGCCTAATATCTGAGAATAAGATTTATTTTTTACTATACTATTTTATTAGAATAATTAAATTTAATTAATGAATAAATAGTAACAAACAAACAAACAAAAAATGGTCCAACACCCTATATAGAAAGGAAAATGGAAAATCGCTTTCTATTTTGTCACATAATATTGTGATTCTGTCTCATGTATATACATATTTATATTAATTGCAACCAGTAGCGCACACAGGAATTTTCAAGGGGGGGGGGGCCGAGGTCGAAAGTTCACCATTCTTGTATCCTGCTCCTTTTGAATTTGTCGATTTTCGGGAACAAAACACATTAAAATACTAATTATTGAATAAATAAATAGCATTAATTAATAAAATTAATCATTAAAAACAAATATTTAATTAAATTTTACGTATTAAAGGGTGTTTTTTTGAGAGGTATAGAACTTTAAATTGCAATAAAACAACGATGTTTTATTCGATTGACATGAATTTTTTTTTTATTCGAAAGATAATCTTGTGGCATTACATTTTAAATATGATTTCTGGCATAGGACTGCCACGGCTGGCTCGGATGTAGTCCAATCTGGACGTCCAATTTTCGATGACTTTTTCCAACATTTGTGGCCGTATATCGGCAATAACACGGCGAATGTTGTCTTCCAAATGGTCAAGCGTTTGTGGCTTATCCGCATAGACCAATGACTTTACATAGCCCCACAGAAAATAGTCTAGCGGTGTTAAATCACAAGGTCTTGGAGGCCAATTCACAGGTCCAAAACGTGAAATTAGGCGGTCACCAAACGTGTCTTTCAATAAATCGATTGTGGCACGAGCCGTGTGTCATGTTGCGCCGTCTTGTTGGAACCACAGCTCCTGGACATCATGATTGTTCAATTCAGGACTGAAAAAGTTAGTAATCATGGCTCTATACCGATCACCATTGACTGTAACGTTGTGGCCTTCATCGTTTTTGAAGAAGGATTCCACCAGCCCATAAAGCGCACCAAACAGTCAGTTTTTCTGGATGTAACGGTGTTTCGACATACACTTGTGGATTAGCTTCACTCCAAATGCGGCAGTTTTGTTTGTTGACGTAGCCATTCAACCAGAAGTGCGCTTCATCGCTAAACAAAATTCGCTTATGAAAATCGGGAACAACGGCAATCTCGTTTTGAGCCCATTCGACGAATCTACGCCTTGCTTGATGATCGTTTTGATGAATTGCCAAACCAAACTGAGAATAAATCACTTGACAGCTGTTAAATCGGTCGCCATCTTGGAAAGTAATGCCAACTTAAATTTCTATACCTGGAAAAAAAACACTCTTTACTTAGAATTATAATCAATCGGAAAAAAATCAAGGGCTTTAGGGGGTCCGGATCCGCAGAACCCCCCTTGTGTGCGCCACTGATTGCAACTGTTTAATAAAAAGCAACTAAAATAAAATTTATCTTTGTTGACCTTAGTAGGAATTGACTTAAACTTTTTTATATATTACTTCTTTTTTCTCATTTCGTACTTCATAAAAGTATTTGATTACGTTCGGAACCGGAATTTTCAAAAAGCGTACAAATAAATAATGTTTGTGGTATTCAGTGCCACACACACCTGAATTAGAAAATGCATATAAAATTGTTTCAAGTATGTTATTAAAATAAAAATAAATGAAGGAACAATGACTTATTTTCAAAGTGGTCTCCTTTTTATGTAAAATGCTTTTGTAATAACAATATTTTGCCCTTATATAACTAAGACCTCTGTACAGAGCCAGAACTAGGATTTTTGAAATATATAATTTAGAAGCGGATTTATACATATTTTATTGTATAAGAGTAAAAAACAAAAACACCGTTCATTATTTCAATTAAAAATAACTCTAAAAATAATGTGAACCTTTTTCAAAAACCCTGGTTCAAGCTCTTGTAGAGTTCAAGGGTGTTCAAGTCTTAGCTTTTTTCAGCAAAATATTATTATTATAGAATCATTTTTCATACCAAAAATGTTTTGAAAATCTGCCATTCATTCTTCATTTTTTTTTAAAAAAAAAATTTCAATTAAATAATTTATTATTGTAATAATATTCTTAAAATACTTTTATAAGTATATTCTCTGATCCAGGTGACACAAAATACCAAAAAAGTTATTCATCTAAACCAGCGATACTCAATCTGCGGCCGCCGAGCCTTTTTAAGTGGCCCGAGCATGTGACCCGTTGCTCTGAGAAATTTACATATTTAAGAACATTGGATTAAAAATTTAAAGGGAAATTCTTTGTCAAGAAATCAAATACATCAATTTTGCTCCTTGCTGTTGCCTAGTTTGTAGTGAAAAAAACAAACAAGGATCAGTAATTGTTTGATTTGTCACGAAAGTGCTGTATTTAAAAATACCAATAAACAAAAATCATTCAATGACACTTTTCCTCGAAGATCTCTTTCAAGAGGTGATAAATAGATTTTCTTGAATAATCTTTGCAACAGCAACAAAGTGTTTTGTCAGTGGTAATATCACAGCGGTAAAATTGTGAAGGAGTGTTTCTTAATTGCTTCTAATTTAGTGTTAGTGACAAAAAAAAAAAATTTAAAAGCGAAACAGGAGTTATAGTATTTTAATCGATTTTTCACATTTTAAATTTCCAATGTTATCTTGGTCTTAAAGCATTTCTCTCCCCCTTTCCCCCATTTATTCTTATGTTGCGGCCCTGATCTAAATGCTTTTGCAAAATCACGATTCCGAACACTGTCTGATACCTTAAAAAAACATCTAATTACAGTCTTCCCAAAAGTTTGAGAACACTGGTAATTCTAGGAAAGAATGTTTTGTTTCAAATAAAAACATCTGGCAAAATAATAAAGTAAATTGCAGACATAAGTCGTCGCCAAAAAGTCGCCAAGAACAAGCGACCTTCACATCCTCAACCGCAAAAACCGCCTCCGCAGTGCAAGCGTCAACAGACACAGAGAAAATGCTTTTTTCTCATCCCCGAAAAAACTCTAATCTGCAAACGTGGAAATAAACATTCCAGTCAGGTGTGTGGAGGGGGAAACGAAAGAAAAAAAAGAAACTAAAATTCGAAATGGAAGAGGAGCTTTCAGGATGGGGAGTGCCACTGAAATATCTTTCATTTTTTCCCCCTCATCCTCTTCGTTTTTCCCATTGAAGTACCTATGTTTGCGGATTGTTGAGTATTTAAGAGGGAACGCCGAGCGATTTCATGCTGCGACCCAGCGTGGTGTCGCTTAATCCCACTTTTCAACGATAACTGCGTGTTCACCAGGGACTGTTGACACGATGCTTGATATATCTTCAGGTTCCCCAATCTGGTTCACCAAATACCGTTCTTATCCTTATAACTTCACCTTCTTCGCAGGTATTTGAATAAGGTGAGATTCCTCGAGAGACTCTGGACATACCTTGATTGTTTTTAAGGTATCCGACTACGTTCGGAATCGTGAATTTGCAAAAGCGTATAAATGGATAATATTTGTGATATTTAGTGTCACTTAGATTAGAAAATGTGTATAAAATTGTGTTTTAAGAATATTATTACAATAAAAAATTATTTAAGTACAATATTTTGACAAAAAATAAACATAGAATGACCCATTTTCAAAATATTCTCCTTTTGTGAAAAGTGCTTCTATTATAATAATATTTTACCTATATATAGCTCAGACCTCTGTACAGAGGCTCAACTAGAATTTTTGAAATACATAACCTAGAAGTGGATTTATCCATGCTTTACGACAACGGAGGGGAGAAATTTTAAGAAAAAAACGCCGATAATTATTTTAATTGGTTGTAACTCAGAAAATAATGTGAATTTTTCTAAAATCTCGTATCGGACTCTTTGGAGAAGTCTTTACTTTATACTAGCGAAATATTATTATTTTAGAAACATTTTTTATAAAAGGAGAATATTTTGAAAAAATATTCTAAGTTAATTTCTTACCAAAATATTGTATTTAAATAACTTTTTTTGCAAAATATTCTTAAAAAATTTTTATTCATGTATTCTAATCTAAGTGTCACTAAATATCATGAAAATTAACCATTCATGCGCTTTTTTAAAATATCGGTTCCGAACGTAGTCGGATACCTTAAGGGTTGTTAGCTACAACGGGAAAATAAAAGGGGATTAAAATGTCATTAAAAGTTAGGTAACGATAACGTGGCCATTTATTTATACTCTCAAAACGGTATTAATAGTTTTTACATTCAAGAAAGTGCATGTTTCCTTATAGTTTATTGTTATTAATGAACGAACTGAAGAATGAATTGTAATAATCTCTTTGATCTTAAATTTTCTTGAAAAACAGGCTTACTTAAATATACATAGTATAGATTTAAAATAAAAATGAAATTCTTGGTAGAAGGTATCTTAAATTTACTTTGTGGCTGTATTATTAAAAATTAGCTAGCAGGATTACATTCTAAAAATAATTCTCTAGCTAAAATTATCGTGAACTTCCCACTTCTACGTGCTTGTACGCAGTGGCGTAACGTATCCCCCCCTATCGCTGAGGAGGGGGGGCAGGATTCTAGGGGGAGATTATCAGTATTGTGTGTCTTTTTGCCATTTGACCTTACTTCGAAATGAGGAAATCTATTGCAAATATTTTGTAGAATTGCGCATTGGGGCTCATTCAGTAAAATATCTTGAAATGTATCGAATTTTGCATAATTTTTTTTAGTAGCCTAGAGAAAAATGGTAAAAAATATTTGACTTAAATCAGAAAATTATATATTTTATTTTGTTCACAACGGCCTTTTGGGGTACTTTTTTTTAAATTCCAGATTATAAAAAAAAAAAAAAATTCTTCTATATACACGGACTTTTCAGTCTTCCTATAGTACATGAATGGCGAACCTTTTTGTATCAATGTGCCATTTTTTCTTTAAAATATGTTTAATGAGGTATAGACATGCCGTCAAAT
The DNA here is from genome assembly GCA_019973935.1 of Trichonephila clavipes. Lineage (NCBI taxonomy): Eukaryota > Metazoa > Arthropoda > Arachnida > Araneae > Nephilidae > Trichonephila > Trichonephila clavipes. The sequence continues at coordinate 542,305 of BMAU01020045.1, read as the reverse complement.
AATTTTGACTTAATTTTGATTTTAATGTAATTTTGAAAATTGTAAAACTAAATACCCACATCACAAAATTCTTTATTTACTACGAATATATACATTTTGCATTGTATAGTAGTAAATGTTTCAGTTAATAATTTTAATTACATTAAATTTAAGTAACATTAGTGTGACTTCTGTTGTTGCAGATTATGTATATAGATGACAAATAACTTATATTAGGATTATAAAATGTTTCTTTTAGCAGAAAGCATGTTGAATTGAAGTCATCTGCCAAACGGTTTCCATTGAGTATTTAATGTTATTCATCTCTGAAAATAATCACTCGCAAGCATAGATAGATAAAAATATGGTTAAAATAGTACAAGCTAGCTTCTTAAAACAGTTATATGCGTCTGGAATCGAATTCCATGATACCAAAATTTCGATAATGGCATTTTTACTTGTATTGCTTGTTAATCTTTCTGTTTCAATCAATTCCAACTTTTTCCTTGTTTCAATAAATTTTTGAATCCATATTGAACTAGACTAGAAATCAATAAGTTGCATTTCAAATTCTTCAATTTCCAACTAATCGAGTTGGAGCAAGTTCAGTTTATCAAATAATGTCGCATCAGGGTATATAATAAACTTGAGCGCGCGTTTCTTACAATTCTTTGAACTGAGAAAATTTCACTGGAAACTCCTTGATTGAAGAATCAATTGTGGAAATTAATTCTTCAATAACTCTATCTTTGTCTGGTTTCTCATGTACATTTTTATCGTTAAAATTGTTTTTCAAGTTGGGGGTTACTTGCAATAATATAGCTTCTGAATTAAAATGCAAACCGTTTGGATCGGTGGCGTGCAAAAAATATTGCGCCACGTGCCACCAATGGCACGCGTGCCAATGGTTCGCCATCCCTGCTATAGTATCTTGTGGAGACCCACCCCTGGGTCTCACCTTGAACACCAAGATTAATTTGAGGCAAAGAACCACTAAGAGCCATTTTGAATAATAATAATATTTATTTATTATTATAATTTTCTCAAAAAAATCTCTGATAACATATAATACTTTTATGTTACGTCCAATAAAGGGATTTACCTTTATAATAAATTAAATTACGAATGATGCAACTAATTAATAATTACGCTCAAGATCAAGTAAGGTCTACCGAAATAGGAGGTCCGAGAAATACACGTACTTGAATTCTTAACTTTCATTAACTTTAACTAATTCGCCTAAACTGACGCTTCTTTTAAGCGTAAGTAAATTATATTTACCGTTGGCTATATCAGCTTCCTGGTACTTCCTTAGAATCACAGCAATTCTTCTACACTATTCTAATCCTCTAATATTGCGGTTAAAGTTACTGGCTCAAAAGCCTTCCATCATCTACATTGCTATCTCACAACGCTCGACTTAAATGCCTTATCTAATTTGAATATCCCGTTCATCTTTTTGGAGTTGATTGGAAATAAACGCGAATTTATATTCCCCAAAAAGACGCCTAAGAAGATTAGTGGAAAGGTTCCGTACATATTCGTCACAATCTCAAAAAGATTATCTTTCTTGCACCTTTTTTAATTTGTTTCAATGTATTATGCATAAAAATAGCTGTTTAATTTCATCTTATTAAATAATAATGTGCTCATGTTATAAACTAAATTCGATGTAAAATTCGTCTATTTTTACTACCCGAGTGCAACGATTTTATTATTGTTGTTAATGATAAATAAAAATATCCACGAATTTCAATTGTAGCTATTTTTAATAACTCATACAAAGCGAATATTAATGGTATCTATTACATATATTTTCTTAAGAAAAAGAAACATGAGGTTGAAATACAACCGTGAACACACACACACAAACTATCATTAATAATAATTTCATTTTTCACATCCGTAACCTTAACTCAGTTCCTTCTTCAATATGTACACTGGTTTAGGTGAAAAATCATTGATTGTGAGTGTGTGCGTGTTCCTTTACAACAGGTTGCATCATTTAAGAGCAAAAGGATCCTTAAGGTGTCTGACTACGTTCGGAACCGTGATTTTAAAAAAACGCATAAATGGTTAGTTTTCATGATATTTAGTGTCACTTAGATTAGAATACATGTATAAAACTGTTTTAAGGTATCCGAACACGTTGAAAATGACGAAATTCGGTCAAGACAGATATTTTTTTCTCTTTTATTGAATAGAGTCATCTTTTGGCTTTATAAAACATATTTTGTTTTGTTTCTACTCTACCTAGAGGCCAAGCTACAATCAATTTTATTAAGTTAGAAAAACCGGAAGTGGGTTTTTGATCTACCAGAGAAGTGGGCATTTAAATTACTCGAAAATTATCATGGCGAGTCTGATTACTTAAAATATTACATATGTATTTCTATAAAACTTTTTGAACCTGATATTTATGCTATTTTCTAGAGAATGTACTAAAATATTGCTTATTGTATGAATATTTTTTGAGTTAGAGCTTGTTATTTAAATAATGGTCTCATAAAGAATGTGATTTTTCTTATAATGTTTACTCAATCAACTCTAAAATTTTCAAATTTTAATAAAACATTAACATTTTTGTACATTCTCTAGATAAATGCATCTAGATTGTTTTGGCAATATTTTTACTAATATAAGTCTATTACTTTTTTCTTTAATTGCTTTGAAGTTTTACAAAAATGTTGCTAAAATTTCACTTATAATTGTGATTTCTGTGAATGTGAATTTTTCAAAAATTCTAGTTGAGCCTCTGTAGGGAGATCTGAGCTATATACAGGCAAAATATTATTATAATAGAACCATTTTTCACAAAAGGAGAACACTTGGAAAAAAGATTAATCTAAGTTAATTTTTTGACAAAATATTATATTTAAATAAAATTTTTTTTGTCAAAATGGCCTTAAAATAATTTTATGCGTGTATTCTAATCTGAGTGACACTAAATATCATGAAAATAATCCATTTATGCGCTTTTTTAAAATCACGGTTCCGAACGTAGTCGGATACCTTAAATACTGTTTTATTATAATAATATTCTTAAAACAATTTTATATACATTTTCTAATCTAAGTGACACTAAATATCATAAATATTATCCATTTATACGCTTTTGCAAATTCACGGTTCCGGACGTAGTCGGATACCTTAAGGCTCTTTTGAGCATAGTCTTAAGATCTTGTAACCAGTATTCAATCTCCAGAGGTATGGTAAATCGTTTCAGGGGTATGAAGTGCTTACTGAATCACTTCAGATCCATTTGTATACCACAAAAATTTCATAGGAAATATCTTTTGTTCACAAACCAGCCTCTTTATCACCCATAGCCTTAAATGACCTATGACCTTCCATTTGCTACCGCAAGGGTAAAATGGAACTCATTCTTTGGACCTTCTGAGGGAATTGTTATTCTATCCTATTGGCAACAACCCAACGCCCAACCTTGGAATTGGTTAAAAGGAAATGCTGAATTTTTCGGTTCCATTGTTGATTTCAAAACGCCCCATCACAACAAGATTTTTGAAATACGGTTGGAAATGCCTCTGTGCTAGAGACATACTGAATGGAAGAAAGGATTTAGCATTCTATTTTTTGTTTGAGATTTTTCTTGACTTTGTAAGATGTGGGGTTATATGTCCATTGTGAACAACGAGTTAGGTTTTCAAGAACCAAATGAGGAAATTTACTGAATAAAACTAATTGCTTTTTGGATTATCATACTTTCCTTAAAGAATATGCATATATAAATGAAAGCATTTTGTATAGCTGTATTATTTTTCTACTCTAAATTGTTAAATTGCACGATATTTGGAAACCCTAGAAACAAATAAAGTGATTCGGTATATAAAAACTCAATCTATATTTATATGGCATTAAACTTTGATGAAATTAAAATAGATTCTTTAAAGATTTTACAAGGCAAGATAGATTCGTCTTGTATTTCATTTTTGATTTAAATTTAGATTGTTTTCATTTTTTTTTCTTTTTAAATATTTTCTAAATAAAAATATCTACTTCTGTGATTAAAATTTTTACATTTGCTGCTTCATTTTTTGTAATGTATATCAATCAACATAATGTTTTTTTTTTTTTTATCAAAGGGGTAGTATTTGTTGATAAAAACGTTTTCTGTGTGTGTATGCGTTAAAAATTTATATTTAACTTTGCAATTTGTAATAATCTAGTTATTTATCGAATAATGATGCATTTGTGTATATTAAATCCATAATTATTTTCATTGATCTCTGACAGCAGTGGCGTACACAGACCTCTCTTATGGGGGGCTATATTCTAAAAAACATTTAGACGAAAGGGCCGAGGGGTAATCTGTCTGTTGGCGTATGGGAGGGGGACTTCTTGTGTACGTCACTGTCTGTTTTAATTATATACGTCACTCTGTTAACAATTATATTTTTTAAAGCGAAAATCAGACCAAAAATACCTTTTATCTTCTCTCACAAAAAGTAGTATTTATGTAATGAAATATCTGATTTGAATATTTATTTTAATGTGTGAATTTCTTTCTATAAAAAAATATAGAAAATAAATCTATTAAATAGGTTGATTTGTAGCTACCACTTCATGCATTTGCAATGACGCAAAAACTCCACCTGCATACAATGTTGCTTTCACATCAAAAACAAATTTACGAAAATACTTAGGTGTGACTCATCGCCTAAAATATTTATTACAACTCGGAATTAACAGCCGTAGATTCCTTTTTTATCAAAAACAGATTTATAACAATGACACTTGGATCTCGCCACTTGAAAATGAATGCCGAAAAATTTATCGTTGTCTTTTGCTGCAATATCACTCCTGCCCACAAAAAGTTACCGGCTTCACACATGTCTCAACGCAACCATTCCGCATTTTTTACGCCGACAACATGTTTCAAGTAACGCCTTGACTCAACAGAAGTAATTGCTTTCACCCCCCACTCCCTCTGAAGAAAAGTGGCGCTAGAGATAACAGAAACTGAATGTGATATCCATCCCTCTGCATGAGCTTTTAAGTGATGCACACCCTTCTATACGTCCACTTGCACGTTGTACGAAGTTCGACCGCCGTCAAAGTATGTCACACCCTAGCTACACCAAGTTGCTGAGTCACGGATTCTTTGTGGAATGTGTTCTTCGCAAAGACGCCCACGCACAAAATAACTGGGGAAAAATTGGGTAATTTTTCCACCCAACATGAAGAATTTTAACTTTCACTTGACATGGGTTCGAATTTGAATGCAAGTAATTTATATGTTAATTACGGAAGAAGATGGTTAATTAATGTTGGCGCATTTGAAGTAAACTTACCCGCAGATTGTTGTTGAGAAAGAGAGAGTGTTATTAATTAAACTTAACTGGAATTTTTTTATTTAGCCACGACCGAAGAATCTTATTTTTGTAATTGAATATGAACGAATTGTGTATTTGAGCAATCTATATGTAAATTAAAAATGGAAAATACAATCAATGTTTCATTTATTAAGCAACCTACAACCCTTCATTGGTGGCCTACATATTTTAATATGTATTCAGTGTAACCCGAAGTTTAAAGTTATTTTTCAATTTCTTAATTAAAATATTTCATTTTACGACCGATTTTATGTTTTGTCTTTCATTTTAATCGATATTATTGTGTTCGTTTTTAATTTGCTTAGGAGAAACCCACATGCATTTTGCATTTGATAAATTAAAATATAATTTACCATTAAGAAAGCACGAATGCAAACATTGTAATAAAATATAACATTTGCATATATATGTTACTTAACAGTGATTTTTTTAAATGATCCTATCCCTTCTATTTGGAATATTTCCTATTGCCCAGTTTAAATTGAAATAATTGATGAAAAAAAATAAGTTACAAATTTAAAAAGAAATTTTACTTTAAAGATGAGAAGATAAAGATTAATATTGAAAAAGCCTTTATAAAAGCTACGAAAAGTAGCAGCAGAGATTGGTGATGTTGTTTATGATCACAATATGAGTAAAAACGTGCATATATCACAGAAATATATTATATATATTTCTGTGATATCTGTATAATTACGAAATTTCCAGTAATGCTCTATATATTACTCTTTTAACAAACGCATAACATTGCAAATCCATTTAGCAATGCATGCAGGAAGCGATTTCTGAAATATTCTTATATATATAGAATAAAATTGATGAATTCAAGCTATAAAATGACTGACATATACAGTAAGTAAATACGATGTTCTCTGTGGACTTCAGTGTCGCACACACACACAAAGGGGAGGGGTCCGACCCCCCCCCCAAAAAAGCCCTTGATTTTTTTCCGATCGATTATAATTCTAAGTATATAGTACATAAAATTTAATTAAGTATTTGTTATTAATGATTAATTTTATTAATTAATGATAATTATTTATTCAATAATTAGTTTTTTACTGTGTTTTGTTCCGGAAAATCGACAAAATCAAAAGGAGCATGATACAAGAATGGTGAACTTTTGACCCCGGACCCCCCTGAAAAATTCCTGTGTGCGCTACTGGTGGACTTATGTAGGTAATTCGAACTATGATACTGATATCAAAAGTAATATTCAGTCTGGATAAGTCTTCTAGTTTGAAATCACATTATATTACATAAACCATTCAGAGAGTGACTAAGAATTAACTTCGTCCTTATATTACAACATTTAACTTGATGAGCGTGTTTGAGCATGTGCACCCTTGATGGAGTGTTCATTGTAGTTATTCCTGGACCCTCCTCATAGGCAATCTTTCTTTGGGATCAGCGGTTCTTTTGTGCCCTAACCGAACCCGCCACACTTCCACTCAATACAGTCGTCTGAACTCTTGACAGTTTGCAACGGTGACAAATCACTTCCTCCCCCCCTCCCTGCTGAAGGTGTGTGTAAGAGTTTGACACCTGTGACTCTACGAGACCCTCTGAAAAAAAGAGGGGTGACAAATGACACGTTCACGTCCCACTCTTGAGATATTTTACAGTCCTTTTTAGATAAGATAAAATTGGGGGTGGTTCGACCATTTTTTTCTACCCCCATCCCCATGTGGGCACTTTCTTTAAAGTTGAAAGTGCTTTTTTCTTTGATCTCTGCTTTTTACGTATCGTTTTCTTGGAAAGGATAAAATGTTTAGAAAGAGGGGAGCAGGCAGGATTTATTTTGGAATTTTGGACGGTATTTGCCTTATCGTTTGGTGGGTAGCAGCAAGAGGTCGACTCATGGGGTGTGCGTGCATGAAGTAAAACAACATGGGGGGAAGTTATCTGTCGGTATAAAATGCGAAATCGGGCGTGTCTGAAAATTCATCTTTGTCTAATATTGAAAAAGGAGACTTTGCGAGAAGCATATTGAAGATAAAAAAAAAAAGGTTTCCGCGTGTTTTATATACATACATAACAATTAAAATTTTGCAGTAATTCTTGCTTTTTACTTTAATTATTTTTTAATTATGATTTTCCTTCTCTTTTCTCCATTTCTGAAATATTTCGTACTTATTTTTCGCTTTTTATAGTTTCTTCCTTATTTTTGTTGCTGTGATATTATTACTACAAAACTTCCTCTTTTTTTCTGTAAATTTTTTGAAAAATATTTTTTTTGTCTATGAAAAAAGTGCATGCATCTAATAAAATTAGTCGTGTAATTCAATAATAATTAATACACCCACACCATGAATTCCAAATACTTACGTCAGTTTAGTCTAAATCCGGGTCCTCAAGTTTTAATCAAATTTCCGACAGTCTACTAGGATAAAAGTAAGAAAGTTCGAAGCTATATTTATAATTAACATTCTAATCTGCTGGTATAGATGCCGTAACGAAGCCTTAAATCATAAATTAAAAAGAATCCTAGCATGTTAAAATTAACCAATAACTATCTGTAATAATATATTAGTTCACAGTAATCTGGACAAGTATATTTATGTAAAATTAAATGGAAATCTAGTAAGGTCAGTTCGAAATGTTATTTATAAAAAAAATATAGTCTGTATGTACTGAATGTGTTCAATGAATTTAACATAAGAATTGAAGAATTCCTGATTTTCTTATATGATTTATGATAGTGCAAACAATTTCGATTCCGACGCAAATTCATTCTCACTTATCTTCATTCAAACTTCATCATCCATGTATTAAATCTATTATTTCAGTTTATTAAATGCACTCAACACTTAAAAACTCAAAAACATGTTCATCATCTAAAACTAACTGTGTTGTCGTCAGGGACGTCTTAGGATTTTTTTAGGCTCTTGACCCTTGGTCAAAATTAGGTTGGCGTGGTAGTTGCGGACGTGGTATTTGCGGACACATAACATTTCTGGTGTTTGCGGACACTCCGAAACGCATCGTGGTTTGAGCGGACACATCCCCCCCATCTTAGAACAGATAAAGGATGCAGATAAATAAGGAAAAAAATACTTTAAAAAAAATCACAAATATAATTTAAAACAGTATTTTAAGTGGCAAATCTCTTTCACCTGGGATAACGTTTTTCTTTCTTTTTTTTTTTTTTTTTTTTTACCGAAGTTTTCTGTTTTTACACTCGATTATCGAATTACAAGGATAAATACCTTTTTGGTCAATCAAATTTAATTATTTTTATTGAATTGTTAAGATATTATAGTGTGAAGGCATTTTAAACATAATGAAATGTAATAAAAATAAACACTTTCAGTGAAATATTTAAAAATTAATAGTATAATTAAATTTATAATAAAGGTTAATTTGTATTTATTTACTTGTATTTATTTTTCTTTTATTTACTTGTATCTGTTTTATAAATTTTTCTTCTAGTCTTTATCTTTACTTAAATTAATGAAATTAATTAATTTAATGGCAATTGCACTTCTAATATTTATTTGACTCTAAAATACAGTTTTCCACAAAATTCCTGAAATTTGTTCATGCCTTACATAATACTGTTACGTACAATTAATTTTTAAATATTTCTCTGAAAGTGTTTATTTTTATTACATTTCGCTACGTTTAAAATGTGCCTTCACACTATAATATCTTAACAATTCAATATAAATAATTAAATTTGATTGGCAAAAATGTATCTATCCTTGAAATTTGGTAATCGAGTGTAAAAACAGATAACTTCGTTAAAAAAAAGAAAGAAAAGAAAAAGTTATCCCAGGCGAAAGAGATTTTCCTCTTAAAATACTGTTTTAAATTATATTTGTGATTTTTAAAAGTATTTATTTCCTTATTTATCTGCACCCTTTATCTGTTCTAAGATGGGGGGGGATGTGTCCGCAAATACCACGTCCGCAACTACCATGCCACACACTGCCCCTAGACTTTGATTTTTTTCTGTTGATTATAATCTTATGTATACAGTACGTAAAATATAAAAAAAAAAGCTTTTATTAATAATAATTAACTTTGTTAATTAATGGTAATTATTTATCCAAGAATTTATTTTTTACCGTTTTTTGTTCCCGACAATCGACAAAATGAATAGAATACGGTTAGCGACGTATTGCGGTGTAATACGAGGATAGTCTGCCATTAGAAGAACCATTTTAAGTAGACAGTATAGCATACATTGCCAAATATACTTGAACAATCCGTAAAAAATAAATGTGTATGATTCATAATCTCATAAACCTAAGTACAAACCGACCCGCTTAAATAGGTTGATGAAAATAGGCCTAATCTTATCCAGGACGACAGACATGATATCATAATGTGACCTTGCCCCTGTTGCCAATTCACATGTACTTCGAGATTCCAAGTGTTTTGGAGAATATGTCCGAGAATAACACTTAGTGATTGAAACTATTCGCATCATGACCTTATTGAGTCCTAAGACGGGGCCCTGGGACTAGACCTAGTTATAAAACATCCCTGGTTGTCGTAATAAGGCCTGATACATCCCTAAACAATTTACGATTCGCACGCCAAAGCCCCTGTTTTTTATGTTTTAAAAAAAGTAATAATGAGAGTTGAAGAACCTTTGCAAAGGCACATCTTATCACCTAAAATTAGCTCTGTAATCTAATAAGGTTAATGCATTCACTAAAAACTTCCGATTCTCACGCCGATTCATCCAAACCAAACCTTTTAACTGCTAAGTGGGAGGAAAAGAGATACCTTCTGGAACCATCTGTACCAGATGAAAATCCACTGGGAAATATTCATATCAGCGCAAACAGCAGGCATTCTACAGCTGTTGGAGATACTCCAACTATCTTGGAAGAGGATGCGGTGTGGCTTCAAGTTCAAGTACATGCCGTTAATGAGTCTCAGCAAACAAAAAAAACGTGTGATCAGAGTCCAAGCTACCATTGAACTTGGCCCTCCCACTGTTGCAACTTGCAATGCCTTTAAATGTAATGTGAAATACAGCTATCGTTGAACAAACGCTTGGCTCACGTCGACGATTTAGCGTTTTTTATTGGTTTCCATTAGCGATTATTTTTTTCATCCTCTTAGTAGGAATGGATATATGATTCAACCCGGTTGTTATCGACCGTTAAAAAAACCTTGAACGGATGCATGGTAGATTTTACGGAGATATCATATCTATTTGATTTTTTCAACTACCGTAGAAGCAGTGTGCTTTATCGGTGTTTCTTGGAACACTTTCGAAGGTTGCGAAGGCGATACGATATTTGTTTCTTTTTCGATTTGCTGGTGTCGTGAAGAATTGGAATTCGTTTCAAGACGGTGTTCTATCTCTTTTTTTTTTCTCGATTTATTTGATTTGCAAAAAAGGAAAAATAGCTTTGAATAAAGATTTTTTTTAATCCTTTTTTTTTTGAGGTTACTCCCAAATGAAAATTTCCAACGTATTAATCCCTTAACAGCTGCTGGCGTACATATCTGTCTCTCTCAACCAATGCGTTAAGGCCTTGTACGTATATATACGTCTTTCCGAAAAACAATTATTTAATTATTATTATTTTTTTTTGCGTTCCTAACTATAAAGTAAAACTATTCTAAAGAATTTTGAGCCACAACAGATATAACATGCATCACTCCTCTACACGGCGGGTCTTCAATGGCACTAAGCTGGAACTCATGACACGTCTACCATGATCATGAGCGGCTTGAAAGATACCATACCGGTAAAACAATTTTAGTAACAAAATATGAATTGCATTTCATTAGAGCACGAAGTTTTATAATTCTTCTTTCAACATACAATTGTGATTTGTAGGTCACTGTCGCAAGGGAATGATTAAATTAAGGATTTCATCCAATCCCAAAGGGAGATGATCAATTCACGCAAGATGTTAAAATCAGAACTTTGTAAGGTGATTTCCCTAAGGAAAGTAAGTGATTTGATCAAATCCCTAACCTGTTTCAGCGAAATGATGAATAATTGTCAAGAGTTTAAAAGTGTTTATTTAGCAAATAGGGTGCTTTATATTAAATGTAGAGTAATTAATGCAACAATAATCATTGAATTACAAATTATTTTTTCGAAATTAATTTACAAAATAATTAGATAATTAAGCTTGTATTTTTTTTAAAGAAAAAAGAATATTTGTGGTAGAATTTCAAACGTTTTTTAAAAAAATTATACATTAATGTAGTACTTGAGAAATATCCTGCTTTATATTTGTAACACTTTTTTTCAGTAATTATTTCCCTTTTTAAAATAACTTTTTTTTATAATCAAAAAGCTTTTTTTATCTAAAAAGAGGGCATGGTCGAATTCCCTAATTTGTTTGTTTACATTTTTCAATTTAAATCTTATCCCGTTTCTAATTTTCAGGCACCAAACGAAAGATTTATATGCAAAGGACATAACTAAATAAAACTTAAAAATTATATTTAGGTCATTTTGTTTTGGTGCGTCATGTGAGAAGCCCGGCGCTGCCCTGGCACGGACGAGGTGGGGGAGTAAAAACAAGCGCAAACAGAACTCTACAATGCTGACTTGTTCATTTCATCATTTCACTAAAACACTTCAGGGATTTGATCAAATCACTTACTTACATCAGGGAAATGACCTCAAAGAGACGTTATTTTAGCATCTTGCGTGATTTGATCATCTCCCTTTGGGATTGGATGAAATCCCTAATTTCATCATTTTTCTGCGACATCACCATCAATAAAAAATTATTAATTAATGCTATTTTATTTTGAGTTAATATGTAGTAACGTTAATATTTGCTTACCATTATCACGTCGACTTATTAACGTTGTTTTCCGACCTACTAAATTAAAATCATGGTTCAGTTTGTAGTTAAACGTAAAAATACTCAAGAAAAAAAAACTTTTGGTCAGTTCGGATAATATTTAATCCCTCATATTTTTCCAAGGTCAACTGGCTCTTTTAAATCAGTCATTATATAAGTCGAAACATAATTGTTAAAGAAACTAAATAACATCAAAATAATAAATAAAAACATGTGCATTTAATTTACATGACGCCTAGTTCTGTAGGAGACTATTTCCTATAATTATATCCGCGAATGAAAACACAAAGGCGTTAAAAACATAACGATGTTTGAACAATAAAGAAATACTTTTCTTCGCATACACACCTGCTCTAATCTTAGCCGGGCTATCCCATTATTTTGTATAATTGCAAAGCAGATGATATTCTGGGGGTTAAAGGGGTGTATCGTGAATAAATAATTGGCTAAACAATTAACGAATGTGATTTTCCTTTAACACAATACAAAAATATAAAGAAGACTTTTGATTAATCACGAGATAAAGATCTTTGCAGCTTTTGTAAGTTGTTAAATGACGCACTAAATCAAAATAAAAGGGTGAAGAGGTTTTTCGATATAAAATATTTTTTAAAAATCTTCCTGTTCGTTTTGTTTATCCCTTTTGTAATAATTTCTCACTAATCTTTTTCTCTTTTGTGAATGAATAGGCAAAATAATTCATATACAGTGCTATTAAACTTCTTTTAAAAAAATGTCTAGAACTAGAAAAGCTGAAAATTTTTAATTAGATATTCAACGATGCCCTAAAAATGAAATAAGTTCAGTATTGGGATAATAAATTTTAAAAAGGTGAAACTGAGCAGTTAAACACGCTCTATTTTATTGTAATTTAATATGAAATATAGCACGCGCACACATATGGAATATGGAATATTAAATATGATTCAAAATTTTAAAAACTAAAATCAATAAGTAAAATGTAAAAAAATCATCGTGTAATTTTTTTGTCATAATTATATAATTTACGGAGGGGGAGAATTCCAGAAAATATTATTAAAATACTTCTTAGTTTAAAGTTGGTTATCAAATACTTGATAACAGTGACGCACTCAAGGGGGGGGGGAATGGATCCTCCGCCCATAGCTCCTGATTTTTTTTTATTGATGATAAACCTATGAAAATAGTACGTAAAATTTAATTAAGTATTTGTTATTACTAATTTATTTTATTAGTTAATGCTAATTATTAATTCAATAATTTACTTTACTATTTTTTGTTCCCCAAATCGACAAAGTTAAAAGAATATGTTTGGCGGGGCGTATACGAGAAGGGGGAACTTTCGATCCTAGACCCCCTCCCCTCAAGTTGAAAAAGTTTGTGCGTCTCTGCTTGCAAATGATATAAGAGATGTTTCTTTAATTTAGAAAAACCGCGTTGGGCGATGCTTTCTATAAATTTCACTTTATTTATATTGAAAACATTCTTGCGCGTTTGATGATTATTTTACATACTATTTCAAAATATATTATTTTTAAAATAGCCGTTAAGAGAACATGGGGCTTAATATACTACAGTTCTTAATTTTTGTTCGATATTCATACAATACTAAAAACTTTTTACGTGTTTATAGAAATAATTAGGCTTTCTGAAAAATTTTTCTAAATTTTTAAAAATATTGATTTCACATAAAAATTCTGCGCATATATACAAAAAAACAACAAGGAGTTTATCTAATGCGTTTTTAAACGGAATACAAAAGAAGTTTTTTTAAATGCTTATAGAAAAAAATAATTCATGAAGTTTAAATTTCAAATAAAATCTGAAAAATGTAAGGAACTTCTGAATATACACTGGCCTCAAAAAGTTAAGGTACAAAACCGGGTTTTTGTGTCTAATTTGCAAATGAATGAATGTAGAAACAAAAAATTTGGAGGATATGTGCATTAAATAGTTTTTTATTGAATGCGTCATAGAAATTTGTATAAGTGTATTGCAAAAACGATTTATAACAAAAAAAAGCAATCTCTGCGGAAAAGCCCATTCTTGGAGAAAACAGCACATCACAGTGTTATGTGGTAAAATGGCATAAAAACAATACAAAAATGGGTTCTAATAAGGAATGTGTCCACCCCTAACTTGAATGCATTGGCGGCATCGATTTCCCATGCTGTTTATTAAGTTGTCGGACACCGGAATAGGAAGCGAAGACCAGACACAGAGTAAGCCTTGTTTCAGCTCATGTAACGACCTTGGAGGAGGATTTAAAGCAGCAACCTCTCTGCCAACATAGTCCCAAAGATGTTCTATCGGATTCAGGTCTGGAGATCGAGCTGGCCATTCCATTCGTTCCAAACCGTGATCCTCCAGATACTCCTCAACAATCCGAGCTTGGTGAGGTCGTGCATTATCATCCATCAGAATGAAGTCGTTACCAATAGCAGCAGCATATGGGTGGACATATGGATCAAGGGTCTCATCCCGATATCTAAGACCAGTTACGGTTCCTCCATGGAACACATGCAGGTCAGTGTGGCCACCGAGCGAGATCCCTGCCCAAACCAGGATTCCACCACCTCTATAACTGTGTCTTTCAACAGTGTTGGGTTGATGGTATCTAGTGCGCTGTTCCCTCCAGATCAGTAGACGCCCTGAATCACTCTCCATTGTAAATCTGGACTCGTCTGTGAACAGCACAGAAGCCCATTGTTGCTGCGTCCAAGAAACATGTTCTCTTGCCCAGCATAAGCGGTTCCTTCGCTGTCGTCCGTTGAGGGGAACGCACACAACTGGTCTTCTTGCATACAGACCTGCATTGTGAAGACAATTTCGCACCGTAGTAGCGGAGATTCTTCTTCCTGATGCTTGAAAGTGGTCTGCAACGAGCTGCGGCACAGTAGTGGTTCTTCTCCCTTGTGCCGAAAGAGCTAGAAAACGGTCTTCTGCAGGTGTTGTAGCTCGTGGTCGGCCTGGAACAGGTCTTCTGGAAACAGAATCTTCGGATTGGTATTGATCCCAAAGTCGCTGAACAACACTACGAGACACATTGAGACGTCTAGCAGCATCAGCTTGCGACAATCCCATTTCCATTCATCCAACTGCCCGCCACCTTAACGAATTGGGTAAACGACGTCTCTGAGACATTTTCTAAACTCTATTGACTATTGTCACCGAAACTGCCAACAACTGTTGAAAATCAACACAACTTACACACAAAAGTACGAAAGCTTGATATTTGCATATTTTTCTCTCTCATAAATATACGTTCTTTTCTATAAAATAAAAGTTGTAGCAATCGTTTTTGCATTAATGTTTTTTAAGTTCGTTATTATCATTCATGTAAACTATGCATTTTATTGTTACTGCCATTTTTTTTATGGTGAGCTTCGAAAAACATGTTGTACCTTAACTTTTTGAGGCCAGTGTATATACACACGCGCAAAATATTCCCATTCTGAGAAAAAGTAATGTAATCCGAACGAAGAGTTGATAGCCGTATAATTGTGAATTCGTGGTCGGAGTGTTGTTTCCATAGGGTAGTGGTTTCAAATGCTAGAGTGTAACTTAAGACCCACCGTGTACGGGGGTGGATGCACACGATGGTAGATCCTTGCGTTGCCATATTGTGAAAATTTGGAGAGTGGCGCGTTGGTTCAAGTGTCGTTCTCGTCACTTGATCTTTGTTTTTAACTGAGAGGTCTATTGTGCCAATAGCTTTTTTAATAATCAGTCAACCAGACGAAGCGCTGGTGGAAAGTATTAAGTCATGTAACATTAAAAAAAAACGAATACATATGCGAAAGCTAGTTTGATTTAAACCAAGAGTATCCAGCCCAAATGACCTTGCGGGCCACTTCGGAAAAACATTATAATCTCTTGGGCCGCACATAAAAATATGCACTGTTATATCAGATTTGGAAACAAAAAAAAAAAAAAAAACATTTATTGGAGTGAAACTTTAAAACAGAATGAATTATTATTATTGTTTTCATTATTTTTTACGTATACAGACATAAATAATATAATAATGCAATGATCAAATAATGTTTTTTCTTCAAAATTATGGTGTTCCTTTTGAATTGATCTTTCGTTACTCGTTGTTGAAATTTGATTTACTGTCATTCGCAAACAATTAAGTATACATTGCCCTTTATCTTAACACTGTCCAGAATATTTTTCTTAAACTTTAAAAAAACATCTCTGATTGCCTCTTGTTTTTTGGGACTCCAAACAGAACAGGAGGAGGAGAAATGAAAGTCGCACTCACTGAGAATCATGTACCATCCATAAGTAAATGATACGCATAGTGCAATTCGGAATTTATTAAAAAAGTAATTTATTATAGTAAAATCAAGTGTAACTGTTTGATAAAATATAAATCTATTTTAATGTAAAGGACATTTCTATTACCAAAAAGGATTTATTTTAAAACAAGAACAGGTGACAGGCAAATACATTGTAAATATTATATATAATTTCCCCTCAAATAAATTTCAAAATGAGAAAACTTTAAAAACTTGATATTTAACATTTTTTAAAAAAAGAGTCGGTGGGCCCTGATTTAAACAATTTTGATCGCTAATGATATATAGCTGCTTATAACATTTTGCAACTTTTTTTAAAATTTTTATTCGACTTTCTTGCATCTCGCTTAGGCATAAGACGTTCTTTAACTTTTTTTTATTTTATTAATCAATTATATGATTCTGGTATAAAGAGTTTTCTCCTCGAATCATTTTGCTACAAACTTGTTTCCACCTGTGGATTAAACTTATTCTCATCCACAAACCAACACTACGTGTCAAAGAATCTAAAGAATGTTGAAAAAGAGGTTATGAGTACGACGCACAAGCAGCATTCCATTAATAATACTTCCATTACATCCAGATTATGGGGCCCACGTTCGAATTTTTAGAACGAAAAAGAGAGGCTTTCGCTAACAATCGATTACCTCAGTCCTTGTTCCAGATGAAAATAATTACTACTTCCATCCCCCCACCACCACCATGTTGAAGAGACAAGAAGGGCTACCGATTCCGCAGACGATATTTTTCGAAGATTGGTTCACCCCGGGGCTGTTCGTGATGCAAGGGGGTGCCCGAACACTCACCTGCACGCGCCAGGTGCACGTTCGAAACGGCCCTTGTCCGACCCCCAAGGGGATGGATTCCATTGGGCACTTGTTTACTGCAATGTGGCAAGTGTCCTGTAATTATCTGGTGCTTTTCAACGATCGGAACTCTCCTAGGAATATGAGGTTTGATCCTAAATCTTTTGAGCTTTTTTTGATAAGGTAAGCTAACGGATCAATTGATTAATAGTTGTATTTTAGATTCAAAGATGTGTGAGTAATAATCAGTTACGTACATAGTCGGACCCCGATTTAACGAACCCTTATTTAACGAATTTCCTGATTTAAGGTGTGTCCCCATGTGATGGCCTGTTTTTTAAGCATTAGGGAATTTTTTTTTTTACGACCAGTAAAAAGATAGAACTTTTAAGTTTTTTTCATCATTTATTGATGTGTAACATCTTTCCTCTCGGTTGCTGGGTACTTGTTGGGAGTGATTTCGTGAAAGGGGACGGATGTGTGTACCAGGATGTGACGTAAGTGAGGGCTACTTGATTTGAGCAATGAGAGTGCGTGACTGTGTCTTTTCGCTACCCTCGCATAGGGGTCCAACTCTAGTAGCCATCAAGCACTCGAGCGCTTAACTCTAAATCCGTTGGTCACGATATTGGGGGGACATAAGTGCGGCAGAATGCTTATTTGAAAATGGATAAACAGTGATTTCGGTGGTCGTATACATTTCTTCGAATCAAACGGTTAAAAAAAATTAAAAATTTCCTGCATTTTGTACTTTTACCATAAAACAAAGGTGGTTCTGCTCTTTTAAAAAATTATCACTCGCTTCCCCTGATTTTGAGTGGTGATTTTAACTTTAACTTCAGTTTGCCAAAAGCTGAGTCGCTCATAGCTTTTATGAATGATAAACTCAAGCTCGAAATGAAGACAAAACAAAATGTTTCGACTGCTAACAGTGGTACTGTTATTGACGCTGTTTTTCAACTGTTTTTAAATACTTTGAAATCACAAGTATATGTGTCGTATTTTAGTTATCATAAGTCTATTGTCTCCGCTCTTTCCCAAATTGAACAAGAATAATTATTTTTGATAAAATTTTGCATTTTTTTATTACTTCTTTTGTTATAATTAAGTACAATTTTCATTAAAGGTATAATTATTCGATATAGAAAATTATTTCCAATCATACCCGATTCATATATTTTTCAGGAAAAAAGTTAATTTTGCGTATTTACCACGATAACATGTCAGATGTTACACATCATATGTGACTACTGTAAGACTCGTTTTTTTTTGTCATTTATTTATATGTGTTTATGTATATAAATGTTTCACCGAAAATATCCAATAGAACATGAGTTATAGCGCTCTGAACACACCCGCCTAAAAAAAAAAATGGACGTTCACTTCCTCCACGATTTCGGCTGATTAGCTTGTCTGAAATAAAAAAAAATAGCGGCGTTTTAATCTATAGGCTTAAATGCACCCACAACACTCAATTGAAAATATAAAAAATTGGATTTTTTGTAGACTTTTGAAGAAAAAACTTCGAATTTCATGAGGTTTTTTTTGTTATGCTTTTATTTTGAAAAATAGAAATATTTTGAATTTTGGAATGATTGTAGTTCATACACATTTGGTACGTATATATGTGCTGAGTCTACCCTATAAATTTGAAGTCATTCGGTCAAACCGTTCTTGATATAGGATGGAGGAAAGTATGAAAAACACAGTTTTGAGAAAAACGCGTTTATAGTTTATAAAGTCCGATTAAAATAATGAAAATCTTAACTTAGCGCTACGAACAGCTGCTCTTTTAACACCTGCTTCTTTATAACGATTTCGAATTTTTTAAAAATCCCTTTACTACCGTATTGTAGACATGGTAAGGAAGTAATTTATGAATTTTTTATTTTTATTTTTTTGAAACCATCTCATGGGTGAACCCCCTTTAACGAGTTTTTCTCTTTCCCCGAAAGAAAATTTTGTCTTGTAAATAAAAAATTTCGAAGGGAAAGAGTGCAAAGCGTTATTGGACTTGACAACGGCAGATGAGTTATTAGTGCAGTCCAGTGCCGATTTATACATTCGATGCTTGAGGCGGGCGCCCGGAAGGTCACGGATAAACTGGACTTAACAGGTTTTCTGGTAATAAATTTCGATCCACCAGTGCTAAGGGGCCCTATTGATCTTCTACGAACAGGACCCAAAATGAACTTAAATCGGCACTGGTGCAACCTATAGTGTGAGTTTTGAATAGGACAGGGAACTCCTTTCTTATCTCATCCTACTCCACGACGCTGGGGACATTTTAAGATTTTAACAATTGTGTTACATTTGTGTGATGACGGATTACCTATTTGTGCAACTGAAGTTCAGGAATTTGTCGATTTGTCCTAGTCAATGAATAGCGATTCTGATACAGAAATTAATAAAATTCTTATAAAAAAATTTGCGTTTTCTAATGTTTTACATTATTTGGAGACTGTGAAAACGTACTTTATGCAGCAGTATATAAATGACACAGTATTTTCTTATATGCTCATATTCGAAAAAAAAAAAAGGAATCCTTCGAGTCAGAATTTAAAAAGAATTTCATACATTTGTTTCTCAGGATTTTAAAATTTCCAATTGAATGATGGATAAAAATTCACGAATAGTGTTTTTTAACTGTTGAATAAAAAGCGTGTAATTTCTAGCTGTGGATATTTTTTGTGTAGTTGCGTATTATAGAATTTCCAAAAGGTAAGAGCAAAAAATTTGTATTTTGTTTTGGACCCCGATTAAACGAACAAAATATTCGGAAAATTCGTTAAATCGGGTCCGACTTTATATATACGCTTAACTGTTCAATATTACTCTTTTACATAAATCATACGCGCTTACACTTTTTTGTTTTTTCCCCTGGCATATAATCCTTAGAAGTCGTGATGCACCTGTAAAATAAAATACCCTAAATGGCTATTTTATTTTCATTTATTAATTTATTTGCCGTTTTGTGTTGAAAATTAAATTTATGGTAAAATATCCTCAACAATTATTTAATCGTTATTGAATGATCTGGTATTTTTTAAATTAATTTTATAAATTGTTCTTTAATAATAACCACCGTTTATTTAAAATATCCTTAACCAAATTATATACATTTTGTTTTTAATTTTTAGTATTGCGTCGTCTACATAAACATTTGTCTTATCGATGCTATATATGTATTTTTTTTATTCGGAATAATTCTAACGCCATAATCAAAATCATCAAATTACAGTTATTTCCGTAGTATGCTATATAGAAAAAATAAACGTAACGTAAGATAAGAGCCAACATTTTGAAGTTTAACATTAAGTTGACAGCGGGATAAAGCAACTATTTTTACAATTGAAACGGAGATGTTATTTATGAATTCATTCCCATGAATCTCTGAATCCACTTTAATTTTCACTCAGATATATTGAATATTATTTTAGGAATAATTTTATTTTGATTATGAACAGTTTTTCCAGAATTCAAGATTTCCTGAACCGGGGGTAACTCTGTACCCCGCGCGACCGCTCCCGGGTTAAGGCAATGGGAAAGGCTCCGTAAAAACAAGATGCATGGTCACATTACACGTGTATACTCCTCCATAAAACCATTTGCATGCAGGAACGTCTTAAGGCCTGAGTCTAGGCCTCAGTAGAGGGCTTCGTCTTGTTCTTGACTCATTCTGAAAATCATGATTCGAATAATTTTATTCTAAACGCCGTATCACACGTACACATTTCAAGCAATTTTTCGTCCAATTCGTGCAATTTTTACTCAGTTGCCATAACCGCTTTAGAACAATTTTTTGCTAGCGAGCTCAAAAAGTTGTTCCAAATAAAAATTGCTTGAAATTCAAGTTAATGGGGTTCTACGGCGCCCTACGTCATAAACAAGATGGCGGCTTCAGTTTCGTTTAACACTTCAGACATGCCGTATAATATTTTAATGGTGTGTAATATTTTAACGGCGTATAATATTTTAAATAAAATGGTGCTCTATTTCTGTTTACAACCAACAACAAAAGCGCAAATGAAATGAAAGAAATAATTTTGGATGTTCATTTTCCGAAGCAAGAAAAATCGGCGAGTAATTTTTCAATGTGGAGATAGAGCGCGACTGACGTTAGAGCATAACGTTTTGTTTACGGCAACCCTTCCCCTCAGATTCGGCCAAAAATTGGACGAAAATATAGCATGAAAAATATACGTGTGATACGGCCTTAAGGCGATTCTTTAATCAAAAACTTTTTTTTAAAGTTACTTTTTTAAGTTTCGGAAAAACAAGAATTAATTTTTTTTCAATTATTTCTCATTTAAATTCTTCTTGGAAGATATTATAACAAATTTAAAATCTTTTTTTTTAATGATTCGAAGATGAACTTTTTAATGATTCGATGATCTACATTTGCAACGTCAGTTCGTAGGTAGAAAAAAAGCTGCAGAAATATAAAAATGCAGTTTTAAAGTTGCAGACGATTCAAACAATTGTTTCCGGTAGAGCGATTTGGAAGAATTTATCGTCGTTAGTAATTTGTTCCTGGAAAACACGCGGAAACGAGTTTACTTTGTTAATTTCGTTGGAATTTAAGAGGAAATGAATTCTATTAAATTGGGTTAAATCTCCCATAATATGCACTTTAATAATACTTTTTCTCTTTTTTAGATCATTATAATCTATTGTTAAATTACCTTTTAAAAAAATAAGCGTTTTACTTTTTAATTCTTCGAATTTTTGCTCTACTCTCATTATAAAATGTTTGCTTAATAGCTTACAGTCGAAAACGAAACATTAACAACAATAATGATTAATATAATGCATTAATAGTTTATTTTAGTTTCCTCTATTAGTCTTCGATTTAATTAGGTGAAAAATTCCAAGGGTGTCGAAGAGAGAGAGAGAACACGGTTTTAAAATTTCATTTTTTTCCCCTTTCATTCAGAGTAAAAAGAAAAAAATTCTAATCCATCGTCTTTTTGTTAAATAATTATTTAATAGTCGAAATGTATTTGCAGAAAGGTATTCTCGAGGATATATATTAGCAAATAATGTATTTTATAAGTAAATGGACTATTTGACAAATAAAGACAACGCCATTTAATAATATTATTAAAATTATACATATATTTCTTTTTAAAGGATATAAATATACAGAAATGTATTTTCTTTATATTTTTAAAATGCATAATTTTTCCGGTGTTTCAATACATTTTTCTTCATAGTTAAAAGAAATATTTTAGAGAACACTATGAGCTCCACTTTCACGTAGTGTGAGCTCAATAACACAACATATTGCTTAAACTTTGATTAACTGCGAGTTCCAATTTAAGAGTTTTGTTTTAAAAAGTTCTTTATAATGTGTGTGTTGCGGTTGTGGTCGCGGCAGCCCAGTATAGCTGGGGTTATTTCAGGGCTGCCAAGTCATAGATTCGAAAAGTTTGTCTTCGGTTAATGTTAAAGAATAAGACCCGAATTTGGAACATTTTTTTTAGATATAAAAGAAATGAAAAATTAATTTGATATTCTGGCTTCATTATCCTTTAGAATGCAGCATTTTTTTTTTATCATACTTAACATTTTGAAGCGCTCAATTGAGCTGAAATTTTATGTACATGATTATTTTAGATGACAATACAGTAGTTTAATCATAATTAATAAAAATTAATTGATTATAACTAATTATTCAAAGAATTACAAATTCAGCTACATTGGCATCATTTTTGGCGACTTGTGTCAAAACTTGAAACGGTTTTTTTCTCACATTTTAAAGCCCTCATTTGAGCTGCAATTTTTTATTCACGATTGTTTTGGATGACAATGCGATACTTTAATGATAATTAATAAAAATCAATTACTACTTAATGTTCTGATTCTGTCATATGTATATAGATATGTGTATTAATTGTAACTATTTAATAAAAAGTAGCTAAATAAAATTTTTCTATTTTGAATAAGTAGGAATTGACTTAAAAATTTTTTTTTTATCTTACTTGTTCTGGTATAAAATATGTTTCGCGTTTTTTCTCCTATATCGTAATGTTAAATAGGCTTTGCCTTCACGTATTAAAACGAGAGAAAAAGTATGGAATATTTTGAAATTTTTAAAAACACACGAAATTGTTAACCGAGGTATGAGTTACAATATTGCAAGTTTCAATGGAAATTTAGGCGTTTTTCTGTCTGAAAATGCACCTTGCGTTTAGTTCAAGCTCTCAGACTTTTACCAAAGGCAGCCTTCAATCTTTTTATCGCCGCGGATCGGTCAACGTTTGATAATTTTACCGTGGTCCACTAAGCGGGGGGGACGTTGATCGCTCATATTTTATACATCACGAAGTGCCGGTTTATCCACTGGCTACTTGGGGCGCCCAGGGTCCCGGAAGGGCCCGTGAAGTGGGATTTAATCAAATTCTCTGGTATAAATTGTGATCCATCAGTGCCAAGGGGGCCCGTAGATCCTCTGCGCGCAAGACCCGAAAAGAGTTTAAACCGGAACTGATATCACGATATTTGGCGCATGCGCGGTATTGATGCGGCTTCAGGTGATGTCTCTCAGCTCCCGGCAAACTTCTCGTCTACAGAAAGTTGAACAAACCGTAGAGAAATACATCATAGTAAATAAAATAGAAATAGTTTAATGTTCCTTGGGTGACCTGGTACCAATTGATCCAAGGACAGGTACCGGTCCGCAGCCCAGAGATTGAGGACCATTACGTTAAAGCACGTTTTAAATCTGTCTTGGCTCAAAGTTCTCGCTCAGACTTAGAAGTTCGAAAAATGTAAGGCCAGCTCAAGTGTCATCCTCACTTGACAATGATTCAGAATTTGTTATCAGTTGCCAGTAGCTCTCATGATGCCTTTAAGCAGGACGTAATCAAACAATTAATCAATTCGGTAGTTCAAGAGCTTAGATAAGCAGGATTAGGCTTGAGCCTTGATAAGGAATTTTTTTCACTATTTTCATTTCAATTAATTTGAGTGGCTGCTGTTGCCGAGGGGTCAAGAACAGGAATTCGTGGCAGAGTTTTTTCTGTCGAGTCTTGGCACCAAAAACTCGACTTGTAGCACAGGTTCGTGTAGCGTGAAACTCTGGAAAAAGGTGCGCCAGCTTTTATGTGCCGTCCTCTTCACTTGACCATGGCTCAGAATTACGAGGTTCGTTGCCAGTAATCGTGCAAGCAATTTGATCTGTCATTTGCTTTCCTTATAAGAAAATGGATTATTTTGCAAGTGTATCAGCGGCGCACACAAATTTTTTCAGGGGGTTGTGTCCAGGGTCGAAATTAACTATTTTTCAATTCCTACACACTATTAGCTCAAACTCTTTATATATTTATTTATCTCGGTTGAAATTTAAATCGTTAATAATTGAAGCGCTCAATTGAGCTGAAATTTTATATACATGATGAAATACAATGACGGAAATACATTAATTTAATTATAATTTATAAAAGTTGATTAAAACTAATTATTCAAAGAATTACAAATACAGCCACATTGGCATCATTTTTGGTGACTTAGCGACCATTTTGGTGACTTGTGTCAAAACATGAAAAGGTATCTTTCTCACATTTTAAAGCGCTCATTTGAGCTGAAATTTTCTATACACTATTGTTTTGGGTAAAAATACTATAATTAATTAAAATTAATTGACTGAAACTAATTATTTAAAGAATTTAAGATACAGCCACGTGGGTTTCATTTTTAGCGACTTGGGTCAAAATATATTAAAAGATTTTTTTTTCTCACGTTTTAAAGCATTCAATTAAACTGAAATTTTATATACACGATTGTTTTAGATCACAATACAATACTTTAATGTTAATTAATAAAAATGAATTACCACTTAATGTTGTGATTCTGTCATATGTGTATACGTATTTATATCAATGTGATTATTTAATAAAAAGTAGCTAAAATAAAAAAAAAATTGTTGATCTGAGTAGGAATTGAGTTAAAAAGTTTTTTTTTATATTACTTGTTGTATCATACCTCAATACGTCCCGCCAAAAAAAACAGTAAAAAATAAATTATTGAATTAATAATTAGCATTAATTAATTGATAAAATAAACTGTTAATAACAAAAACCTAATTAAATTTTACGTATTTGTTCATTGGATTACCGTCATTCGAATAACAGTCAAGGGCTACGGGGGGATCTGAACCCGTGGACCCTCCCCTTGTGGGCGCTACTGAAATGTATGTATTATTTTATATTATTTAGCACATTTTCAATCCATTGGTTTTTACTAAAATGCATTATGTTTATTTTGTTCTGTGGTGAAAGTTAAATCTGTGCCTATAAGGAATCCGACTAGGTTCGGAGATAAATTTTTCAAAAATTGATTTTCTGAATGATTTTATTGTTTTAAAGAACATAAATAGGCTTAACAAGTCATAACTATTAACATGTATCGCCCCTTTTTTTTTTTTTTTTTTTTAAAAAAAATTATTTTTAGGAAAATTTAGCAAAATTTTTTAAGTTAAGAAAAACGTGATAAATAAAAATAAATTGCACATTATGCAATTTTAGCGTCATTGATATACTTCTTGATCCTTCTGAAGTGTTACAAACCGCAGGATAAAAAATAGTATAAGAAATAAATATTTTATTAGCATTTAAAGTTGATAGTCATGATTTTTCATCAAAATTACTGCATGTTCTAAGCTAAAAATGGCTGTAAAATGTGATTAAATGCAGCTGTCTTAAAACCCGCGGTTTGTTACACTCTGAAGAGCCCATAGCATGTATGCTATAAATTTCATCGCATTTGATTGGATTATTTAGAAGATATCCCGTTTTTCGTGCACAAATTATCATGAAAAGTTAATTCTTCAAAAAACGAATTAAAAAATATTTTTATTAATTAGAATAAAGTAAATGCTATAAAAAGAACTTAAAAAGCTCTCTAGTTTTATTCCTTTTTCCCTAATGACCCAAACAACACCAAGCATCAAACACCTAAAAAGCACTTTTTCAACCTAGTCGGATACCTCAAATCTGTGATGTAAGGACAAAACAGAAACAGAAGTCTTTCTGTAGTTCAAAAAAGTTAATTGTTTTAGGTTTTAAATTGTTTAAGTCAAGTGTAAAAAAATGACAGAAGTTGGCTAAGAAATTATATCACATACTTTTAAATGTACCATGTAATTGCATCTCCATTACCTGTCGAAGCGATAGTCAAAAGTCATGGGAAGCAACAAACCATGGTAATCAATGGGTAGTAGAAATCAACATCCTGGCGGAAAGTTTAAATCCCAGACTCAAACAGGCAAATAAAAAACATAGAACGGATGCTCTAAAAACAAATGTAAAGCAAACAAAACGATTGTATAACGGCTGATTGCTCTTCTTGGAGCTCTTTGAAACAGAATTTATTTGACAGACTTTACTGATCCATGCATAAAAATTAGTGAATCATAAAGACCCAAGCAATAAATCACTGTCCCTTTTTCTTAAGAAAAACCGCTGCCGAATCGTTTGGTCACTACTCCTAAATACATTCCATTCCTTCGAACATTATGGAACGATCACGTGACCGCCTTCCTGCTCACCGGACTGTGACAACCCGGATAACACCTGCGATTAACGTCCGGCCGGGCCAAAGACCTGTCTCATCTTGTCTTCTGTTCCTTCAACAAACGATTCGGAGGGGTTGGCCCATCCCGACTTCCGGTCCGCATCGGGTTACCAAACGATCTTTAAATCCAGGGTTTTTCTTCAGATCTTTCTCCGTGGAGAGAAATTGAGATGGTAAAGGTATAAGGCGATTATTTGATACTTATTTGTTGGTTTGATCGTCGACAAAAGGATCGTTTTGAATGAAATCGTAGGGTTTTTTTTCCCCCATTCAAGAATAATGCAGGGCAGGGAAACTATCTCTCTATGGTAGATGATGGTAGTTTTATTTTTTTTTAATTAAACGTAATGGATATTCTACTTTTTAATTATTTATAGCAGTGATTCTCAAACTTTCAATATTGGTGACCCTATTTTCAGTCATAATTTCCATCGCCCCCTCATATCATAACAATGCATTGAATGCAATAATAATGTACTTTGAAGGTAAGGTTACAATAATTTGATCATAAACCTTACAAATTATCAAGATAAGTAATAAGTTTTGTATATGACAAGCCCATGGAAGTCACTATTAATTATTAGACTTGTTTATAATTTAGTATTGATGAATTAATTATCAAATACTTCGTGCAGTACTGATACATTTATAAGTATATTGTATCAGTTTGAATGCGTATTTTATTTTTTGTTACGTCAGAATGTATTTTGTTTTGCTTCCTTTCAGTAAATGGATAATTATTTTAAACCTTTTACTTTCGACATGCTACCACCTCCTTCGGGTGTTTATCACCACCCCAAAGGGGCGCGTGCTCCATAGTTTAAGAAACGCTGATATATAGTGATAAGGTATCTGCTTACGTTCGAAATGGGGTTTTGCAAGAGTGCATACATGAGTTATATTTTTTTTATCTTTAGTGTTACTTGCATTAGAATATACACATAAAACTGTTTTTAAAATGTTACTATACTAAAAAAATTATTCAACTACAATTTTTGGCAAAAAAGGAAGATAGAATGAATTATTTTATGGAAAAATCTTCCATAATAGTACTATTTTGCCTATCTGTAGCTAAGGCTATTATACAGAGCCTGAACTACGATTTCTAGTTTTTTTTTAGAAATGATTTTAATCATATTTTAATATAACAGAGAAGAGCAATTTTGTAAAAAACACCGGTTATAAAGGGTGTTTTTTGAGAGGTATAGAACTTTAAATTGCAATAAAACAACGATGTATTATTCGATTGGCATGATTTTTTTTTTATTCGAAAGATAATCTTGAGGCATTACATTTTAAATAGGATTTCTGGCATAGGACTGCCACGGCTGGCTCGGATGTAGTCCAATCTGGACGTCCAATTTACGATGACTTTTTCCAACATTTGTGGCCGTATATCGGCAATAACACGGCGAATGTTGTCTTCCAAATGGTCAAGCGTTTGTGGCTTATCCGCATAGACCAATGACTTTACATAGCCCCACAGAAAATAGTCTAGCGGTGTTCAATCACAAGATCTTGGAAGCCAATTCACAGGTCCAAAACGTGAAATTAGGCGGTCACCAAACGTGTCTTTCAATAAATCGATTGTGGCACGAGCTGTGTGACATGTTGCGCCGTCTTGTTGGAACCACAGCTCCTGGACATCATGATTGTTCAATTCAGGAATGAAAAAGTTAGTAATCATGGCTCTATACCGATCACCATTGACTGTAACGTTGTGGCCTTCATCGTTTTTGAAGAAGTACGGACCAATGATTCCACCAGCCCATAAAGCGCACCAAACAGTCAGTTTTTCTGGATGTAACGGTGTTTCGACGTACACTTGTGGATTAGCTTCACTCCAAATGCGGCAGTTTTGTTTGTTGACGTAGCCATTCAACCAGAAGTGCGCTTCGTCGCTAAACAAAATTCGCTTATGAAAATCGACCATTATTTTCGAAATAAAATTGCACAATTTGAAAGCGTTGTTCAGGCGTGAGTCTATTCATGATGAATTGCCAAACCAAACTGAGAATAAATCACTTGACAGCTGTTAAATCGGTCGCCATCTTGGAAAGTAATGCCAACTTAAACTTCTATACCTGGAAAAAAAAACACTCTATAATTCCAGTAGATCGTAACTCTGAAAATAGTTCGAATTTTTCAAAAATCCTAGATCAGACTTTGCACAGAAGTCTTAGCTATATATAGGTAAAATATTATTATTATTGAAACATCCTCCATAACAGGAGAATGTTGTGAAAATGTCATTTTTCTCTTCATTGTTTACCGTAAATAATCTTTTATTGTAATAATAATCTTCAAACAATTTTATATATGTATTTTAATGCAAGTGGCCCTTAATAGAAAATTATTTATTTATACGCTTTTGGAAAATTACGGTTCCGAAAGCATTATTCATTGCCATATAATGAACTCTAAGCAACTTGTAAAAATTATTTTCCCACCGTGATAATATTTGTACCATCACATCACAGATCGCCAAGCTGTGGCGCCAACATGCCGAAATCGTTCTTAACACAGCATCGACATTAACTCTATACTGGAAACTTGACATAAAACTAGAACTCGAAACATTAAATTTGAAAATTCTATACATTCACTTCATTAGCGCACACAGGAATTTTTCAAGAGGGTGGGGGTCCGGGGTCGAAAGTAAACCATCCTTGTATCGTGCTCCTTTTGATTTTGTCGATTTTCGGGAACAAAACACAGTAAAAAACTAATTTTTGAATAAATAATTAGCATTAATTAATGAAATTAATCATTAATAACAAATAGTTAATTAGATGTTGCGTATTATATACTTTGCGTATAATCAATCGGGAAAAAAATCAAACGCTTCAGGACCCCCCCTTCCTTGTGTGCGTCACTGATTCACTTATAATGGACTAAAAAGTTAGTTTTCAGATTTTTATCCTAGCAGTCGGAATAACTTTTAAATTTCACAGATATTATAACCAAATTCTGCTACTTAGTGACATATATTCAAAAAATTAATTAATTAATTAATGAAAATGAAACAGTAAGAAAATTTTAAGATATTTTATAGAAATAATTCTATATAAGCTAATTAATATTTTCTTTTGCTTGTAAAATAAAGAAAAAATATGGAGGATACCCTTTCATATCAAAAATATTTATTATCATATAATATTTATATTATTGCCTTCATTTTACAAGCATGTGTCATCTCGAATGAATCCTATAAACGTGTCGCATCCCTTTTCGCCGCAAATACCGAAATGTCACTTTTGACCCTGAAAAAGAAGTAAGATTTTTTTGTGTGTGTGAATCTAAGTGGGCAGAAAACTCGAGTAATTTATCTCTTTGTATTTTTCTCTTTGATTGTATTGTATTATTTTGCTTCTAGTAAAAATTCTTGATAATATGATGGAGTCAGAAACCATATACAATTGTGATTCTTTTCTCAACTGAAATACCAGCTGCAAACATACTGAAATATCAGCTGCTCAAGGAAAGAAATATCATTTGTTAAACACCAAACAATTTTAAACACGTGCTTCTCTTTGTTTCCACTTCCTTTTTCAATGATAATTTTCTTTATAAGTAATTAAAAATTTTTAAAAAAAGAGGAGCAACTGTTAAAAAAAATAATTATAACGGTAAAATATTATATTTATGTTTCAAAAGCTAGATTTTAATTTTGGATCTTCGAATTAGTGAATCCTTTTTTTGTTATTAAAAAAAATAATAAGGTAAAACCACACACACACACAAATAATAACAGTTAAACCTAAAAGCTACATTTCGTTTTTTTACAAATTATCAAATTTGGTATGGATATTAACAAGTTATGAAGCCATAGAATTTTCAAGATGTTACGATGCTAAAATATTTTGAATGTTGAAGGAAATGATAGAATTTTAATTATTTGCTTGAAATTAATTCTAAGCATTGAAATTCTTACCTGGTGTTACCTACATTTCTTACCGACCGTAACTGTTACCGTGCATGCTTTGTTTCTGGCAGTGGCGTAACGGAGAATATTACATTCCCCCCGCAAAGTCAGGTTTTGGGCCCCAAGCCGGATCTTACAAAGGAATTGAAAAACCATGACATCAGGCTCTGGGTCTTCTAGAATCCTAGCCCCCTCCCTGCGCGATTCAGGAGTGTATGTTACGCCACTGGTATCCGGCGTTTCTTACCTCAACTGCAACTTAAAACCCACAATCAAGGGCATTATTGCTGTAAACAGGAAAATACACTGGACACTTTGTCTATATATATATATATATATATATATATATATGGATAGGGGAAGGTAGTTAAACCCCCAAACCTAGGGGTGTAGCTACCGTCGTATCAACGATACGGGCCTCCAAGTTATAGGGGCCCCAACATGTCTAACATGTCGATATTTTCCAACAAATTTTATTAATGCGATCGTTTTTTTTTTCAAAAGCGGACCCCCAAAGAATTTTTATACTGGGCTCACTCAGAACTAGCTACGCTAGTGCCCAATCCCCACTGTGCTTTACGTGAGGAACACTATGCAAAGGATATTTGATAAAGTAATTTCGAGCTAAATTATAAAATAGTGTCATAACTGGTATATTCCTTTTTTAAATTCTACTGGGGGAATGATATTTATTAAAATTCATTGCTCAGTAGCTTCTCATAGTTTCACTTGACGGTCTGCGAAGTTCAATAACGACGTTAAGGTATGCGACTACGTTCGGAACCGTGATTTTGCAAAAGCGTATAAATGGATAATATTTATGATATTTAGTGTCACTTAGATCAGAAAACGTATATAAAATTGTTTTTAAGAATAGTATTACAATAAAAAATTATTTAAGTACAATATTTGACAAAAAATGAACATAGAATGACCCATTTTCAAAACATTCTCCTTTTATGAAAAATGCTTCTATTATAATAATATTTGCCTGTATAAAGCTCAGACCTCTGTACAGAGGCTGAACTAGAAATTTTTAAATATACAATTTAGAAGTGGATTTATCCATATATTTTACTACAACAGAGGGGAGAAATTTTAGAAAAAAAATTCGATAATTATTTCAATTAGTGGGAACTCTGAAAATAATGTGAATTTTTCAAAACTCCTAGTTCATACTCTGGAGAAGTCTTTACTTTATCTGAGCAAAATATTATTATTATAGAAGCATTTTTTGTAAAAGGAGAGCGTTTTAAAAAAAGATTATTCTAAGTCAATTGTTTGCCAAAACATTGTATTTAATTCAATTTTTTTTTGTCAAAATGTCCTTAAAACAATTTTATACTTATATTCTAATCTAAGTGACACTAAATGTCATGAAAATTATCCATTTATGCGCTTTTTAAAATCACGGTTCCGGACGCAGTCGGATACCTTAAATTGAAATCATATTATGCCCCTTCCTAAAATTCCATTTGAAAAATAAAAAAATAAAAAACAATAGTAATTTACATTTATAGTAAAAAATCCCACTTTTTCCGTATTCCACTATTTTTTAAAAGAAAAAAAATAAAGTGGGGGGGGGGGAAACTCCATTACACACACTAAAGAATAATATTCAATAAAACTCATTCATACTTCCATATTTTACTATCCCTTACTTATATACTTCGTGAAATCGTGAGGCACGTATTGAGCTATCATATCCAATTCCTCTCCAACTGAACACTATCGTGATCACTGACGCGTGCAATGCGTAAGCGAGGTAGGTTGTTTGGGGTGTACGCGCGAAAGTAAAGATCGTGACTGGATGATCAGCTCGTGACACCCCCTATTGTGGAAGGAGGGGTGGCTCATGAATTCGAATCATCTCTCACTTCCGATTTCGATTTTCGTGAATAGTCACGATTTGCTCTCGGAGGTAGAGTAATCGGGAGTTTTCGTAGGCGATAAGTGCTCCTTCATCCTGCCCTATTAGTGTGAATGATTTGAATAGTTTTAATGATTTTTTTCTTTTAGAATTATTTTTAGATTCGATTATTTGACAAAACTTTTGCTTTCGCCTCTCATATACAGTCGAACCTATATATTGCGAATTGTTCTGTATAGCAAACTTTTTCCTGGAACCTCGAACATTTCACAATTTTCTTCGTAAAATAACCTCTCTATAGCGAAGTGCATTTTCTATATAGCAAACTTTTTCTTTTGTGATTAAATTTTTGTTCTCCCTTTTTTAAGGTATCCGACTACGTTCGGAACCGTGATTTTAAAAAAGCGCATAAATGGATGATTTTCATGATATTTAGTGTCACTCAGATTATAATACATGCATAAAATTGTTTTAAAGTTATTTAAATAGAATATTGTTATTTAAATAAAATATATATTTCGGCTAAAAATTAACTTAGAATAACCTTTTTTGAAAATGCTCTCCTTTTGCGAAAAATGCTTCTATTATAATAATATTTTGCCTGTATTGATGCGATGCTATTTTGAAGCGCGGTAAGTAAATTAATAAGCCGAATTGCCTGCACGGGCCCTTAAATTATACCGTGGACTTGGAACAATACTTTTAACCTCCGTATCGTCTGGTTTTGTAAATCATCTAAATTATTTAAGTGCAAATATGAGAATCTCTTAATAAATGGAATCATCCGATTGACATGTGTGTTAAATCTCTTCCTCAATTGTTCTACATGTTGAACCCTATAATTGACGTTAGAAAAACGCTCTATTACTCTGTAAGGACCTTCAAACTTAGGTCTGAGTTTTGGAGATAAATTAGATTTGATATTAGGCTTCTTAATAAAACACAAGGACCCGATTTTGTAATCATAATGATGTTGCTTTGTCGCTCTGGTACTCAGATCAACATGCGATACCTCCTGCTCTTTTAGATTTTTTAAGACTTTATTAAAAATTTGCTCTAAAGACGGTAAAAGCTTCTCGACATATTCATACTTATTTTGTGGTGTGTCGGAGTTTTTCTCGTAAGTGTAAGACAATCGAATATCCCTGCCATGTTCCAGGAAAAAAGGCGATGTGTATGTAGCTTCATGAATCGCTGAGTTTAATGCTAACATGGTGTGCGGGAGTTGCTCAACCCAGTCATTTGTATTTTGCGTAATTGATGCCTGGCCTCCCATCAATATAGCCCAGACCACTCTACAGAGGATCAACTAGAATTTTTCAAAAAAATCCACATTATTTTCAGAGTTACCATCAATTGAAATAATTATCGGCGTTTTTTTCTTAAAATTGCTCTCCTCTGTTGTCGTAAAATATGAATAAACCCACTTCTAAGTTATATATTTCAAAAATTCTAGTTGAGCCTCTGTAGAGAGGTCTGAGCTATATACAGGCAAAATATTATTATAATAGAAGCATTTTTAACAAAATGGAATAAAGATTATTCTATTCCATTCTATTCCTTTATTCCATTTGGAATAAAGATTATTCAAAGTTAATTTTTTGCCAAAATATTGTATTTAAATAATTTTTTTTTTGTCAAAATGTCCTTAAAACAATTTTATGTATATATTCTGATCTGAGTGACACTAAATATCATGAGAATTATCCATTTATGCGCTTTTGCAAAATCATGGCTCCGAACGTAGTGGAATACCTTAAAGAATTTCTGAAAAAATTTCAAGTTATTATCTCTAACACATTTTATGGTGGTCATAAATCTTGAACTGGTTTTATTAGACCCTAACTCTCCAAGAATAGAGTTCTAAACTTTTCGTACAAGAAGTGCAACCTTTAGCCCCCATTGCCCAGTTCATTAGAAACATCATAGATATCCTCTTTCACCCTCAATGGAGTTGTCCCGTATCTCTGTGTTCTAATTATAATTTAAAATAAAAAAAGGTGCGAATAATTACTTTTTTAATATATAGTGTTAAAGAATTTAAAATTTGTTTTATGCGGTTTATAAAGTATATTAAAAGATATACCTCTATATAACGAATTTTCCATGTAACGAACTTGTCTCCGGGATTTAGCGACTTCGTTATATAGAGGTCCGACTGTATTTGAGCTCAATTAGATTTCATTTAAATAATTGCAACTGGTGTCATTTATTTCTTTTGGTTGTATTCACGTGCTTACTGTTTATCTCAAATAGTGGTTAACATGTCTAATCCCTCTCACGAACATGGTAGTAAAGTGGTCATAGTCATGGTCACGAACTAGTAGCTGGTGTGTCATAAGTTCTTGGTTGTATTTACTTGCTTACTGTTTATCTCAAATAGTGGCTAACATGTCTAATCCCTCTCACGACCATGGTAATAAAGTGGTCATAGTCATGGTCACGAGAGAGAACTAGTAGCTGGTGTGTCATAAGTTCTTGGTTGTATTCACGTGCTTACTGTTTATCTCAAATAGTGGCTAACATGTCTAATCCCTCTCACGACCATGGTAATAAAGTGGTCATAGTCATGGTCACGAACTAGTAGCTGGTGTGTCATAAGTTCTTGGTTGTATTTACTTGCTTACTGTTTATCTCAAATAGTGGCTAACATGTCTAATCCCTCTCACGACCATGGTAATAAAGTGGTCATAGTCATGGTCACGAACTAGTAGCTGGTGTGCCATAAGTTCGAGTCCTGGTGCCTCTAAAAACCCTCCATGTCGAGGGATTGATGCTCGTAAAATCTGTTGGGATCAGTTCTCACGGTGGTGTAACGTCACGTCTCGAAAACAACAACCACATCTGGTGTCGGTTTCTTTGTAGATTCGACGCCCACACGTGCAATTTCCGATCCAGCGCAACCCCTGTTTGACCCCCGAGGAATCTAGCGACCCGACCGGAAGATGAGGAGAGATGCTTTGAACTTGCACGGGAGCGGTAACCAACGAAACCTCCTCTCACAAAATAGTGGACTCTAACAATCTAATTAATTTTAATAACTTTAATGTATCATTTTGTAAATAATTTTCAATAGTTGTGACGTAATAAATTCCATATTTTAATTCACCAAGAATACGCTACCGTTATTCTTTCAAACGTTACAGCTTAGAGTTTTGGTGGCAGCGCTTTGGGATAAAAAGTTAGCATTCAGGACCCGTGAGAGGAGGAAAATTTTGGATTTTTACGGACGGACCGCAACGCAGGGAGAAAAAGAGATCTTCGGAAGCCGTGCTGCAAGTAAATTCAGCTTCGGAGAAAGAGAGCGTCCTGCTCATAAAAGATCAAACTGATCTATAGTGTTAACGGCTAGTGTCCGAAGGAAAGCGATTTTCGGAAGCCGTGCTGCAAGTAAATTCAGCTTCGGAGAAAGGGAGCGTCCTGCTCAAAGATCAAACTGATCTATAGTGTTAACGGCGAGAGTGTCGAAGGAAAGCGATTTTCGGAAGCCGTGCTGCAAGTAAATTCAGCTTCGGAGAAAGGGAGCGTCCTGCTCATAGAAGATCAAACTGATCTACATCTACAGTGTTAACGGCGAGAGTGTCGAAGGAAAAGCGATTTTCGGAAGCCGTACCACTAGTGCACATAATTTGCTTCTGACAGCAAGCTGAGTACTTCAAATGGGTGAGTACTGTTATATTTTTGAGTTGCAAACTGCATATTGTATTAGGAATTTTGGTTAAAGTGTTCTTTAGAAATTTTGAAATACTTAGTGTTTTTCTTGCATGGGAACAGTGTTATTTTGTTTCTAGAGAATTGTAATTGTATTTCAAGCATTGTGTGCAATTTTAGCTTAAGATTTATTGTGTTTTAAGTCTCTTGAATGATTTTGATTATTTTTAGTGTTAAGTTTTTTTTGTGTATTTCTGTGTATGCATGGGACCAGTGTTATTGTATTAATAGAGAATAGTAACAATAGTGCAAAATTTAGCGTGACATTTATTTGATATTGTTTAAAAAATGGCTTTCCTTGGTAAAGGGAAAAAGCAAGACATGTTGCAACTTGCTGAGGAATTAGGAATAAATGCCACTTTAAATATGACTGTCCCTAGCATAAAAATTGCAATCACTAACAGTGAAGGTTATGAAGAGGAATTTGTTAAAAATCTGTATGAGACTATCATTGCAAACGGAAAAAAGATTGGAAGAGTTAGAAAGGGCTGAAAAAATGAGATTAGAGGAGTTAGAAAGGGCTGAAAAAATGAGATTAGAGGAGTTAGAAAGGGCTGAAAAAATGAGATTAGAGGAGTTAGAAAGGGCTGAAAAATGAGATTGGAGGGAGTTAGTAAAGGAGCAGGCATTAAAAGAGAAAGAATTACAGCTGAAATTTGATTTAGAAAGGTTTAAAAATAGAATCCGGATTTAAGGTAAACGATGAATCAAACGATTCTACAAATGCATGTTCTGTAACCTCTAATTTAAACTTAAAAAAATTGATCCCAGATTTCGATCCTAAGCAGTCAGATATTAGTTTATATCTAGTGATCTTTGAACGCCAGGCTAAAAGGGCGTCAATAGAAAAGAAAGAGTGGGTGGGGCAATTATTGGGTTTGTTACCCCTAGAGATCGTGCAATTTATTGCTCGCGAACCGGAGGAACAAGCCGAAAATTACGATTATGTAAAGAAATTATTACTTAAAAGATTCAAGTTAAGTCCGGAGGTCTTTCGGCAAAAATTTGTCCAACACCAGAAAAAAAAATCCGATAGCACCTGGAAGGATTTCACTTTTGAAATTACGAATTATCTAGATGAGTGGCTGATTGGCTTAGAAATAAATACCTTTCAAGATCTTAAAGATCTAATGGTGGTAGATCAATTAAAAAAACGCGCCAATGCTAGTATGAAAGATCATTTTTTAGATAATTGGGCAAACCTTAAATCAGCTACTCAAATAGCAGAACTCTTTGATAATTATGAGGACGTCCGAAAGGTAAATTCGAAACCCATGGATAGGTGGGGCAGAAATGATAAAATTTTGACATACTCAGGGATCAAGGAAAAAGAAAATAGATTTGGGAAAACTTCCCCCAGATTAGGAGCTTCTGTTCCGGAGAGTACTAGAGAGA
This sequence comes from Trichonephila clavipes, assembly GCA_019973935.1. Lineage (NCBI taxonomy): Eukaryota > Metazoa > Arthropoda > Arachnida > Araneae > Nephilidae > Trichonephila > Trichonephila clavipes. Next base: position 504,612 of record BMAU01020045.1, on the reverse strand, counting down.
GAACTTTTGAAAAACGCGTGATACAAAGATGTTATCATTGCAATATGCCTGGACATATAAAAGCCGGTTGCCCTAAATTAATAAAAAACAAAACGACGGAAACTCTCAATAATATTGAAGGAAATGAAAACCCGGATTTTCTTAATTCATATACAACAAAGGGCTCTGTGAATGGTCACGAGATAGACATTCTTAGAGATACGGGAGCGACAATAGATTTAGTATGTGCAAAATACATAAATCCTTCTTCTTTCTCTGGTGAAAATGTTTGGGTAAAACAACCGTTAAGCCCAGAATTAGTTTGTTTACCTTTGGCGGTCGTGGAAATTTCCGGAAATTTTGGAACGGTGCAGACTAAGGCAGCGGTTTGTGGAAATCACTTAAATCAACACGGTCGATATTTGCTTGGAAATAAAACGGCCGAGCTAATAAAAGGAAATTTAGGCTATAATTTCCTGCCAGTCGAAATATTGAATGCTGTCCAAACAAGGTCTCAAGTCAAAGCGGCTAGAGAAGAAAGGGGAATAGATAGTGGTGATGCTAAAAAAAAAGGGGAAGATGATGTTATAATTGTTTCTTCGGATGCAGAGGACGAAATTTTAATACCTGCACTCCAGGAATATGTTCCGGAATTAGCGCTGCTAAGGGTTACGCGAGAAAATTTAATCAATGCTCAAAAAAATAGCGAGGAGATTAAACCCTTATACGAACAGGCAGCCAGTCAAGTGCAGGTTACCAATCAGGTTTATTCGCTAGAGAAGGAATTATTGGTCAAAAATCGTGAAGATAAGTTAGGTAACGTGGTGAAGTCAATTCTTTTAGCGTTACGAACTGTATCGCACGAAAGTACGGGTATACACCGTCAGAGTTGGTGTATGGGAAAAATTTGCGAACCCCAGAGACGTTAGTAATGGAACATTGGATGGAACCGGACGAAGAGGGTGATCTCGTCACTGAATATATGTTTAAGTTAATAAATAGATTAAAAAGATGTCAAGAAGTAGCTATAAATAAAATGGAGGAAATGCAAGTTAAGCGGAAAACTTGGTATGACAAAAACGCAGTAAAACGTGAATTTAAGGATGGAGATTTAGTCCTAGTGTTAGCTACATCCAGAGCAAATAAATTAGCAGTGCAGTGGATAGGTCCTGGAACAATTTTAAATAAAATTTCGGAAACGAACTATTTAGTCGAAATCCCCGGCAGACGCGAAACATCTCAAATCTATCATATAAATATGCTAAAACCATATTACAAAAGGCCAGAACACGTTAACGTAATTATTAATGATGAAACAAAAAACTCTCTCGCAGACCAGGAGTTAGAAATCCCATACTTAGAAAACAATTCTCTCATTTATGGTTTCGAGGATGTAATCCAGGCTAGCGAGTTGAACAAACACCTTCACGACAAACAAATGGATCGACTGCGCGAATTATTAAATAAATACTCTAAATGTTTTTCAAACAATCCCGGTTTAACTAATCTGGTTGAACACGAAATCCAGTTAGTTAGCGATCAACCAGTTAGGACGAAGCCCTATCGAATGTCGCACCGACAAAATGAAATCTTAAAAAACGAAATTAACCGAATGTTAAAATTAGGAATCATTGAGGTAGGAGAATCGGATTACATGTCTCCTATGATTTTAGTTGAGATAGCTGGGAAAGAACCTCGTCCATGTATAGATTACAGGAAATTAAACGGGATCATTAGAACGGAATATTTTCCTCTTCCGAATATCGAAGAACGCGTAGAAAAAGTATCGGCGGCTAAATTTATTACCGTCTTTGACTTATCTAAAGGATATTGGCAAATACCTTTGAGTAAAACAGCACAGCGATACGCAGCCTTCTGTACTAGCTTTGGTACATACCGACCCCTAAGGATGAGTTTCGGATTAAAGAATGCTCCATATTTCTTTAGTAAACTCATGGCTGAATTACTTAACGGACTAGAGGATTTCGTTGTCCCGTATCTAGACGATATTGCAATTTTCTCAGATACTTGGGAGTCGCATATTAAACATATGGAAACGGTTCTGCAGAGAATAAAGAGAGCTAAGTTAACGATAAAACCTTCAAAGTGTAAGTTTGCGCAACAAAATGTCAAATTTTTGGGTCACATTGTGGGTCAGGGTTTTCGCACTCCTTCCGAGATCAAAGTTCAGGCTGTTCTAGAGTTCCCTACCCCTCGCACGAAAACCCAAATACGTGCTTTCTTAGGTATAGCGGGTTATTACCAAAAATATATAAATCTGTTCTCGGTAATTGCTGCTCCGTTGACGGATGCGTTGAAGGGAAGAGCAAAGAAGGGAGAAATTAAGTGGACGACCGAGTGTGAAAACGCATTTCGAGAACTAAAAGGAAACTAATTGATAAGCCCGTCTTGTACGCGCCAAATTTTGAACGAGAATTCATTGTTCAAACGGACGCTTCGAACGCAGGTATGGGAGCAGTTTTAACCCAATTAACTGAACAAGGTGAGGAGCATCCAATCCTTTACCTGAGTAAGAAATTTTCAGAGGTAGAGAAGCGTTATTGTACGACGGAGAAGGAATGTGCTAGTATTGTTTTCGCAATTAAAAGGTTACATTATTACTTAGATGGAAATTCATTTTTAGTTATGACCGATCACAACCCGTTGGTGTGGTTGAATAGAAATGTTAGTTCTAACCCTAGATTGATGCGATGGGCTTTGGCTTTGCAACCATATAATTTTAGAATTGTACATCGGTCGGGTAAAAGTCACAAAAATGCAGATAGTCTCAGCAGATCGGTGATAGATAATTAGGGATTGTTAACAATGTTCTCTTGCTCATGAATAATAATTGTTGCTTATGTTTTTTAGTTAAAGGTTAATAATTGTATTAAATTTTATTTATTTACTAGTACTGTATATCATATCGAATGGCGATGCGTGTCAAAAGATAAAGCCATGAAAAGCAAATGTATTAATATGCTTAATTTTGTGTACAGGGTTTTAAAATATACATGAGTATTTAGGTTACGCAAGAGACATATTGTGAAAAATATTTTGTGTGTGTAAGGTTGTACACTTCGCATATCATATCAACATGTCGTTAGTATAATTTTATTTAAGTATTGTGGCGAAGAATATTTTATGTGCAAGGTCTCACACTAGCATTTGATATAACATGTTAGTATAATTGATACTAGGCATTGTGATAGGAGTGTTTGTATTTTTATTTAATGTATAGTATGTTTTCTTACATTGATTACATTGCTATTTCGTGATATAGATTTGTGTAAGTTCCCTAGCAAGAACACTCACTCACTAGAAATAAGTAATTCCAAATTTAGTTCAGCGTTTTCTTTAGTAATTAAAATTGCAGCTCAGAAATATAGTGGTGCTTGATGAAGGGATGTGTCGGTAATCTGTCAGTTGTCTCATCGTCATCCCATTAAACTTTTCTCAACGGAAAAGTTCCATAAGAGAGGGCGAGGCTGTAACGTCACGTCTCGAAAACAACAACCACATCTGGTGTCGGTTTCTTTGTAGATTCGACGCCCACACGTGCAATTTCCGATCCAGCGCAACCCCTGTTTGACCCCGAGGAATCTAGCGACCCGACCGGAAGATGATTAGGAGAGATGCTTTGAACTTGCACGGGAGCGGTAACCAACGAAACCTCCTCTCACAAAATAGTGGACTCTAACAATCTAATTAATTTTAATAACTTTAATGTATCATTTTGTAAATAATTTTCAATAGTTGTGACGTAATAAATTCCATATTTTAATTCACCAAGAATACGCTACCGTTATTCTTTCAAACGTTACAGTGGTGTATTGAGAAATTAACGAGAGTGGGGTGCTGACTTAAATGTCGTCCTCATCACTTGACCATGGCTTAAAGTTTCGAGGTCCATCGCCAATAACCTGGTTTGTAGCTCCAAGCCCTTTCCTAGTGAGCAGCTCGGTTTCCTTTGGCATTCTGCCAATAGCCTCTTGCATCTTTAAGTACGACGTCAATAAACATTCACTCACGGAATAAAAATTGCGAACCACAAATACTTTTTAAATAACCATCTAAATTAAATATTAATTTTCCCTGCATTATTTATGATTTATTGCTACCTTTATCCATTAACATTTAATAAACTAGATTCGGATTTTTTTTTCTTTCTTTCTATAATGTTCCACGGAACTTATATAGGGTGTTTTTTTAGAGGTATAGAACTTTAAATTACAATAAAACAACGATGTATTATTCGATTGACATAAATTTTTTTTTATTCGAAAGATAATCTTGTGGCATTACATTTTAAATAGGATTTCTGGCATAGGATTGCCACGGCTGGCTCGGATGTAGTACAATCTGGGCGTCCAATTTTCGATGACTTTTTCCAACAATTATGTTTAGCGATGAAACGCACTTCTGGTTGAATGGCTACGTCAACAAACAAAACTGCTGCATTTGGAGTGAAGCTAATCCACAAGTGCATGTCGAAACACCGTTACATCCAGAAAAACTTATTGTTTGGTGCGCTTTATGGGCGGGTGGAATCATTGGTCCGTACTTCTTCAAAAACGATGAAGACCACAACGTTACAGTCAATGGTGATCGGTATAGAGCCATGATTACTAACTTTTTCATTCCTCAATTGAACAATCATGATGTCCAGGAGCTGTGGTTCCAACAAGACGGCGTAACATGTCACACAGCTCGTGCCACAATCGATTTGGCCGCGGTAGCCGAGTGGTATAGGCATCGGATCGTGGCTGGCTTTGTCACGAGTTCGAGCCCAGTACCATTAAAGACCCGCCGTGTAGGGCAGCGATGCACGCTAAATCTGTCGAGAGCTGAAACGTCCTCCCGTTGGTGTGGTGTGGTAGTTAGGAGAGGGGGGGGTGCCAGGTCAGGTGTCGTCCACGTCACTTGACCATGGTTCAAAATTACGTGGTCCGTCGCCAAAAGCCCTCGTGTAGCTGAACAGTGCGACGTTAATCTTCACTCACTCACTCACTAAAGCCACAATCGATTTATTGAAAGACACGTTTGGTGACCGCCAAATTTCATGTTTTGGACCTGTGAATTGGCCTCCAAGATCTTGTGATTTAACACCGCTAGACTATTTTCTGTGGGGCTATGTAAAGTCATTGGTCTATGCGGATAAGCCACAAACGCTTGACCATTTGGAAGACAACATTCGCCGTGTTATTGCCGATATACGGCCACAAATGTTGGAAAAAGTCATCGAAAATTGGACGTCCAGATTGGACTACATCCGAGTCAGCCGTGGCAGTCCTATGCCAGAAATCATATTTGAAATGTAATGCCACAAGATTATTTTTCGAATAAAAAAAATTCATGTCAATCGAATAATACATCGTTGTTTTATTGCAATTTAAAGTTCTATACCTCTAAAAAAAACTCCTATACAACTACTGGTTTTAGTAAGATGGACATTTAGTGTTTGAATTAAAAGCAAAGCAAAAATAGTGAATAAATTCTTCAAGCTCGTAAGGTATCCGACTACGTTTGGAGCCATGATTTTGCAAAGCGCATAAATGGATAATTTTCATGATATTTAGAGTCACTTTGATTAGAATATATGCATAAAATTGTTTCAAGAACATTTTGACAAAAAGAATTTATTTAAATACAATATTTTGGCAAAAAATTAACTTAGAATAATCTTTTTTCCAATTGTTCTCCCTTTTGTGAAAAATGCTTCTATTATAGTAATATTTTTCCTGTATATAGCTCAGACCTCTCTACAGAGGCTTAACTAGAATTTTCGAAATATATAACTTAGAAGTGGGTTTATTCATATTTTACGACAACAGAGGATAGCAATTTTAAGAAAAAAACACCAATAATTATTTCAATTGGTGGTAACTCTGAAAATAGTGTGAATTTTCCAAAAATTCTAGTTGAGCCTCTGTAGAGAGGTCTGAGTTATATGCAGGAAAAATATTATTATAATAGAATCATTTTTCACAAAAGGAGAACATTTGGAGAAAATATTATTCTAAGTTAATTTTTTGCCAAAATGTTATATTTAAATACATTTTTTTTTGTCAAAATGTCCTTAAAACAGTTTTATGCATGTATTCTAATCTGAGTGATACTAAATATCATGGAAATTATCCATTTATGCGCTTTTTTAAAATCACGGTTTCCGAACGTAGTCGGATACCTTAATGGATTCTTGAAGTAGAACTTCCAAAACTGGTTTCAGTAAACGTGAATGAGTAAATTTTGAAACTTGCTAGCATTGATCTACCACTTCTGATGACCCGGGACGTCTTAACACTTGTTGAGACCCTGGGTCCCTCACCAATATAGCTTCACCTATGACTCGGAAAAGTAGATAGTACATATAGCACACGTTATCAAATACTCCTACTAACACTAACCCGAATCAAACAAATGTGCATAATTGACAAGTCGCACAAATTGGCTCCACAGGTAGACCTAGGCCTATACTTGGACGGCGGTTATTCAGTAGCGCACACAGGAATTTTTCAAGGGGGGGGGCAGAGTCAAAAGTCCGCCATTCTCGTATCGTGCTTCGCCACGCACAATATTTTTTCTTTTACCGATTTTCGTTAACAAAAAACAGTAAAAAATAAAGTATTGAATAAATGAACTCAAACTCCGTGGCGCAACAGCCCATAAAGGTCAAGGCCTACTGTGCCCATCCCAGCATTGGGCACTGAGGTGCCTGAGCAGATGTCCCGATCAGGTGGCCTATATGAAGTGATCGAATAAATAATTAGCATTAAATAATAAAATTAATTATTTATAATAAGTATGAATTAAATTTTAAGCACTATACACATAGGATTATAATTAATCGAAAAAAATCAATGGCTATGGGGGCTCCTAACCCGGAGCCCCCCTGTGTGCGCCACTGTTGTTGTCAAATAATAATACAGTCTTGCCACTGTTGTCAGTTGACATACTGTTCGAAAATCCCAATTTTTCGGAGAATACAATTGGAAATAACATTTGACCGTTAGAATTGTTCAAATCATGATCTTATAAAACTCATTTGAAAACGAGACGAGGCCCCCACTGAGGTCAAGGTTCAGCGCCAAGTTGACCCTTGCCTTAAGACAGGGGTGTCCAAGACGCGGGCCGCATGTAGCCCGTCGGTATGTAAGTTGCGGCCCGCCGACACTTTTTAAAAAAAATTTAAATATCAGGTTTTTGAAGTTTTTTCAATTTGAAATTTATTTGAGGGGAAATTTATATTTGAGGGGAAATTTATATATATATATATATAAATCTACAATGTATTTGCCTGTTACCTGTTCTTGTTTTAAAATAAATCCTTTTTGATAATAGAAATGTCCTTTAGATTAAAATAGTTTTGTATTTTATCAAACAGTTACATTGGATTTTTCTATAGTAAATTACTTTTGAATAAATTTCGCGCGAGTTGCATTATGCATAACCTTTACTATGGATGATACATGATTCTCTATGTGTGCGACTTTCGTTTCTCCTTGTCATTTTCTGTTTGGAGTGCCCAGAAAGCAAGAGGCAGTCAGAAATGTTTTTTAAAGTTAAAAAAAAAATATTCAGGACGGTTAAGGTAAAGGACAATGTATACTTAATCGTTTGCGAATGACAGCACTACTAAATTTCAACAATGAGTAACGAAAGATCAATTCAATAGGAACACCATAATTTTTAAGAAAATGGCTACACACACACTGTAATATTTTAAACATTATTTGATCATTGCATTATTATATTACATTAACATTATTATATTATCTATGTCTGTATACATGAAAAATAATGAAAACAATAATAATAATTAATTCTGTTTTAAATTTCCACTCCAATATGTGTTTTTTTTGTTTCTAAGGTACATATTTTTATGAGCGGATCGCGAGATTACAATATTTTTCCGAAATGTCCCGCAAGGTCATTTGGGTTGCCCCCCCCCTCCCTTAAGACATCCCTGCTGATGACACCAAATCAAACTTTCTTCAACATGTGTATTTATAAAATGAGTTTTTAAGTCTCGCTTATTCTTCAACCCTTTCACATTCCTCCACACAATACGTGTGTGAAAGTATTTTAAATGATCTCTCCTAGTTCCACATCACTTACTGTCTAATTAGTCGATAGAGGACGGGTTGATAAATTATAATTGGCCGCGAATTGGTAACAAGATATTAACCAACCGGATATTCCCAACGGGGAGAACGGAACTTTCGTACTCCACTACTCCGAAAGCAAATCTCGTGTCGTGGAATTTGATTCATAGATTAACCTTGTTAGGGGACCCTGGCCTTAACCCCGGGCCCACGTCTGAAGACGCCGAATTTGAATCTCTGATTGGCTCCCTGCTTTGGCGAATGTTGCCTTTCTAACAAATGACCCGCTGCGTTTTGATGTAGCGGAAACGCAATCATCGCGTACTGAGAGTTTAATATTAAATTTAAATAGCGATTTCTCGATCTCGTTAGAGGAATTTTTGTTTTGAGATCCTGATGAGATTTGGAGTTGGGTATTGCTGGAAAACTCGGTTTAATGGACTTTTAGCTTTAGTTTTCCATCTTTGGGTGCGGTATCAGTTTGTGTTTTATATGTAAATCTGAAATTAATGAGTTTTTAAATGTATATAAAACATGTCTCATTTGTTGTTGGTATATTCTATATTTGAATCTTCGTTATTGTATGTTAATTATGTGGATAACGGGTGATATCCGGAAATTCCTTCCCTTATATCATCCTCTTCTTTTTCAATTCCTACTATTAGTTCACAATCTCCTTTATATATATATATATATATATATATATATATATATATATATATATATATATATATTGTTCAAATTTTCAGTCGTTAATAAAATACTTTCTATTCATCCACTCAAGTTCAAATACATTTTTTAAAACTTGTGGTGGATCACGCTTGATGTTAATACAGTTTTTTCAAATATTTATTAAATTAAAAAATGAATAAATAGTAACAAACAAAAATAATAGTCCAACAGTATATATAAAAAGGAAAATCGCTCATTGTGTCCATGTAGCACAATGGGTAGCGTAATATAATGGATGGGATGGATAATCCAGTAGATGGATAATCCAGTAGAGGGATAATCCAGTAGATGAATAATCTAGTAGGTCGTGAGTTCGAATACCACCAGAGATGGCCTAATTTCTGAGAATGTGAATTTTTTTTTTTGCTATACTGTTTTATTAGAATAATTAAATTTAATTAATTAATAAATAGTAATAAACATAAAAAAATAGTCCCACACTATGTGGAAAGGGAAATAGAAAATTGCAAGGAAAATCGCTTTCTATTTTGTCACTTAATATTGTGATTCTGCCTTATGTATATACATATTTATATTAATTGTAATTATTTAATAAAAAGTAACTAAGATAAAAAAAATTCGGTGACCTAAGTAAGAAATGACTTACAATTTTTTTTTATGTTACTTGTTCAGATGATGATCCTGACAGGTACCGTCGAGTAATTTCGTCAAATCAAAAAACGTCGCCGTTATTTTATTCGGGTACTTTTAAATAAGTTTATTTTGTTTATTATGTACGTTGTAATGGATGACAAATATGTGCTTTTTTAAAGAAAGTTTCTGTACAGAGCAAAAGTTGGCAACAACGAAGAGTATGAACTGTTTAGCTGGAAACACATGCTAGTATTTATCATATAAATATGACGTCACAAAAATTTATGAACTGATTGGCTAGCAACACATGTTTATAATTATCATGTGACTGTGACGTCATGTGAATTTAACCCATTGATTAAAAAGTCAAAAATATAGATAATAGCTCTTTTAATAATATCATAATTCTTTGTTGTTCATTCACTTAACAATACCTTTATCAATAAAATGAAATGATATCGATTCATCAAAAATGAGTAATAATGTTTTAATATAAAATATCGAAGGAAGTATTTCAAGACAGAGCACTGTCTGCACATACACTAAGGTCCGGGTTCCTTTAGAATTTCTTCGCTTCAAGATTTTCTAAAAAATAACGAACGTTCCGTAAGATGTAAACAAAGAAAACAACAAACGATCCATGAAAGCACATTACACAAAACGCATTTAAAAGTAGAGAAAGAGAAGGAATGACGCAACAAGAAATTTCCGACTTAAAGACACATCTTTTATTTTTTTTTACTTTTTCAAAAGGTGACATTGAGGGTAAGAAGAAACCGTGAGAAAATGGTGGAGATACGTCCAAACGATTGTCGTCCACCCCCACCCCCCACCGGGCAATTACCGAAAGACAGCATGCTTCGATGAACAATATCTCGTTCCAACAAGTCGGATGCCCAGGTGGTCAGAACAACCCTAAAAAGGATGGAGCATTTTTTGGAGGAAACCTTCACTTTTTGATGAAGATGGTTTTCGTGTATGTATGGGTTAAATGATGTCGTAGTATAAGGTCGGCTGGTTCTTTGGAATGGTAAATCACTTCTCTTTATCGTTTGCGGTACTTAGGGTACGATTTGAAACTCTCGGAAGCAGAACATTTGATGATTCCTTCTTAAAGACTTGTAAGGAGACAGAATTTATATTTTATGTGTGGGTTGAGTAATGATGAAATAAGGTTGGGTAACACTTTGAAATGGAAATAGATTTGGATAAAATAAAAATTAGAAAAACACACGCATATAAACGTGTTTACTGCTATTTTTGTTCAGATAATGATGTTCTCTATTTTGATTTTTTGCAAAAATATCTATAAATTTACTTTTTTATTAATGCCTTATGACTAAATAATTTGTGTATTTTAGCTGTATATTCCTTTCACCTTCATTTTAAAATCGGTGATTGGTCTGTATTTAATTATAACCTTATCTGTACTTTTTGTACAGAATTTCAAAATGATAGAACGTTTGGCGAACACAATTACGTAAACAGGAACATTTAGAAGGGGTAAAGACTGTTAAATCAATTGGTACCAATAATAAAGCATTCGTGTGGACTGTCTTTTTATTTTTATTATTTATTTCAGTTTGTTATGCCTTGCAGTAACATATTACTGTGTGTTTTTCACGTTTTATATTATTCGGCAAGTATAATTTTGTGCAATAATAAAATATATTTAAATAAATGAAAACAATTGTTTGTGTGTGTTTGTTAAAACTACACATTGATCCAAAGAAACTACTCATTTATGTATTTGTCTTATGATTTTTATTTATTTTATGCCAAAGCAACTAAAACAAGTAATATAAAAAGGAATTTTTAAGTCAATTCTTACTTAGATCAACGAAGAAAAATTTTATTTTAGCTACTTTTTATTAAATAGTTACAATTAATATAAATATGTATATACATAGGACAGAATAACAACATTAAGTGGTAATTCATTTTTATTAATTATCATTAAAGTATCGTCATCCCAAACAATCGTGTATGTAAAATTTCAGTTCAACTGAATGCTTCAAAACGTGAGAAAAAAAATCTCTTAAAAGTTTTGACCAAAGTTCGCTAAAAATGAAACCAACGTGGCTGTATCTGTAATTATTTAAATAATTAGTTTCAGTCAATTAATTTTAATTAAGTACAATTAAATTTCAGCTCAAATGAGCACTTTAGTTTTAATCAATTAATCTTAATTAATTAATTTTTATTAATTATAATTAAATTAATTTATCGTCATCGAAAATAATCATGTATATAAAATTTTAGCTCAATTGAACGCTTTAAAATGTATTTCATTAACGATTGAAAATTCCACTAAGATAAATAAATAAATATATAGTAAGTGTGAGTTAAGAGTGGGAATTGAATAAACAGTTATATACTAATATTTACTCTTGGCAACCTTATGGTCCTGTAAAGGTTGATAAATGATGCAATAGGATGAAATGATAGTTCGAAAAATATATCTGTCACAAAAGTTAATGTTGATAAATTTAAGTTAAAAAAGCATTTAAAAAATGTTCTTTTTTTTCAAAAAAAACCCCTTCTTTTTGAAAAAAAAAAAGAGTGTTTTCTTTTTTTGGAGCATTTTTACGTTAGTATCTGAACATGAACCGAACCCTTTTGAACTACTGCATGATAAATTCAATTCCTCAAGCCTCATTTAGAGCAAATGTGTGTGAATGCCTTACCAAATAATAAATAAGCTCTAGATTTTTACATTCTTGATTTAAGCCATTCGCTTAAAAATAAACACATTAATAAACATTATTGCACAAATTTTGACGAACTTCAAGTTTCTTAATAATAGAGATGTTTTACTGGCATATAATTTCTTAAAAGTAGCTATTATTTATTTTAAACTCGGAAATTTACTACATTATCGATTTTCCCTTTAAAGATCTTTTTAGACTCTGTGAATATTTTCGGGCTACTGCGAGTATATTTAGAATTCAAATTAAATACATTATTAATTAATACCTGGAACAAATGAAAGATAGATATATTTTTATTTCATCGTTCATAATGCTTTCAAAAAGCCGGAATCTATAATTTTTGGCATCCACGAATTTTCCTCCCGATTCTCAGCTTGGATCTTTTTGAATTTTCCCGACACTTCAGAGTATTGCAACACAAACATTCATACTTTAATCAAGAATTAGAAGTGATCTGTTGTTGTTGTTGTTGACTAATTCCTCCTGTCTAGCCGCAGGCTAGACCAGGCCCATGAGCCCAAGAATCCTCAGGAAATCGTACACCAAAAGAGGACTGGAATAGATGTCCTCTCTATCAAGTCCTGCACAAAACAAAAGATGATCTGGAGTTGCCTGTACCAAATTGCATTTAGTACAATTCTCGTAAATTTTCTGGCCTAAGTGAAAGGAAAGGCCTCTAGTGTGTCCACTCGCAAGCCTACTAATAGTTGTTTGGACGACTCTATCCGCCTTGATGGAAAGGGCACCACCTGGGGCCTGCCTATTATACCAGGGGTGAGTCGGAGGAGTCTTCCATAGCTCTTGAATCAATGATTTCGTTTTAGAAAAAATTTCCGAGAAGGTCAAAGTTCTTCTCGACATTAAATCTTCAGTGACACCTTTCTTGGCTAAAAGGTCAGCTGTGTCATTGCCAAAGAGACCAATGTGGGATGGAATCCATTGGAAGTATATCTCATGTTGCTGGGAAAGTTCTTTAAGATTTTTAAGAATTGAGACCGATGTTTTGTCTCCAACATTTGTCCAGTCGCTAAGGTGTTGGATAGCACTTCGGCTATCACATAATATCCATATTTCATCAGAAGATGTCACCGTCTTGATGATTCGGAGAGCTTCATCAATGGCAATTAACTCGGATCTAAAAACAGAACAAAATTCCGGATTCCTAATTTTGATATTATGAGAACAATTAGGAGCCTTTATAAAGATGCCACTGCCACATGAGTTTCGATCGTCTTTGCTACCGTCGGTATAAATTTGCATTGCAGCAGCTGGAATTTTATTAATAATCTCCAATGCTAATTGACGTAAATATTCAAGCGGATCTTGATTTTTGGAAGTATGAGCCCCCATTTCTGGTTTAAAATGGACTCTAGGCAATCCCTCCTGAGGACTCCATTTTGCTTAGCTAAGGCCTGTAGGTGAAGGAGCCTAATCAGTCCCCTACCTTCGGGTGCTCCAGGTCTTCGAACTTCAGGGGCTGTACCACGTTTCCTTTTTTTCATGAGCTTCTCATGAGACGTGTGTGATCTGTTTGACTACTAATCTTTGAAAATTTATAATACAGTTAATATTTAGGTTGGACGTGGTTTATACAGTTAATATGTTGAACATGGATTATACAGTTAATATTTATGTTGGACATGGATTATACAGAAAAAAAAACTGATTATGCAGCTAATATTTATGTTGAAAATTTTTTATACAAATAATTTTTATATGCTTATGTTTCTTTGGAAGATAGTTAGAAAGAATTTTTTTTTCTATGTCCCAGCAGCTAGTAAGGAGACATATGAACAAATGCGTCAATAATATTAAAAAATAGTTAGATTTATGCTGTCATACAGTTGCTTTTTTATGCGAATGAAAAATGTACAAAATTAACAATATCATCTTCATGCGGTAAAATATTAAGTACTCTTTTTTGATATTTTTTTTTCTTTTATAATATATTCAAAAATCAAACAATTTTTACTGTCCAGCCATAAGCAACTTTTTTTGGTAAAAATATTTGAAATTACCCTCTGAAAAACAACCAAAATATGATTGTAATTTAAAATTAATTTAAATAACTAATAATTAAATAATTAACAATAATTTAAATTACTAATTAGTTAGGCATCATTTCTGGTAAGAATTCATTCTTTTATCCTTCTGTTGTGGTGTATGGGTTTGGTGGCATGCAATAATTTTCACAATGATTTGTTTGTTTTAGGATGTGTGGTATGTGCATGGTTTCTATTCTTATAAATTTAAAGATGTCTTTATGCATGGATTCTTACATAGAAAGAGATAACGCGCGTGGATCTATAAAGCTTACTTAAGGTATCCGACTACGTTCGGAATCGTGATTTTGAAAAAGCGTATAAATGGGTAATATTCATGATATTTAATGTAACTTAGATAAGAAAATGTATATAAAATTGTTTTAAGAATAGTATTACAAGAAAAAATTATTTAAGTACAATATTTTGATAAAAAATGAACATAGAATGACCTGTTTTCAAAATATTCTCCTTTTGTGAAAAAGGCTTCTATTACAATAATATTTTGCCTGTATATATCTCAGATCTCTCTACAGAAGCTCAACTAGAATTTTTGAAATATATAGCTTAGAAGTGGGTTTATCCATGTTTTACGACAACAGAGGGGAGAAATTTTAAGAAAAAAACGCCGATAATTATTTCAATTGGTTGTAACTCTGAAAATAATGGGAATTTTTTAAAAATCATAGTTGAACCTCTGTACAGAGGTCTGAGCTTTGTACAGGCAAAATATTATTATAATAGAAGCATTTTTCACAAAAGGAGAACCTTTTTAAAAAAGGTCATTGTGTAAGTTAATTTTTTGCCGAAATATTGTATTTAAATAATTTTTTTTGTCAAAATGTCCTTAAAACAATTTTATGCATGTATTCTAATCTAAGTGACACCAAATATCATAAAATTATCCATTTATGCGTTTTTTTTTTAAATCACGGTTCCGAACGTAGTCGTTTCCCTTATAACCTTACTTTACTATTCTCAGTTAGCTGTTCTGGAGAACATAATTGAGTCTTGAATTTAGGTCCACAGGACTCATTTTCTATGCTTCCCTTGTTTATGAAGGTTTTACTCTTTAAAATTCTCTTGTCCTTATATAAAAGAGCAGATTAGGGTTATGTTTTGACTTTTATTGTTTTGTAAAGGCTATATAATTCCTCGACCCTGCGATCATATTGTATTGAACAGACGTTTGAACAAGCAGTCCTTAGATTTATAACTTAACAATGAATAAGCTACCACCATACTAACTGCAGTTATTACTTTATTCCTAAAAATCAAAACTTGAAGACTAAACGTGAAATAATGTGATTCAACGGTTCGCTGAATGTTCGCAACAACTTTGGAAGGGGGGAGGGGACATGAAACAGTGCCGCTGCATCACGGAAAATAAATTGTGAATATCAAAATATTTCAACTCTTTTTTTTTTTTGACTCATAAGTCAAGATTTTCATGCTTCACAAATTTCTGAAACTGTTAGATCTCAGCCTTTGTATACAACCGCCCTTTTCCTTTTCGTGAATGCACTGCATGATGGGAAGTTCTTTATTGAAGATTAAACATCTGAATTATACACTTTCATTCTGAACAAAGGGCGAGCAATTTAACAAATAAAATGTACATCATCGTCATCAACGATGCACGAACGCCACTCATGCGCATACAAACTTGTTTGTAATCGCGCAGAAAAGACCGGAGAAAAAGTTGGAAAAATTCCTCTGTTCTGCCGTCTTCAAGAACTTTCTAAGAAACTGTTTTCAGTTCTCATGGAATTCCCCCTCCTCTTCTTTTTCTTCTCTTTATTATCTTATCAAGATGATCAAAAACAGAATTTGTAGAAAACAATTACTGGATATCAAAAAAGAAAAAAAATTAAGTTAGCTAGGTTCATTGAATGTAAATTTTTGATCACAAGGGAAAAATGTTTTTCGTTTAATTGAAGCATTCTTTGTGCACTGGATATCACTAAGCATCGTATTTGTAAAGAATACTTGGAAACATTCCCCCCTCCTCTTTTTTTTGTTGTTTTGACTTTTCTCCGAAGAATTAAAAATGATTTTAGAAAGATGTGTGTGTGTGTGTGTGTTATTTTTCTTATTTAAGTTCGCGTTTTTAATTGTGTTTTAAATATTACTTCCGTTCTGGAAATTTCTAAATAATTAAAATGATTTTTCTTGGAATTATATCTGCCGAGTCATTATTTTTTACCTGTCTTGTAGAAAGGCCACTGCACACTTTTGGTAATGTGTAATTTTTTTGTGTAATGTTAAAGTATAGAGTCCATAAAATCTCGGAACGCTTTCCGTTGAAAAAAAAGGGTTCGAACGATATATATATACAGTCAACCCCAGTGGCGCACTCAAGGGGGGTCCTGGGGTCCGGACCCCCCAAAGCCCTTGATTTTTTTCGATGGATTATAATTCTAAGTATATAGTACGTAAAATTTAATTAATTACTTGCTATTAATGATTAATTTTATTAATTAATGCTAATTATTTATTCAAAAACTAGTTTTTTACTGTCTTTTGTTTCCGAAAATCGACAAAATCAAAAGGAGCATGATACAAGATTGGTGAACTTTCGACCCCGAACCTCCCCCTTGAAAAATTCCTGTGTGCGCCACTGGTCAACCCTCCTATAACGCGGTGAGTGCGTACCGCGTTATAAGAAACTCGGATTTAACCGTACAAACCAGGCTAATTCGTAGCGCGTTCTATGGAAACCGCGCTATAAGAAACTCAGAATTAGTACAAATCACATCATTCGTACCGCGTTATATGGAGTCCAATAAATACAAAAGACGAGATTAACTCCACCGGCGTTACGGATTTAATATAGGAGTGCAACGCGCCAAGCGCTTTTTGGCGCGATTCCTTAATCGTTTTGTTTTGTCTACGCCATGCCTCAATGCGCGTTCCGCTTTTAATTTATTCCTCGATAAGTGTCATCACTACTTTTTTTATTTCATAATAAAACTAGATTTCGAAGGAAGAGGTGGTGGAAAGATTTTAACATTAAATAAATAAAACAGAAAGTAATATTAATGCATTGCACTTCCAGATGTAAATTATTGTTGCGTTTTCGAGGGTTCGAAATGATTGAAGCCGAAGAGCGGGATCCAAAACAATTTTATTCTTTGCCAAAACAATCCTCCACAAATTGTAGAACAGTTCGAGAAATTCACGTACAATCGATGAAAATACTGATAACACAGATGCAATACACTAACAAAAACAATAGTAAACACTCAGCACAAAAATAATAACTCAATAAAAGCAATAACACACGCACTATGCAATCGTCTCTCTCAAGCAGAGAGGTATCACTTGCATGAAAGCTGAGATCTGACTGACTGACTAGCCGGCCCGGGCCCTTTTATACCTTTCGGTCAGAAACCTCTTGCACTTGCCAGAATAATCTAGAAATAGAAAGGTCTAGAAAAATCCGGAGCGTACGAGAAAAGCTCAATACATAGTGTTACAATACCGCGATAGGGTTGCCAGAGAGGGTTATTAGGAGCAGGTTTGCCATGGTCGCCAAGCTTATCGCCCACATTTGGCGACATATCGCCAAATTTGGCGCCAAAAATAAGTCGCCAAATCCGTCGCCAACTTGGCGCTAGCTGCAATATTTGGCGAGTTTACCATTTAAACCAATGTTAAAGCATGGGGGCCGTGCAATGCAGTGGAAATGATACTACAGGTAAACAGGGTTGAAATCACATTAGATACGACAAATTAAACTGTAGAAATGAACACAAATGAGTAGAAACAATTAGAATAAGACTAAATTCGTAACATTATTTACACTATTTTAAGCATTCATTACACAAAATTTGAAACAATGTGTTACTTCTGCTGAGCAGAGATCCCGCGAAAAAAAACACTAACACTAATATACGTTATCCCTATCGGAAAGAACTGATGGGACGTTGTTAAACGGAAACCGCGTTGCAAGAGTACCACGTTATAGGAGGGTTGACTGTATATATTATTGCATTTTGAATTCGGTATCTCTTAGCAGTAGCTAATAAAATAATTTGATAGCGTCCCCCCAAATGAGAAAATATCTATGATAAGTTGTGTGTTCGCGTGCGCTCTAACCGTAGTCCGCCAGCTTTGCTGAGTATTGTAGGACTATATATAGTTCTATTTAGGTTATTGTTATCTAATCTCTAGCATTAAGCCTTCGCTAGTATTGAAAAAATTCTTATACTGTTTGCGCTTCTGGGTTTAAAAATGGATAGGATTTGAATCCTTAAAACGGAAATGCAGCGTTTACTAGAACCTAACAATAAACCGCTCTTTTTTTAAAATGTTAATTCTACTGAAAATCGGGTGCGGATTAGAATCAGGGCGAAAAAAAAATTTTGTTGGAAGGGGCAATTAGAGGTTCATGAATGTATTTAAAAGTTTATAATACTGGTCAAATAACTAATTATTCACTTCTCATCAGTTCTCGTGGCCACGGTAGCCTAGTGATCAAGGTAACGGACTCGTGGTCAGCGTGTCGTGCGTTCGAGCCCAGTACAAACTGAAGACCCCATGTAGAGGGGGCGATGTGCGTTAACCTTTTATTTACCGACGGTACTTATAAGTACCACTCACTTTAAAATTACATAGAATAACCATTTTTACGAATATTCTGACAATAAGCATAAATATTCATTTAAATCCATTCTTCCAAGATATATGGCAGCACACGGGTTCTATGGTGAGTATTTTAGTGGGGAAGGCGAATAGTTTTCAGCGGATTGGGAAGATTATCATTTTCACCCCGAACAAATAGTTAATGTCAAAATTTAAGTTTCTTTTTTTTTCTTTTTGTATGTTAATAAAGATCCTAGAAAACGATTTGACTATTTATTTTAAGTGAACAGTGCATGTAATTAATTTTACAGTTGAATATCTGTAATTAATTAATAAGCTCTAACGGATTAAATTTCCCAAAGTTGAGTATTTAGTTTATGTATATCCCTTAATTTTCAATGTAGGGTATCCAAAAAAATAATATTGCATGAAAAAAAACTGCAGTAAATCATAATGCGGTAGATAAAGGGTTAAATCTGTCGAAGCTCAAAACGTCCTCCCGTTGGTGTGGAAGCTAGGACAAAGGGTGCCAACTCAGGTGTCATTTTCTTCCCTTGACAATGGTTCAAAATTACGAGGTCCGTCGCCACATGCCATCGAGTAACAATGCCATGTAACAACCGGCTAGCGGTTGTTGGTATTTGGGGGTTTGAGAAAAGATCAGCCATAACTAGTTTCAAACTCAGATTTATTATCCCACTGACTTAAACCAGACAACTAAAGGTTGGAAATGCACTACTTAACTAATTAGAAGAGCAATCGCACGGCTTAAGGATACTTAACATATAAGTATAATTTACTCCACTTAATCTTGGAACATTTTGGACGGCTTCTATGTAATTCACCGTAATTCTCTTACTAAATTGTACGACCTCCGGTCATAACCATTAAGCTCTATTTTATCACTTACTCACCAATTATCAATAATTGACCTTCCAGCGACTAACCGTACCTAAATGTCAACGCTTGAATAGACTACTCATTTTAAGGTATCCGAATACGTTTGGAACCGTGAGTATAAATAGATAATAGTGTCACTTAGATTAGAAAATGTATATAAAATTGTTTTAAGAATAGTATTACAATAAAAAATTATTTAAGTACAATATTTTGACAAAAAATGAACATAGAATGACCCATTTTCAA
Source organism: Trichonephila clavipes (assembly GCA_019973935.1). Classification (NCBI taxonomy): domain Eukaryota; kingdom Metazoa; phylum Arthropoda; class Arachnida; order Araneae; family Nephilidae; genus Trichonephila; species Trichonephila clavipes. Next base: position 484,716 of record BMAU01020045.1, on the reverse strand, counting down.
AATATTCTCCTTTTGTTAAAAATGCTTCTATTACAATAATATATACAATATATAGCTCAGACCTCTCTACAGAGGCTCAACTAGAATTTTTGAAATATATAACTTAGAAGTGGGTTTATCCATGTTTTGCGACAACAATGGGGAGAAATTTTAAGAAAAAAACACCGATAATTATTTCAAATGGTTGCAACTCTGAAAATAATGAAAATTTTTCAAAACTCATAGTTGAGCCTCTGTACAGAGGTCTGAGCTATATACAGGCAAAATATTGTTACAATTGAAGCATTTTTCACAAAAGGAGAACATTTTGAAAAAAGGTTATTCTAAGTTAATTTTTCGCCGAAATATTGTATATAAATAATTTTTTTTTTGTCAAAATGTCCTTAAAGCAATTTTATACATGTATTCTAATCTAAGTGACATTAAATATCATGAAAATTATCCATTTATGCGCCTTTTTAAAATCACGGTTCTGAACGTTGTCGGATACCTTAACAATTCAAGTCTTCTTCTTCGGGAGAAAGTTTCCAATAGAACTTACAGTTTAAAAGAATAAGTTTACTTCAAGGAAATTAGTTGAAGGTTCGTGGATTGACCCGTGACAAGCTGAATAGAGCGACGTTAATATTCTCTCACTCACTCGCTTGCTGTCTAGAGGGGTCGATACACCTGAAATATGTCGAAGCTAAAAGTCCTCCAGTTGGCGTGGTGTAGTAGTTCAAAGGGGTGGTGTTCTGTATCTCAGGTGATATCGTCATCACATGAAAGAGGCTCAAAATTATGCGGCTTGTTGCCAATAGCCCACATGGTGCTTTATAGTGTGACTAGGGATTGATTGATTGTTTGATTGAATATTAACGTAATTTTGAACCATGGTCAAGTGACGTGGACGACACCTGAGCTGGCACCCTCTCTCCTAACTACCACACCACAAAAAACGGGAGGACATTTCAGCTCTCGACAGATTTAACGTGCATCGCTGCCCTACACGGCGGGTCTTTAGTGGTACTGGGCTCGAACTCGTGACAAAGCAAACCACGATCCGATACCCATACCATTCGGCTTCCGCGGCCACCGACTAGGGATTGCAGTAGCGCACACAGGAATTTTTCAAGGGGGCTCCGGGGTTGAAAGTTCCCCATTCTTGTATCATGCTCCTTTGGATTTTGTCGATTTTCGGGAACAAAATACAGTAAAAAACAAATTATTGAATAAATAATTAGCATTCATTAATAAAATTAAATCATTAATAACAAATACTTAATTAGATTTTACGTACTATATACTTAGAATTATAATCAATCGAAAAAAAATCAAGGGTTTTTGAGGGGATCCGGACCCTCAGGAGCCCCCTTGTGAGCGCCACTGCAATACCGGGATACCGAATACCGGTATTTTGCGTCATTTGTACAATTTTGTAATACCGGTACTCACAAGTTTAAATACCGTTTTTTCGATATTTGCTAGAAACAAATCATATGTTAATATTAGATTCTAAAACACTTTGTGACAGTTTACTCCTAATGATAGAATGATTTTTGAAACTGAAAAATCCAATCCAAAAAGCAATGATCAACTTATACCTGCAAATTATTTTCTCCGATAGTGAATTCGACTTAATATCCAGAATGTATCACCTGTACTTCTGGACCTGTACCAACTGGTTAGGCATTATGTCGCAGAGATTCTAATTTATTAACACTAATGCAACAATGAATTTCATGTTGCAGTCACTGAAAGAACAGCATACATCACTATCTGAAGAATTATATATTACATTGAAAAATCGCACAGAAAAGAGGCTTACTGAAATAGAAAATGTCTTACGGTATTTACATAATTGTAATCATTTTAAAAATGAAAATAAAAAAGAAGAAAAGAGGCTTTACCCCCATTCAAGTTCGATCAAGAGTTTACGGTGAATTTTTTAAATGATTTTTTTAAAATTAACTGGCAAATAAAACAAAGAAACACCTGTGTTTTCTTTCTTTTTCTAAAATTTCTTTCACCGGTATTAGAACCGGTATCTCGGTATTAAGATCTAAAAAATACTAAATACCGGTATTGAACTTTTGGTCCGATATTGCAATCCCTAAGTACGACGTAAATAAATACTTCGTCAAAGAAAAATTCATAGTTAATAGATTAATAAAAACAATATTTTCAGCAAATAAAAGGCAATACATCTAATTATGATGGATTATTTCTTAACAAAA